>VZTG01006030.1:132613-150042 GCA_013397845.1 Melanocharis versteri
ACATCCCATCCCATCCCATCCCATCACATCCCATCCCCTCCATCCACCCCACCCCACCCTCACCATGATCCAGGGGTGGTTCATGAACTCCGTTATCGTCATGCGCTGGGTCGGGTCTGTCTTCAGCAGGTTGCGGATCAGCTGCTTCACTGCAAGGGTTGGGGCAGGCTCAGGAGCCAGCAGCCCCCAGCAGGGTCTTCCCTGAGCTCCAGCCCTCCAGCTCCAGCCCCAAAACCCCTGCACCCCCCTCCTGTGTGCCACACACCTGACCCTGCACAAACCCTTCAGCAAAAGCCCCTCCAGCAGAGGTGAGGATGCTGCACCCCTGAGAGGTGACCCCAGCGGTGACCCCAGCACACCCAGGCTCCCCCCAGCCCCCACAGCACTGCTGGACACAGGGCTGACCCCAAAGGGAGACCTCAGCCTGGGGACAGCCACCACAGGGACCACGTTTACCTTCCTCTGACACTTCGGACCACTCGGGGTTGGGAAACTCGTACTGGCCCATTCGGATTCGCTTCTTCATGCCAGGAGAGATGGCCAGGCCGTGGTTGGAGTAGAACGGGGGGTACCCGCACAGCCTGCACCAGGAGGGGCAACAGAGTCAATGTGCCACCCCAAAAACCTCCCCAGGAGCACCTGCAGGGCACGAGGCAGAGCCAGGAGCAGGAGCTGAGCCCGGCAGGAGGGAGAGGAACCCCCAGACTTACAGAATGTACATGATGACACCGAGGGACCACATGTCACAGGACTTGTCGTACTTCTCTGGGCCCAGCACCTCTGGGGCTGGTAAAGACAGGAAGAAAATCCTAAATCCAAGTGTCAGCACTGCGTGAGAGGGCTCTGATGTCCCACCAAGAGCCACCTGCAGCTCCGGGCACTCCGGGAAGCGCTGCCTGGAGCGGTGCAGCACTGCTCCCAGCTCCCCGCTGCAGCTCCGGCTCCAGGCTGGATGCAGAGGTGATGGGCTGCTCAGGGCACCCTCCAAACCCCGCAGCTCTGCCCCCCAGCCCTGCCGACCCCCAAGCCCAGCCCCCCAGGCACTCACCCACGTAGTAGGGCGTGTAGCACGGCGTGGCCAGGGAGTTGTGCGTGGTGGTTTCCTTGGCGAAGCCGAAGTCGGTGAGTTTCAGCACGGCGTTGGGCCTCTTGGAGGTGTACAGCAGGTTTTCCGGCTGGGAACACGCAGGGAGGAAGGGGTGAGCAGCAGGGCTGGGGCAGCCCGGCCCTGGCACAGCCACGGGGGGCTCAGCACTGCCAGGGGAGGGCTCAGGGTGGTACCTTCACGTCCCGGTGCGCGATGTTGATCGAGTGCAGGTACTGGATGGCTTCCCCAATGCTCTTCATGATCTCCGAAGCCTCTGAAGCGGCAAAGAAACCATCAGAAGCCTTCACGAGCAAGTTAAAAAGTTACCACTGCCTGGGTAACTCTACAAACCAGGAGCCAAAGGACCTGGCTGGGGTCAAAGGGGTTTTCTCTGCTTGAAGTCCCCCTTTCCACGGAGTCTCTGCCACTCCCCATCACTGGGTAAGAGCCTGCAGCTCCCAGAAACTCCAGGGGAAGGGATGGGGCAGAGTCCAGCCCCTGACCCTAATGCCAAGGAGGGGTTTGCACCATTAAGGACACTCAATCAGCAAGGAATCCAGCTGGGAAAGGTTCCCCCTTAGGATGGGAAGCCAAGGGGGCAACGGGCTCAGAGTCTGAGTTGTGTGGTTGCCCTTCCTGGCCAGAGGAGTGTAGGGAATGAGATTAATGAGATCTATGAGAACCACAGCCCATGGACTTAATTTTTTGAGGGAGGTAGGTGTTTCTGACAGGAGTGGGATGGACAGAGTGTGGGAACAACCCCTAACCCTGCTCTCAAGTGAACACGAAAAGCAGGGCCCTTGCACTGAGATCCCTCATTCCCGGAGTGCAAAACTCTGCTGGGGATTCAGAAGGGTCATTGAGGGGGTGGGCTGGACTGAAAGCCCAGCAGGGCGTGGGCTCCATACCCCGTTCTGTGAAGGCCTGGTCCCCCCTGTCCTGAATCCGGCTGAAGAGCTCCCCGCCATCCAAGCTGGAAGAGAAACACACAGTGTCACACGCTGTGGGTCCATCTCACACTGCCACCAGCTGCACCAAACCCTCTGCTGCTCAGCCAGGAGCTGCACGAGCTCAGCAGGAAGCAATCCCCTTCTCCATCCACGTCCTTGGGCTGGTGCTTCTGGGGCGTTTCAGAGCCTCCTCCTTCCCGAAACGAGCAGGGCACAGGCTCCGTGCTGGCAGAGGCGTGGGCGGACGTGGCCACCCCACAGCCCACAGAAACATATTTCCAGTAAAGGCAGCAAATGTGCCTTGAAGTTGGTGACAGCACTCCCAGCACACATGGCCTCCTTTTGCTCACCAGCCAACTCCCTCAGCAGCACCATGACCCAGAACAGAAGTGCTGAGCAAAGCTCAGGGCACGGGTGAGACACCAGCAGTGCCACAAAGGGCTCCCTGAGCTGGGAGGGAGAGGCTGGACCCCACAGCAGCACAGCCAGGTCCTGTGTGAGGCGCTGGAGAACCACTGGTGGGGTTCCCTCCCCAGGTACCCTCAGGGAGAACACAGCTCCCAGAGAGATCAGGACTGAGATACGAGAGAATTCTCCATGAGAGCAGGGATAATGGCACTTCCTGCCCCTGCCTTATCCGACTGAAGCAGGAGCAGTTTGGCTTTCCCAGCGCCGATAGCATCTCCTGGACATTCACACAACATCTGCAAGAGCAATACTGCAGCCCTCGGGGCCCTCTGCTGCACAGAGCCCGTGGGGATGGATCCTGAGCCCATCAGGATGGATCCAGAGCCCATCAGGATGGATCCAGGACCTGCTGGGATGGATCCAGGGCCTGCTGGGATGGATCCAGGGCCCGTCAGGATGGAGACACACCCTGCTCCTGCTGGAAGTCAAGCCCTGCATTGTGACAGGCATTACCCGCAGAGCATCCCTCAGTCACAGAGCCAGTTCTGGGGACTCTCCTCCTATCCCTCAGCCACTCCTTTCCCCACTGCACACCCCTTTCCCATCCCTGGCTGCCCCGTCCCAGGGTGGTTCTCAGGTGCCTGTTTTCCCCCAGGAGCTGCTGTGCTGTGCCACCTGCCCTGGCACTGCTCCCGCACCCGCTGCCCCCCCAGGCGATCTACCAGCTTGCCAGGGGAGAGGTTTTGGCAAGGAAGCTGCATCAAATCACAGCTGCGGTTGGGATGTGGTTTCAATACTTTCCCCTTCATTCCTCCTCCTCATCCCCAGGTTAATACCAAGCACCTACCCACACCAGAGCCGCTCAGCTGCGGCGGCAGGAGCTGCCAGGGCAGTACCAGAGGTGCCAGCTCGGCCTGGCCGCTGCCCCACCGCAGGCAGCTGGGCTGCCAGGAACCCGCTGCCTACCCCAGCTTTTGATGGCCAAAGCCAGTTTGGTTATGACCCAGGCCCCGAGCCTGGCGGAGCCCAGCACGATTTCAGGATGACTCAGAGCCAGCGCGGCCCCCGCCGTCCCCGTCCCTCCAACGCCAGCGCTGCTGCTCCTCTGCCCGGGCTGGCATCCCCCTGGTGTCCCCAGGGCTGGCAGATGCCCACCCCCCTTCTGGCACCACCCCACCACCCTGCAGGGCCGGGCACTCACCACTCCATGACGATGAGCAGACACTTCCTCCCCTGGTAGAGGTTCTCGTAGACGTCCATGATGCGGACGATGTGCGCGCACTGTGACGCTCGCCAGTGCAGCTCCACTTCCCTGCGGGCCTTGGGGCAGTCCTGAAGCATCTGCGGGAGAAGAGAGACCCCGTGAGCCCGGAGCCACCCCCGGGCAGCTGGGCCATGAGCCCCGGCTGACCACCCGAGAGGACACGGGGGCGAGGGCCAGGTGCTCCCTGCAGGCGCAGCGAGAGCGCTCTGCCAGTGCCTCCATCCCCATCTAGTGGGAACACTGAGAAGCCGTTTGCCCTCAGCACTTTGCCCTTCCTCCCAAGGCTGGTAAAAGCTTATTCTGGCTGCCTGCCACCTCCCTGTGCCCCAGCAGCAAGATCTACTGCATTTACGAGCCAACTTCTGCACCCTGATAGCTCCACTGCTGCACCCCTGGGTGCCACCAAGCATCCTCGCTCTCCCCTTTGCTGGCCCCCATCATTTCCCATCCATCAGACTGCCATCCATGGCACCCTCCTGGCCACAGAAGCTCCTTCACCACAAATTCAGAGCCCACCAGCATCCATGCCTGAGTAGGGGACAAAGCAAACATCCAGATGTTCCCTAAATTGCAGCTCTTTAATGAGCCCCCTGCCCTTCCCAAAGCCAACTCAAATTTCCCAGGTGCAGGAAGGATTTGCTTGTCTGCCATAGACTATTAATTATGATGTTTGCCAGGATAAACAACCAGCCTTAATTATTGTGCTCCTAAATATAGATCAACAAACGTGTCTATCTTGAGCGTAGCTCATTTTCCTTCCTGTCTCTGGCAGCCTTTGGAGCCGGGCTCAGCCAAACACCCTCTGGAGCAGCTCTGCACCTTGGAGCAGCAGGGAGCAGGGGGATGTGGGAACACAGCCTCACCCTGCAGGAAACAGCAGGTTTGGTCATTTTACCAAGATTTACACAGAAAAGTCCTTCTGACCCCTCTGACCTCTCCTGGCCCCGCTCCAGGAGCGGAGGATCATCAGCCCTGGGATGCTTTGCAGGACCCAGAGCAGTGCCCAGCGCAGCGGGGATTTCACAGGAGCAAGGATGAATTCCCAAAAACCACTCACTGCCCGTTCACAGATGAAACACTCGCTGATGGAGCTGCCCTGATTCGCATTCCTGCCTGGAACAGCGCTCGTCCTTCCCCACGGGCGGGATGTGCCCTTCAGCCACCCACCCAAAACACCATCCCCGGGGCTTGGTCACACCTCTCCCACCTCCTCAGCTCTCCTGCTTCCCCAGCAGGAGGAAACCTGTGGAAACCTGTGCTGGATGCGGGCTGGGGAGGCTGCTGCCACCAAACCATCAGAAGCCCAGCAAGGACCAAAGTGGCCAAGCCAACCTTTGCACAACTCCTTGACATCACCCACACCGACAGCCTCGGTGCAAAAGGAAGGGCAGGAGGTTGGACAGCCCCTCCTTGCTCATCTATTGCTTAATTACCCTAAAAACTGGATCCTGCGGAAGCCAAAACCATAAGCAAGAGTAACACCAGCCCCCCGAGGAGCCAGGCAAAGGGGACTGGAGAAAAGCTTGGCTATTTGCAGCCCCACTCTGAAGAGCCTGGCGTGGGGAGCCAGGAAGCTGAAGAGAAAAGAGAAAAACAAAACAATTTGTAATTATGCGCTGGGAAAATGGACCAGCAGGAAGCAGCTAGTTAACATCATTCTGCACAAGACAAACAGCAGAGGTACAGCAAAATACAGCCCATTTTTAGAGGTCACTCCGAGCGCTTTTATAGGAGATTAATTGGATTTCTAATGAAGTAGGAGGCAGCAGCCTCCATTACCTGCACCAGCACGGCCCTGACATTTGTTTTTGTACCCAGACAAGCTCCGGGAGCAAACAGCTGCCCCGGTGCTCTCGGAACACCCAGCTGAGATCCAGCTGCTCCCTCCGCTCCCCTGCTGGCTTTGCACGGAGAGGTGATGGAGAGGCTTCAAGAGGAGCAGATGAAGCCTCGTTAAGGGAATGATTTGGTTAATTTAGGAAACGTTCCCGGTGGCAGCGGCGTGAGGGGCAGCTGAAGGCCAGGTGCACAGAGGCTGCGTGGGGAAGGCCATGGCTGCTGCAGGAGGGGAGTGGGGATGGCCAAGCCTTGGCAGAGGCACCCCACAGGCCCAGCATCACCTGCTGCACCCCAAAACCTCGTGCCCTCAGCACAGGCACCAGCTCTCTGCGCCCTGGGATGCTGGGAATGTGCCAAGCACGACAGTGGTGGGGCAGGAGCAGCGCTTCCACCAGTTTGTCCTCTTTAGTGGGAGCTCCCACAGCTGCCAACCTTCCCTCCCATTCCCATTCCCCAGCCCCAGGCATCCGTGAAAGCTCTGGTGGGTGATGTCCTGGCACTGCTCCGCTCACAGGAACTCCACATCCAGCGCATTTGGGGGTGTGACACCACTGCCCATGGCCCGAATTTAGCTCCGGTGCCCAGGGCAGCCTGTGACCGCAGCAAGATTTATAATTCTTGGCTCCCAGCGAGGAGGCTGGGATGGGAAAATCACCTCATGCTTTCCCTGAGGTTCAGCGAGGGTGAACTGCCCCCAACCCACCCCAGCTGATTTTGCAACCCAGTAATCTGGAACACAACCAAGGTTAACCCTTCGATGGCAGCAGTCGGGACAAGCTGCTGGAACTCCCACCAGCTGCTCCCAGTTCAGCTTTTCCAGCTCTTATCTCCTGTTCCCCCTTCCAAGGAAGGGCTCCTTCATTATTTCAGACAGAAAACGCTGCACTACCTGTCTGCTCCTGCTGGAGAGGAGTGTCCGGGCAGCTGAGCCGGGCAGTAACCGGATCCCTGAGTTACACAAGCGTCCCCGAGCAGGGCACAAGGGCAGCGCTGGGGAGGAAGCTCTGCCACCACCTCGCAGCAAATCCGGCCGGGATTCAGACAGGAGGAGCTGCTTCCCCTTCCCATCACGGCTGTTGGGTGCTTTAGGCGTTCAGATTTGCAGCCACTGCACATCTCCAAACATCAGCTCATCACCGCAGAGCAGCCCTGTGTCCCTTCAACGTCGCACGGGACAGGGCACAGCCAGGAGAGCTGTGCCAGCCCAGAGCTGTGCCCCATCCACTGCCACTTCCCACAAGGGCACCTCCCTGCAGGAAAGGAGGGAGAGCAGGGAAAGGGCCACTCCACCCTCCTGGCAATCAGGGAGGAAATTCAGCTTTCAGCCGCATTCCAGCTCCCCTCCCAGCAGCCTGACACCTCTGAGATGTGGGCAGTTTGCTACCATCCTGTCCTTGGCTCAGCCCGGCTCCCCCAGGAGCCTTTCCATGCTGCGAGAGAAATCAGTTCTGTGCTCAGCTAAACACTCTCATTAGCTTCATTAGAGCCCTCAAGCCGAGGGCTCCCACACTGCTCCCATCAGAGGATGGCACAGCCCAGGACCCTGAGAGCAGCAAAGGCTCCTCACGAGCTCCTGCAGCACCTCTGGGCTTTTCCCTGCCTTGGAAAGACAAACCCTGGAAGCAGCTCCTGAAAACAGAACAGTCCATCAGGGCTTCTGCAGGAGCACAGCACTCCCTGAGCAAACCCAAACCCAACTCCAGGCTCCAGCCCGGTCCTGCAGGCACCAAAAATGAGCTTTGCAGCACACGGAGCTGAATTTCCCTCCCATCCCCTCAGGACAAGCACAGCACAGGTGGGTGGGCACGAGCAAGGAAAGAAGGAAGGAAAGCTCTGGAGCAAAGCAGGGGCTGGAGCTGCCCACGCTCACGCTCCCTCTCCGAGCGTGTCCTCAGGCACCACTGATTCAGTCTCACCGCCTCCTCCTGGGATGATGTTCCATGAGTCACGACAGGTTGGAAAAGGAAGCTCCCTCCTCCCCTGGCGCGGCAGGAGGTCTCTGAGGACACTGTCCCACTGTCCCTCCTGTCCCACTGTCCCTCCTCGCTGTGGGTGCCACCCCAGCCCCAAACGCTGCTGCCCCTCAGCGAGCCAAGAACACTCAGATGGGCAAAATATCCCAGACCAAGAGAAAAAACTCACCTCCCCCGGGCAGTTTCCATGGAAAGTGAGGATCAGGCTCACTCTGGGGTGTTGAGCTGTCCATTTTCCAGGCCTGCTCCACGCTCACCCCGGGCGCTCCAGCTGCTCTCGCAGGCAGGGTGGTTTGATTTCTGTGTGTATTTTGATCCCACCCGATTCTCCTCAGTCCCCAGCAGAACAGCACAGGCCATGCAGCACCCACCCCCCCAACAGGACCTGCAGGGGTGTACCCAGACCCCAAACCACCCCCAGGAGGACCTGTCTGCACCACAGGGGTTAAAATAAACTCTTCTTGAGTTGCAGTAAGAATAAACCTACAGCGAAGAGAGGGGGGCTGTCATCCCCCGAGTTATCAGCAGGGAAGCAAAGCAGAGCTTCCCCCTGCCTGGATCACACACGCAGGCTTTGGATTCCCCTGACCCGGCCAGCACAGGGCAAGGAGCATTTTTTCCTAATAAAGCAAAAGGGTTTCTCTTCAAAGGATTTTCCTCTTCTAATCTTCCCCTGCAAGCTCGCTGCCAACTGGCGTCAGCTGCTTTACACATTTGTAGGGCCAGTGCTGGGAGCTTTGCACAGGCTGTTCCCACCTCTCCCTGGACTGAACCGAGCCTGTAATGCCAGAATATTTGAGGAGCCCACAGGTGATGAGCCCAAAGCTGCCCCAGTCCCTGCCAGACACGCCTGGGAGGGAGAGGGCAGCAGAAGGACATGGAAGCAGCAAGGCTTGGTTCCGCTTTTGGTATTTATGAACTACAAAAGAGAAACAAAATCACGAGTCCCAGAGCCCCTAAGAGGAATTGTGTTACCAAACGGAGGGAAATTCATGGTTGAACCACAAGGCAGTAACAATTAAAGGTGCAGCTCAGGAAGCCTCCCCCACATCATCGTGGCTCTTACATAAACCTTTACGTTAACCCCATCCCTGCTGCTTACACCCACCACAACCTGCCCGGCTGCCCTGGCGACGGGACTTTCCCAAGCTGGGGTTCATTTCTGCTCTGCCCACGCCCAAAGAGCCACAGAAAGAGTTTGAAGCCCCAACAGAACAGGCGAAAGCCTCATCCTCACATTCGTTTTGCCCGGGGAAAGCCAGAGAGCAGAGGTGACGTGTCCGGAGGAGGAGCCGCGCGTGGGTCCGGCAGCATCCTGCCCGCAGCGTGCCCCGTCCTGCCAGCCCAGGATGACTGTTTGGAGGGGTGGCTCTGCTCCCTGATGGAGGTGGCTTCATCCAAGATGCTTTGCAAGGCAGGACAGCACCAGGCATGAGCTACCCACCTCCCGGAGGGATGGGGGCCAGCGCCACCAGAGTAAGGTGGATACTGAGGGTTTGACCGACACGAGCGCAGTGGGCTCCATCCTCCACGTTCTCTCACCTCAGGGAGAATGGAAAGGTTGGAGAAAGGATCCCAGCAAGAGAGCATTATTCAGATGGGAAAGAGCAAGACAGGAGAGGCAAGCGAGGCCGAGCAAACGCGAGCTGACACACACACGCTCGAGCTGCTCGGCCGCATTCTCCCAGCCTGAATGATCGCAGCGCTCCGAGGAAGACCCAGAGCCACTGCGGCGAGCTCGGGGAGAGCTTCCCCACTGCACAGCCCAAGACGAGCAGCCAGCCAGGCATGAAGAGGCTGCGTGAGCGAGGGAAGAGCTAAAAGCCCTGCCGGGAGCAGCCGGCGCACGGAGGGAGGCAGATGTCATGGCAGGGGCAGATGTCGCGGCGCGCTCGTCGCCGCTCCTGCGGGCGATGTTGCAAGGAGGAAGAGGATGGAGATGGGGCGAGGGAAGAGGCAGCTCTTACACGGCGCTTTCACAAGGGTTGCACAATCCCCTGTGCTCTCAGCTCCCCTGCCCGTGGCTCCCGTGGGGGTCCGTGCCTGGCGGGCGATGCTCCGGACCCCCCATCCCGCAGCCCCCCCTGCCCGGGGCATCTGCTGAGCATTTCCTCGCCCTGCTCTCCCTTCTGCGACAGATGCAGCAGCCATTCAGCCTTTTCAGGCGGCAACAAAAGCCTCTCGAGGCACACAAAGGCAAGGAGCAGAAGAGAGGCCTGGGCTTAAATAAGAACCACCTGCCAGGGGCCCGTGCCCCCCATGCGATCAGGGCGCTGCCCCCCAGCCAGCCCCGCTGCAGGGCCCATTTCCCAGCAGCAAAAACGTTCTTGGCACATCCTGGAGATGAACTGTGCCAGTGGGCACCCAGGAGCAGCACCCTGGATGCTGAGGGAAGGGTCCCAGCATGGTGGAGGCGTTGGGGATGAGGCTGGAGGGAGGAGATGGAGGTGGGCGGGAAGGGGCTGCAAAACTCACAGGAAAAAGTCAGAGCAGGTAAATGGCAACAAGGCAGCAGCACGAAGCATCCTCACTGACTCACGCCCAGCAACAGGCTGGGGCTGGTGTTTCGAGGAGAGAAATAAAGAGTGTCGGCTTCATTTATCTGAGAAAAACAAAATTAGGGGCCTATTCAGTCCCGTGTTTTTGTTTTGGGAGCCTCCTCTTCCTTCCGCCCCTCGGCAGCAGCGCTGGGTTTGGCTGACTCACCCGAGGCTCATCTCTCCAGGAGGCACTGGGTGAGGAGCAGGAGCAGCCCAGGCACGAGCCACGGCCACGAGGCCCCACGTCCTGCTGTGCCACAGCTGGCCAGAGTGACAGAGCCACCACCCTGGCCAGGAGCTCCCCACGAATCCCACCGGGACAAAGGGGGTCACGACGGCCAAAATGCTCCAACCCAGCCAATCCCATCCGTTTCTGAGGACACCCAAGATGTCACTGCCCACCAGGAGCCACCACAGCACTGGGTTTGAGCAGGGAAGAGATTGACTGTGTTGCAGCCAGAGGAAGCCACAGCCCAGCTCTGAATGGAGCCATTCTGGGCAGGGATGCTCAGCTGCTCTCTGCAAACCAAACCCCTGATCCCACACGCCTCTGCTGCCTCTGCTGGGGCCTTTTATCCACACAACACAAAGCGAAAGGAAAATAAGGAGCCATGGGAAGGGCAGAGATCTTCGGAGCCACAGCTAGCAGGTCTGCTCCACACACAACAGCTTCACCTTGTGCCTCTTTGCAGAGCTGAGGGTCCGGGTCAGCTCCTCCTCCCAAGCCCTCTCCTTGCCAGGTTTGCTATCGGAGCTGACAACACCACAAACAGAAAAGCACACATGTGCTTTATGATAGGAAGTGGTCGGTATTTGCAGGTGTGATTAATACCGAAGTAAATACTGATGTAAACCATTAACTTGGGGCTGACCTGTGCCCTTTGTGCTTCCCTCCCACAGGCAGAGCTTGAAAAAACCCCTTATCACCAGCGCTGCACGGTGCTGCCTCCAGCAGCCCCGCACCCCACAGCCAGGGGCTCCCCCTCAGCCCCAGAGGGACACACAGCACCCAGAGCATCTCTTGGGGTCCCTGGCTCCACCAGTCCTGGGGACAACCCTGCCTGACCCCCCCGCTGCCTCTGACCCCAGGGACAGCTCGGGGTTCCCCACACCTACATCCCAGAGCTGCTTTCATTTTCAGACGTGTCCAGCCATCCCCTGAATGTTTCAGCTGGAAGTGATTTTGGGGAGAGGCCCAGGCCCACGCCTGCAAGCGAAGCCCTGCCAAGAGAAGCCCCACAGCACTCACTGCTTCCCGGCAGCTCCTGGGCTCGAGCTCGGCCCAAAAATGAAATTTCTCAGGGCTCAGCCCATGGGCAGGGCCCCCCATGGGACAGAGGGGAGGCTGCCACCCGCCCCCCCAGCACGGGGATCCTGCCTGCGGCCTTTCAACGCAGACCTTAGAGCAGCATAAATAAACACATGTCTATCTAAAGAAGGGAAACAAACAAACTGAAACACAAAGCTGCAGCAAGGCCAGTCCCTCCCGAAGCACCACTCGCCGCCGCTGCCGGCACTGGGAGCAGGATGGCCTCCCCATGTGTTTCCTCCACCAGTGCCAAGCCTGAGGAGGGTTTCATTTACGCACTCCCGAAGCTCGGTGACGACGACAGCACTGTTTTGCATCATCCTGTCCTTCCTCAGCTGTTTATTTAACACAGTTTCACCCCGGCCACGGGCTCTGTCAACACCAGGGCACAGCAAACACCTCGCTGAGATAAGGCCAGGACATGCAGCCCAGCTCTGCAGGGATCCAGGGCAGAGCATCCCCCTGGCTGCTGGGACCCACCACCCACCTTGGCAGCACCCGAGCAGCGCCAGAGGGGCTGGGATCACGGAGAACCCACTCCATGCACGATGCCCACAGCCTGGAGGCTGCCAGAGTGCTGGGAGCAGGGAAAGGCCAGGCCAGGAGCAGCTCAGGGATTTCATAACAGGGCTTTGTCTGTGTGGGTGCTCAGCGAGGCAGGGGCCCCGTGGCCACCAACAGCCCTCGTCCCCCTCCTCCTCCTCCTTGTCCTCCTGCTCCCCTCACATGGCACAGCAGACACAAACCTCTGTCACCACCAGTGCCCAGAGCAGGGAGAGGGGCAGAAATGTGTGTGAGGAGAGGGGATGGCAATAAAGGGGCAGAGGGACAAGAGGGGACTGCACCCCACGGGGTGACTCAGAGCTGGTCGAGGGCACACATCCCCCACCACCTACTCCTTCACCATCCCCCAAATGCCCCCAAAGCTCTCCCTGCAGTCTCCAGGCTGTCCCTGCCCCACAGGCTGCTCTCCTCCTTCTGCCACCACACAGAGGCTGTACAACACCAGCACCCCGCAGGACCTGCAGAAGAGCTGCTGGAAACCCCCGTCTGCCATGAATCCACGCGGGTTAAGAGCCAAGCAACGCCTCAGACTCGAGACCCAGCACGACCTAAGGTTGTGCACTTCCACTTCACCCACAGCAGTCAGTATTTTAGGGGAAATCCTGGGCTCTGAACAATTCTGTGAAAACCTGAGAGCCTCCGGCCAACCCAGGAGCCGAGCAGGGCACTCCTCCTCCAGCAGCCACCCCGAGACTCCTTCAGCCGGCAGGAAAACACAGTTGTGTTTCTATTTTAAAAAAAGCCCTTCTCTGCATCCTGCTGGCACCACATTAAAGCTCTCAGGACACGGGGGCTATTCTTAGCTCCCTGCAGGCTTTGGGCAGCCCCAGGAGCCTCCACGGCACCTGTTGGCAGCAGCAGCCGTGCGGCCCCGGAGCTGGGGAGGTTTGGTGAAGCTGGGACAGAGCTCAGCCCAGCAGCATCCCCGTCAGCACCATCACCTCGAAACACCTCAGCTAACAAGTGTGCAAAACCCACCGTGAAATGCCTGGGTGCACAAACTTCCAAAAACACCGCAGGGGAAATTTCCCCCCTGTCGGTGCTACCAAGGCTGGGCTAACATGAAGATGTCCTGCTCAACACAGAGTCACTGAACCGTGGAGTGGTTTGGGTTAAAAGGAACCCTAAAGATCACCTCATTACACCCCTCTGCCATGGAGAGGAACGCCTTCCACCAGACCAGGCTGCCCAGAGCCCCATCAAACCTGATGCAGCCTGGGCTGACAGCAGAGGTTTTGTACTCTCGCATCTTCTCAATATACGGCAAAAATGTGTGGAAAACGCACGGGAAGGAGTCACTGATCCTCCCACGGATGCTCAGTACCCCACTGCTTGACAGTGTTTACCAGCAGGCTACTTGATTTCCTACCAAACACCACAGGCAGCAAGTGGCTTGGACTCATTTTGCCTGCTAGATTAAAACGGAGAGGGGATAAAAGGATAAACGCACGGATATTTAAACAAACTAACAGAAAAATCTCCTCCTGCAGCTACTGCTGCTCCCTTGGCAAACAGCCTGGTCTCCTTGGGCATTCCCATAGCCAGCCTCCAAAAAGAAACCTCTCCCCAGTGCCAGCCTTACACACACCCTCATCCCAGGGCAGCGTTATCTGGGACCCCCGGGCGTGGGGCAGCCCCAGGGCACGGGGTGAGCAGGGGGCAGCTGCTCCCTCCGGCTCGGCCAGGGGCTCCCGGGCCCTGCTTTGTACGAATTTAAGCTTTTTCAATCCCACTTATTCACGAGAAGGGCTCAGGGCCGGGGGAAGCCGAAGAGCAGACAGGGCAGCCTTTGTGCGGCTCGGGCAGCGCCCAGGGCTCCGCAGCCCCCGCGTCCCCCCACGCAGCCCTGGCAGCAGAGCCGGGGGAGCAGCGGGGCTGGCACAGCCCCACGGGGCCTGGAGCAACCCCTCGAGTGGGCAGAGCCTCATTTCCTGAGCGAGAGGGAGAAACGAAGCCTTTAACAGCCCCGTGAACAGCGCCCAACGCTGCACTACCCCCAGCTCTCACACGGTGAAGGGTGAGGCTTTTCCAGGGCTGCTGGAGGGGATTGGATCCGAGGTGGGTAAAACACTCAGATGTCCAGTGCTGGGCAGGAGTTAAGTCACTAAAACCCTCGAAGCATCAGCACCATGTCCCAGGCCAACCCTCCTCCCTCGGGGACGTTTGCCTGGCTGTTTCAGGGCAATCTCTGAGGAGAAGGAAACATGAAAGGAATGCTTTGGTTAAAGCCAGAGGTGCCTGACCTGCTAAGAACCCGCTGCCCTTCCTGCCAGAGCCTGGCAAAACCGAGCTAACGGGAAACACTGAGCAGCCTAAACCCTCTCCTCGTTCCCATAAACTGGGCCCACAGGGCCAGAGCCGTGCCTGCCCTGCAGCTCCTCCAGGTGAGGCCCAGAAATGGGGATATCACCCCAAAGCACTGCACTGAGACACACAAACCCCATCTTCCACAGCTCCCCCAGACCGTGGCAGAGGCACAAGACTCAGACCTGCTCCAAAGCCCCCAGGAAGCAGCTCTGGCTCCCAGGAAGAAGCAGATCTGGCTCCCACCCAGCACCCACCTGGGAGGCGCCGGAGCTGCTGCTCAGCAGCACCCAATGACCACGTTTTAATCCGTTCAGAACCTCCCCAGCATCTTCCTCACCCAGGCTTCACCAGCCCAGCATCTGCATCCCTAACAACACGCAGGGCTGGCTGTCTCCTCCAGCAACAAGGAGCAGGGGAATGGGACCACCAGGACACTTCCAAAAACCCCCAGGGACCTGGAGAGCTGCCCTGCTGAACCCCACCACCCACGGAGCATCTCACGTCCTGGCAGAGCTGCTCTTTACAGCAACTCTTCCTTACAACAAGAGACTGAGTGTCTGAACTCCGACGTGAAGTAAGCAAGGTGGGAGGGGATGGAGAGGAGATGTCAGCGTCCTGCTCCAACAGAACTGCCCAGCCCCTCACACCAGGAGCAGGGTCATTCCCTGTGGGAAACACTGAGGACAAAAGCAAAGGGCTTCCCAAGCTTTCTCCAAGCTCCTGGGCCAGCAAGGGGAAGATGTTCTCTCCAGGAGTCCAGCAAGGGCTGCAACACCTCCAGGCTCCCCAGAACAGCCCTGTCCCCGTGCCAGCACCGCTCTGCCCGAGGCACGGGAGGAACCAGCCGAAAAAGCCAAATTCACAGCTCTGATGACTTCCAGGAGATAACCCGAGTTTAAACTTCCCGGCAAGCCTGCCCTTCCCAGCACCTGGCAGAGCCACTTGCGCAAGAGCCGCCTGCCCGGGGCTCCTTCTCTCAGCAAATCTGCCCAGCACAACGGGCAGGAGGTTGGGAAATGGCCCAAGAGGAAGAGAGAGTCACACCAGAGCCCCGAGGGGACCGGGCTGGCCGGAGGAGGCTGGTGCAGGTGACAGCGGCTCCTGCAGCCTGGCTCTGTGGGACCAGCACAGCATGGTGACAGCTCAGTGACAGCCACAGTGGCCCCTGCCTGTCCACTAAAATGAGTGGGAATAGAACAAGTTTCAGTTGCTCCTGACCCTGAGCTGGGAGATGCCATAAGGCTCATTGCTGCTGGCATTCGAAACACATCCCTGCTACCAGACATCTCCCCGCTCTTTATTTTACTTACTGCTTTTGTTAGACTAAGCTGAGGATAACACGCATACTTTCGAGTTTGTTCGGACCTGACTGCATCTGCTTTTCCCCCAGCCCAGCCGAGACACCCAGGATTCCAGCCCCATTCCCAAGCAACACCCCTCGGAGCCGGCTCCCGCCCGCAAATATGGGCGCAGGAGGCGATGAGCTGCCGCTACTGGAATTGCAGCCTGATGGGGACACGCTGCCAAATTTCCACAGCAGCCCCGGCTTGTGTTCCAGCCACATTTCCCTGAAAACACACACTTGGCAGGACATGCAAGGAGCCTTTGGAGAGGCTGCCCCAGCTCGGTGCCGCGCAGCAGGGCCAGAGGACGCGGGAGGACAGCGGGCAGGGAGAGCGGCTGCTCCCGTCCTGAAAACCCAGCAGATGCTCCCAAGCCAGGAGCTGCTGCAGCCCCTGGGAAAGGGACAGCAGAGTCCCAGCCTGCTGTGACGCAGGTTTAGCCTGATCCAGAGTGTGAGGCACACAATGACCCCGAACCTGCCTCACCCCCATCTTCTGGGGCCAGCAGAGCTGGAGAGGTTGAGCTCAAAAGGGGCACCTACCTGCAGCCAAGGGCACGATGCGAGGCAGCAAACTTAATGATGGTGACAAAGGAAATGAATCCATCCCTCCCCTAATCCCAAATCTACAGGCCAAACCGGGTAAGGACACCAGGGGCAGAGCAGCAAAGTCCCAGCCTGGCCGGGCGCCCCAGGAACATTCAGATCTGGGTTTGTATTTTGGACTTTATCTCTGGTTTAGGCTGCAGCTCGCAGGGCAGCCGGGCACAGAACCACGTGCGGCCCTGACGCCAACGGCCTGAATAATCTCATTACATATGACGGCAAAGGCTGTGCCAGCTGCAGAACTCCTGAGCCAGAGAGCTCACCTGCCCTCCCTGCTGGGACAGGGCACTTTGGCTCAGCAGAGCAATGAGGGAAGGCCCTTATCCACAGGAAGATGCCACCATCCTCCTCGGCAGCACCAGAGGGAAGATGGAGCCACAGGGGAGCTCCCAGAGTGCTCAGAGCAGATCCTGTGTCCCCCTCCCAGTGACACTTTCCAAGTGATGTTTCTGTGGCTCACAGCATCTCCAGCAAAACTTTTCGTTTCAGGTCATCTCAGGTCCAGCAGCACTCAGGGCCGTTAGTCCCCTCCCCAGGCCACAAAGGAGCAGAGAGTTAATGCAACCATTAAACCTGCCAGCCGCTGTAATCTCCACCTCAAATTGGTAAGATCTTAAAAGGCTGAAATCTCTGAAATGACTCAGCCACGGGGTACAAAGGAAGAACAGTTTAAAAGGCTGTTAAAGCTCTCTGCATTCAGGCCTGCTCTTGCGTGCTGCTCCCCATCCGTCTCCTCTGAGGAACTGGCCACAGAGCTGAGAGCCCTCCCAAAAATGAGCCCCCGGGCACCGGTCACGCTCACAGCCCTCGTGCCAGCCAGAGCTGAAAGGAGAAGACATTTTCAGAGAGCAAGAGAATCACGGAATGGTTTGGCTGGAAGGGACCTTGAGGGTCATCTCCTCCCAGCCATGGGCAGGGACACCTTCCACCAGGACCGGGGTGGTTTTTCATCGTGCAGTGATGAAGATGGGACCCACTTTCAGTGGGATCCAGGGATGAAGACAGGACCCACCTTCAGTGGGATCCAGGGATGAAGACAGGATCCACCTTCAGGGGGATCCAGGGATGAAGACAGGACCCACCTTCAGTGGGATCCAGGGATGAAGATGGGACCCACTTGCAGGGGGATCCAGGGATGAAGATGGGACCCACCTTCAGTGGGATCCAGGGATGAAGACGGGACCCACCTTCAGGGGGATCCAGGGATGAAGATGGGACCCACCTTCAGTGGGATCCAGGG
>VZTG01006030.1:167965-214288 GCA_013397845.1 Melanocharis versteri
TGGAAAGGGCGGCCAGGCCTTGGCAGGGGCTGCCCAGGGAGGTTTGGAGTGCCCATCCCTGGAGGTGTCCAGTGACTGGACATTGGTCTGGGTGACAAGGTGGGGATCAGGCACAGGTTGGAATCGATGATCCTGGAGGGCTTTTCCAGCCTCAGAGATTCCAGGATTCTGTGAAGCACCAAATATAAAATCACCCTGTCCAACTCCCAGACCTGCCAGGTACCCACAGCTCTGAGCACCCAGCCCATGCAGAACCCACAGGATTTTCCATTAAAGTCTCTGAGCACGGTTTGTTTTCAGTCTCAGCTGGTGCTGCACACAGGTCCCGCAGATCTTTCCATATTATTTTGGCTCTCCACTTCCACAAGGGAATTAAACTTTGGCAGGCAGGGGATTTGTATCATTTCAGCAGAGATCTCTGGGTGCAGCATCAGCCTTTTGCTTGTGTGCCTGGGATTAGCAAGACATTGCTGAGATCATCATATATATGTTTCACAGCCAGGACAGCCTTTGGTATTAAACAAGAAAAAAACCCAGGAGAGCTGCAGCCTGCAGTGAGCAACCCTTTGAAAAGGACCCTGTGTTTGTTTGAGAGGTAGTTTTGTAGAGGATTGTTGCGAAGAAGTTCTACAGCTGCTTAAAAAATTTTCAACTGCACGAAAATCCTAGCAGGTAAAAAAGATTGTAAGCAACATACTCACTCTTCCACAAAAGTCATGTTAAATCTGTCCAATTAATCTGCTGTGAATTCTTAGGTCACTGGTCAACCAGGATTCCCATTCCAGCTGGCTGGGAGGATAAAAAACATGAGTGAGGAGTGTCTGTGGTACCCAGAAGATCTCCAGATTTGGGGTTGGGCCTTTCAGATGTGCTGCTGACACACTGCCATTGATTTATACAAAAATATTGCTGAGCCAAAAAGCTGAAACTGCAAGCAACGAAAAGTTGTTATTCACACCTCTCACAGCATAGTAAAACATCATAAGGAGCATTTTAAAACAAGCTGGGGTGACCTTTAGAAAGGCAATGCCTGATTTGCTGTGAACACAAGTGATTTGAATGTGTTCTGTGGTAACTTCTGAGGAGAACACGACTGAGGTGCCGGTGCTGGCAGCTCAACAAAGCAAAGTCACCACAAAAATAAAAACTGCTCTTCATCTATTCAGACACTTTTAATTTTAGGATACTTTCAACATTCTCAGCAGCAGCACAGCTAATGGCAGTGATGGACTCTGGTGATTTCAGACCTCACTGGGTTTGGTTTTCCCAAAAACAAGTGTGACTTTGAGGTTTGGCCGTATCTGGCGAGCACAGGCACCGAGACCGTGACCGCCCCCGATAAATGACAGTGACACAGCCCAGCGTCCCCACATGTGGCTGGACAACTCCTGCTCCAGCTCCCAGGGAACTCAGCAAGCCCAGGGTTTGCAGGGACGAGCCCTCAGAGGACATTTATTGGCTCACCTGCAGGGCTCTCCCACTCTGGGAATTCTGCATCAAACAATTCACCAAAAGCAAACACTCTATGAAGAAATGGGGGATTAGTGATTGGAAACAAGACCCCAATATTCTCAGCTGTGTTTCCTGAGCTAGGAAGAAGTTTCCAACCCAGTAAATATCTGCTGAGGCTGCTTTTCCTTCTCTCCCAAATTAGCAATTCACTTAACTACATATTTGATTTTCAAATATGGCAGTACCAAGTAAGTAAGATCCAGTCTTAAACAAACACCCCGTGCAGTCAGGACATGCTGAACACATTTTCTAGATGAAAAGCTGTGGTTTTGCCAGTTAATTGCTTTATCTGCAGCTTCACAGCCCCAGCCTTAAGCAAAACTACTGAGTGTGCACCAGAGGCTGCCACAGGAGGAGTTCCCTCACAGTCACTTCTTCCCACAAGTCACAGAATTATTATTATCATTAATAATATTATTCTTATTCTACACTTGGCATTTTATAGACAGAATGGTTTCGAACCAGGGCCCTGCTGTGTGCTCCTGAGCCCCGTCTGTGCAGCTCCCAGCACACCACCACTGCTCCTCCTGCCAGGCTCCAGCATCACCATCACCTGATACTCTCTGTAAAACCCTCTCCCATGCGTCTTTCCTACCAAGCTATTGCTCCTGAAAGGTTCCTTTCTCCTCTCTCACCTGGTGGATTTTGTTAAAAAGAAATGTAAAGGGCAGAAAAGGAAGAAGAAGATTTCTGGCTTCTGAAAACGTGCCAGATCTATTAGAGGTTCTACTAAAATCTATGCCACTTCCCTCCAGAATCCACTTCCCTGGTTCTTCATTCAAGTGAAACTTCACTCAGCCAAGCAAAATAAAAACTACCAGCCATGTGTTGCTCTAAGTGACCCATGAACAGCCCATCCATGCTGGTGGCTGCACGGATAGGGGCCAGACTGTTATTTTAATATCATTACTAAGCTCATTGAATCGACACTTGGGAAACAAAACAACCCAGAAAAGCTCCACACAGGAGAACCTCCATTTCAACTCCTGGGAACCTCAGTTTAAAGTCCTTTGGAGCTTTGGCTGTGTCTTTTTGAGGTTTCCTGCAAGCCTCCACCCAGTGCTGTCATGACCCAGAGGGGCCAGAGCAGCCCCACCTCCTCAGGGGAAGGGTCTCCCATTGAACATCTGCTCACCTCATCTTTAAAATCACCCTGGTGCCTCCTCTGTTTGCATACTGAGAGTCTCCTTCCCTCAGCATTCAAAACCTGCTGCAGACAAAGTCATTACATTTAAAACCTGTTCATAAAAGCTCTGGGTTGCATTTGAAGTCCTGTTCAGGCACCTGGCAAGGGATCAGATGGGTTTGGAGATGGACTCGGGCCATGAGGCTGCACGGAGGAACAACCCCAACCAGCTGTGCTGTGGTTGTGACAGGTCACACCACCCTGGCATGTTCTGGGAAGATAAAGAAGAGGAAATACAAGCTCATGGAGTTCAAAAATGAGAAAACACAGGCACCCAAAGGCCTGAAGGAAGGCAATTAGAACCAAAGCAACTCTTCCCGTAAAATATTTCCATTTGGATCCGCCAGTTCTCGCACCTTATCAGTCTTTCCTGGTTACATTTCTAGAGCTTTTGTTGAGATTTCAGAGCACACTCCCAATTATTAACGTGTGTTCCCCCCTCCCTCATTTTCTAGTCACAGCCCTGGGTCTGAAAAAGTTCTACTTGTCTGACAGGGGTGGCATGTTCGCATTTTTATTAAAAGAGCTTCATGTAATTCAATGGAATTCACTCTACACAAAGAGATAATTTTTTGCAATTACCAGAATCTCAAACATGGATATAAACCAGCTCTTGAAGTTCAACATTTTTGTTTTAGAAACACAGGAAAAACAGACACACACACCTGGCAGAACTGATGATGGAAATCTGAGCTCCAAAGACACAGAGAATTCAATCATTACCTGAACAAACTGGCTCACACTCATGATGGACCAGGCCTGATCCCAAATTCTCCTACAAGTTTTCCATAGATTTTTAGGGGGAAATAGCAAGTGTTACAGAAATTAGTAGTTTTATTTAGATATATCCTGTGTTTCATGGCATTTCTACACTCCTTTGAATTTTTATCATCTGAGTATTTTCTTTTCCAACAACGAATTCCTTTGGTGTCTACATCCCATCATTTTTTTTAAAATCCCAGGATAGATAAGGGAAAAGCAATGCAGAGAAATAAAATTCTTCAAACTTAAGCAATTTGCAAGTAAGTTCCTAATGCATTACATTAATGCATTTGTGCTTTTGACAAGAGATTTAAAAACTTTCCCTCGGAACAAAAGGAGTTCAGCTGGAGATAACTGAAAACAAGTAGTTTAAATCAAGTTCCTTTTCTGCCTTGAGCAAAAGAACCTGTAAAACCATGATAAGAAATGGTTTGATTCCTAAAACAGCATTTTTAAATAGCACATCAGTCAAACTGTCCCTGTACCCCTCAGCTGAGCTGAACCCTCAGCAGAGGAATATGCACCAGGTGTGAGTGAAGCAACTGGATAAAATTAGCCCTTTAATGTGCACATTTTTGACTGATCTCCCAATATTCCAGACTGAACCTCTAATGAAAAGTAAATCCATTAAAACCCTCTGCATTTGATTTCCTCCCACAGCATGAACAGACAGTTAACACACACGGGGTGCATCCTGGGAACCCACCACTCCCCACTAGCTGCTGACCAGTTTGGGGAGCACAGTACACAGAGGGATGTTGCCACTGGGCTCAGCAGCCAGAGTGGCCCTCAGCTTGCTGGGGACTCCAGCCACGGGAGGCAGCTTGCTAGCAATTCCCTGGAAGGAACCTGAATAGCTCGAAATCCGCCTGCCGGAGCTTTTCTCCAAGCTGGCTGCTTTGGGCACCCGTTTGCAGATCCAGGGGTGCCGCAGGGCCTGGCTGGGAATCATGCGTGCAGAGGGATCCCAGCTGAGGCAGTCCTTCAGGAAGCCAGTGAACAAGGGGTCATCACAGCCCTTCAGAGCTGTCACCCAGTCCTTGTTCCCCGGGGCACCCCGCACCTTGCCCCGGCGCGAGCGGCTCCCGCTCAGGGTCACCTTCCCGTCCGGCTGCGTCGTCACCGTGCAGTAACGGGGGTGACCCTTGGAGTTGATGAAGTTCTTGGCTCGCTTGGATTGATCCAAAAGCTTCTGAGGTGGCATTCCAAGAAGTTCCATCATACAGGCCAGCTGGTCTGCCTCGTCCTCTCCAGGAAAAAGAGGGTAGCCAGTCAAAAGCTCCACCAGAATACAGCCAAAACTCCACATGTCTATGGGCATCCCATAGCGGCTCCCCAGGATCACCTCTGGCGCCCGATAAAACCGGGACTGGATGTATGTGTAGACTCTTTGGTGCTCAAAACAGCTGGACCCAAAATCTATAACCTTGATTCCACTCCTCCCTTGCTGTTTGAGGAGAATATTTTCTGGCTTCAAGTCACAGTGGATGATTTTGTTTCTATAAAGGGCATCCAAGCACTGCAGGATGGAGTGAGCGAACTTCCGAACCAGCTGGAGGCTGAAGCCCTGAAACTTATTCCTTTTAATCAGCTCATACAGGTTCATACTCAAGAGTTCAAAGGTCATGCAGATGTGGTTCCGAAAGGTGAAGCTTTCCAGCATGTGGATCACATTCATGCTGCCTGTTTTATCCTGCTTCTTCAGGTGCTCCAGGATCCTGATCTCCTCAGCGGCTTGGCGATGGAACCTCTTCTCATTGCGAACCATCTTTAAGGCCAGGTGTTGGTGGAGTTTGTGGTCATAGACTTTAGCAACTTGTCCAAAGCTGCCCTTGCCAATGATTTTGAGCACCTCATACCTGTAAGCCAGGTGGTCGTGGGGCACGTGGATGTAGCTGCCTTGGTCGTCGTCGTAGCCGCTGTTGTTGGGGCCGCCGATCACCCCCTGCCTCTTCTTGGCAGACGGCCCCACAAAGTAAATCTCAGAGAAGCTGAAGATCTCCTGCTGCTCATAAGCTGATAGCTGATGTTTGAACTGTTTGACAGCTTGCTCTGGAGCTTGGGAAACGGCTTTGTGTGCTTTCAAGGAGCTTCCATTGCCTCTAGGACCCAGGCTCTCTAGGGTTTTCTCTTTAGTCAAGGAAGGCAGAGATCTTTCTGGAGTAAGGCCTGCAGACTGAAGAGCGCTGCTCCTCCTGTTGCCAGAGTCCTCAAATAACTGCTCCACTTTGACCTGATTTCCAGTCAGAGAGTGATCCTTCATCATGAGTTTGTTGATAGAAACCTACAAGGGAAAAAGAAGTTTAGTTTATCTTTTAAAGCACAGGTTAAAAATAAAATCACTACCAACACAAAATCGGTGACACCGATGAGTTTGGCATTTATTAGGAACAAATATAAGATGCTGGACTAAATTAAGTTACAAGCATAGTTATAGAAGGGCACACAAAGAGAAAGCAACTCCCTGAAACAGCACTTGTGCTTTTAAATCCAGAAAGGGAAACCCTAGCCAGCCAAAGACTCAAACAACCACAAAATACCTATCTCCAGTCTGCAAAGAGCCAGGGAACAGCTATGTTTAGCTTCAAACGTGGGTGCAGCAGCACAACCATCGACAGATGCAACTTGCACCTGTCTGGAGCACGGAATGGAACGTGGACGTGCAGAGAAGTGGCAGGAATATCGCACAGCCAGGCTGCCAGAGGAAGACAAAGCAATACCAGCAGGTGACATATGGCTGGTGTGAGGCAGCTGCACGAGGAGCAGGAGGAAGACAGGGCAAGGCAAGGTAAACCACCCTTTTAAAGGAAAATTAATTGTGGGGTTTTAATTTCAAGAGGAAAACATCCCCATATCCACACCTCCCTTTGAAATCATGGCGGAATTATAGAATATTCCGAGCTGGGAGGGACCCACAAAATCATCAAGTCCAACTCCTGGCCCTGCACAGGACACCCCAAAATCCCACCCTGCTCCTGGGACTGCTGTCCTGGAGCTCTGGCAGCCTCGGGGCCATGCCCATTCCCTGGGCAGCCTGTTCAGGGCCCAGCACCCTCTGGGGGAAGAATTTTATCCAACCTAAACCTCGCTGACACAGCTCCAGCCTTTCTCTTGGGTGCTGTCACTGCCACAGAGGGAAGAGAGAGCTGCACAACTCTCTCAACACAGCCTTGAATAACCAGGAACACCTCCCACTCCAACTCAGCTGAGAGCAGCCTTTAAGCACTCCCTCTTACCACCGTGTGCTAAAATATTTACATCAGAAACAAACCCATACAAGGTGAGAAAAACACTGTGAAGTTTTCCAAGCTTGTCGATTTTACAATTTAGTAAATGCTGAACTCCCCAGAGGTCAGTTCCTCACGAGCACAGCAGTTATCCCCTTTCCTGCTTGCTGGCACTCCTTGCTGAGAGACAGCACAGAGGTGTTGTCCCATCCCAGGCAGAATTGAAGAAGCCCTGACTGAAGCAGCAACATCTGTTTTCCATTTTGTCCTTTAATCTAAAAATAAAGATCTCAGACACATGCCAAACCAAATCCCTGAAAACCAAAATAACTACACAGGAATCAAACAAAAAATATAAATAAACCTGCAGCCCCACAGCAATAAAACCAAATTCCTTTTTAGTTACATCCAGTCCAACATCTCAGCAGGGTCAGCAAATAAGGGAAGTGAATGTTCTCGCCAAAGCCAACTACACACAGCTCATAAAAGACTCTGTTTGTTAGTGCTGCCCTGAAATGTTAGTTCTTGCTCACAAGCCCCAAAAAATGGGCATTTCCCTGCAGAAGTCAGTGCTTATCGACATGGAGAGATCCTACCAAGTTCCACTCCTCCTATCAACCCCAAAATGCAGTGTACAGGGAGGGACACGCCTTGCCAGAGTCTGAAATAAAAACAACAGAGCCCAGCCCTGGTAACTCGGAATAAACGCCTTTTTCTTGGAGCCTGGCTGAACCTCCGAGATAAGAATGACATTTTTTCAGAGCTGGCTCAAAGACTCTTCAGTCCAGTAGATCCAAACAGAAAGTTTACAAATAAACAGAGGATATAAACACAGAACTAGGGTCACACTTGTTTAAATATTCTCTACCCAAGAGCAGTAGCAGCTCTGCTCGTGCTGCTGTTCATAGCAAACATTTTGTACCTTTGAATCCCTAAATAAACCAGGAATTCATGATTCCATTTATCCTGGAATGATTTCTTAATGAAGGAATTATGGCTTTGGATTTCAAACCTGACTCAACGGTAGTAAGGTCTCAATTTTCATCCTTAGAGGACTCCCAAAATCAGTTGCCACATGATGGTGAGGCACAAATATAGCTCCATCTTCACTTGAACTCAGAAGAACTGCACTCAAAGTCAGATGACTCCTGGGTAACACCAGCTTTCTTTCAACAGCTTTCTTTTACAAATCCCAGGCTCCACAGGTTTTTGGTTTTATTGCTGAAGTGCTGCCAGCAGGCAAGGAATGAGGCTGACAACAACACCAGTGGCACCCTGTTGAAAACTCTCACTGACAAAACTTCATTTTCACTGACAAGGAAACAATTATTGCAATTCCTACACAACTGGTTTGCAGAGATGTTCTGAACACTGAATTAAACAGACTGAATCCAGCCCATGTATTCTCAAAGCAGAGAGACTTTCTGTTCTCTTGCAGCCTCAGATGAAGGAATGGGCAGCTGCAGTCACCAGGACTCCTCAATTCTCAAGTAACATTACATCACGATAAAACATCTTGCAAGAAGGAAACTAAAAATCCAGGTATTTTCCCATCAGAACTGAGCAGCAGCATTTTCAGCCTCAGCTCCTGCTTGCCTGATACCACTGAGGCTGGATTTTATTGAAACATCACCATGCAAACTGGGCATGCTATAAATCCTCAATCTTGCCCTGAGAAGTTAACAGGCTTCAGGGACAAAACACAGATGAAGACACATCAAACAACACATCCATGGATTTGTATTTGTATTTCATTGGATAGTTCCACTCTACTGACTTGTGTTCCCTTATGAACAAATGAAGTCACACCACAGCTTAAAACACTGCAGCTGAAATGTTTCCATATTCCTGCAAACAAAAAAACACCAGCCCACTACTCTTCAAACCCTACTGCTCAACAAAACTCCAAATTCCTTCTGCTCCCCCTCAGCATTGCCAAAAAGGGAAACAACCCCAGACTCATGCCCCTGAGTTTGCATAGACCAAATTTGTTACAACAAAATCCCACAAGGTGATGATTTTCAAATGCATCTCACTCAGGGCAATGTCTGCTTTCACTTTTTAGAGAGTGAGAGGTTTTTTTTAAGCTTAAGCTCCTTCCCTTCTGCCAGAACCCAACAAGAGCCAGAACACATTTAAAACCCATCTAAAAGACAGATCAGTGTACTAAAGTACAGTTGAACATGACCACTACTGAACCAATTAAAGGGAAAAATAATCTCCCAACGCCACATCTGCTGAGGGAACAGAGCCCTGATGAAAAAGCCTGGCAACACCTTCAGCTCACAGGGAGCTGTTTCGGTAGCAAAAGAAGTGACAGATAATGCCCGAGTTTTCAGAGCAGAAAGATACTTTTGTGAGACGTTTGGCAGCCACAGAGACTCACACTGCTCCTTCTGCTGCTCCTACGTACTTATCCGTCGGAATTTTCATGAGGGTAACTAAAATGGAAACGTGCAGGAGGAGGCAGAGCAAAGCGTGTGTGGATTTACTTATCAGAGTACAAGGTGACACGGCAGAACGCTTCAACCCTTTGTAAAGTAACTTTTTTTTGATTAAAACACGAGCTGAGGGCAGTAAGACGGGATTCCTGAGGCTGCCAGCAAGTTCTGCAGTGAACACAGCACATCATTTTTATGCTCAGGAAAAACAGTAATGTTAAGATGCCACTACAAAGCTGCAAAATCCCACTTTCAAAATTTATTCTCTGTAGGGAGGTATCAGACCCCCGGATAGTTCTCACTGCCACACAGCACAACGTGAAGATACAGACAACTTTAAAATACTCACATGAGGTCTTGAAAGGGAAGGAAGTCCTGTAGGGCTCTGTTCTTCATTTGTAGGCTCTGGGTATCTACACTCATCTATCCTCATATAGGAGTCATATAATCCATCTCCAATCCTGGCTGGAAAGGTCCCACACACAAACCAGTTATTCACAACAACTCACACTGATAGAAACAGAGCCAAATGCTGAAATGCAGCTCCCTTAGCACATTTTAATCTGTAAAATCATTGATTCTCCTTCATTCATTAAATGATCTTTGGAATTTAACTGTATTCTCATACCACAAAAGTGCGATGCTTCTGGGGAATCTTAATTCGAGATACGTCTAATTCAGAGGTTCTTTTTTGGAAATCAACTTCTGCACTGCAAAAAATACATCCCCAAGAAACATAAACCACCATTCTCCCCGCTTCCCCTTAATCAGGATAATCCCAAACGAGCAGAAAACGAGCAAACACTTAAACACTTGATAGGACTATCCTTTAAAGCAGGTTATCCCTTAAAAAATGAGATGTGGGAATTACAGCTGCAAAAACGGGGGAAGAAGNCTCTTCTCTTCTCTTCTCTTCTCTTCTCTTCTCTTCTCTTCTCTTCTCTTCTCTTCTCTTCTCTTCCCTTCCCTTCCCTTCCCTTCCCTTCCCTTCCCTTCTCCCCGAGGAGAGCAGGCTCCTCACGCCGAGGCGTGGAAGGAACGCTCAGTCGGAACGGGGTTGCGGCCAGCAGGATGTGGGTAGAGCCCTGAGTGCTGCGTGTGTGGGGGCTCTGGGGCAGCCACAGGCTGCCTGACCCTGCCAGCCCCCCTGATTTGGAATAAAAAATCCAGGACAACGTCGAGCTGTCCACGAGCAGCCACAGATTTCACCTGGTACAGAGGGAGTTACAAAGCTGGGGGCATCGGTGGCGTTTCGGAGCTTGAGGGCTCTCTGAGGGGGTGTAGGAGGTGTATTTATTCCCTTCGTGAAATTAATAAAAAAAAAATTAAAATCAAGTGGTGTCTGTGACCTTCTGGCTCTGCACAACTCCCTGACAGGAGGGAGCAGCCGGGGGGATTTGGGATCTTATCCCAGGGAACAGGGACAGGAGGAGAGGGAACGGCCTCAGGCTGGGCCAGGGGAGGCTCGGGGTGGACAGCAGCAGGAATTTCTTTATGGAAAGGGCGGCCAGGCCTTGGAAGGAGCTGCCCAGGGAGGTTTGGAGTGCCCGTCCCTGGAGGTGTCCGAGGAAGGATGGACGTGGCACTCCGAGCTCTGGGCTGGGGACAAGGTGGGGATCGGACACAGCTTGGATTCGCTGGTCTGGGAGCTTTTCCAACCTCAATAACTGTGATCCCGTGAAGGCTGCATTACTACAATACTCCTGCGATATCCCTACCCACTCTGCACTCCTCCATCTCCAGCTAGAAATCGATCAGGAAAACTCAAGCAAACGTATAAATCACAGCAAGAATGCCCAGCTGCCAGGGCACGTTAACCAGAAAACAGCTCCGAAGTTTAAGCACGAAACAAACCCCACGTTTCTGAGAACCCCTCATGTGGAGGAGCCCGGGGGGCGCCGTGGGGAGACCCCAGACCCGGGCGGGGGGAGCGAGACCCTCTCAGGGAGCCGGGGCTGGGGGAACCGGGACCCCTCAAGGATCTGGGATGGGGGGACCGGGACCCCTCAAGGATCTGGGGTTGGGGGACCGGGACCCCTCAAGGATCTGGGATGGGGGGATCGAGACCCCCTCAGGAATCTGGGGCTGGGGGAATCGGGACTCCCTCAGGGAGCCGGGGCTGGGGGGACCGGGACCCCCTCAAGGATCTGGGGCAGGGGGGATCGAGTCTCCCTCAAGGATCTGGGATGGGGGGATCGAGACCCTCTGAAGGATCTGGGGCGAGGGGGATCGGGGCCCCCTCAAGGACCTGGGGCGGGGGTCCCCAACGCGCTCGGGGGATCAGGGCCCCCTCAAGGATCTGAGGCGGGGGTCCCCAACGCGGGCGGGGGACCGGAGCCCCTGATGGCGGCGGGGCGGGGGTCGCGGGGCTCGGCGGGGCCGGGCGCCGTTTCCAGCCGGACGGTTTACGGGCGCGGACGGCGCCATGGCGGCCGCCGCAGGCTGAGGGGAGGGCGCGGGCCCGCCATGTTCGCCAGGGCGTTCCGCGTGAGGGCCAACACCAGCATCAAGGGCTCGGACCGGTGAGTGCCGCGCCGGGACCCCGCAGGGACCCCCGCCGGGCCGGGGGGACGCGCGGGGCTCGGCCCCGGGGTCGCGGCCGCGGGCGACGATGCCCCCGGGAGGAGCTGCTTTCACCCCGTGCTTGGGATGCGCTCCCGGCCGGAGCACGGAATGTGGGTTTCGCTGGAAAGTGCTGCCGTCATTAACCTAGGTTTAATTGAAATGTTATGCCGAGGCCTGGCTGAGCCTTCTCTGCTTATTTATAGCAGCGTTCAGTGCCTAACGGGGCTGTAAGCGAGCTGGAGAGGGGCTTTGGATAAGCATATGGAGTGACAGGACAAGGGGGAATGGCTTTAAACTGGAGGAAGGTTGATTTATATTGGATATTACGAAGAAATTTTCCCTGTGAGGTTGGGGAGGCCCTGGCACAGGGTGCCCAGAGGAGCTGTGGCTGCCCCTGGATCCCTGGCAGTGCCCAAGGCCAGGCTGGACGGGGTTTGGAGCAGCCTGGGGCAGTGGAAGGTGTCCCTGCCATGGCAGGGGTGGCACTGGATCGAGCCATCTGTAATTCTCTAATTCTTTATATTTCTGGGCAGCAATGCTGGGCTGACCTCCTGATGGTTCAGGTTCACTGGACACTGCTGTGAATGACCACAACCCCCGCCCTGTGCTGGTCACTGGGGCTTAAACTTCAATTCAAACGGGGGGACAGGGAAATCTGGCTGTGCCCTGCTCCCCCTGCAGCTGTGGGTGACAGGCTGGGCAGAGCGAGTGTGGCACTCCCGGACTGAAATCACAGCACAGAACAGAGGCACGGGCAGCAAACAGAAGCTGAAAGCAGATGTTGAAGGAAGATATGAGCAGGGCGAGTGTATTTGGCCTTTTCCTGATATTCTTCTTACATCATTTGCAAACCCACACACAAATGCTTCAGATTATCTCCTGTGAAAAGGGGGGAATTTCAGGAACAGCCGACAAAACAGTAACAGCAGATGTAGGAATTATTTTGAGGCATGGCCCAGACAGCTTTGTAACACATTTGGGATTTTATCATTGCAGGAGGAAGCTACGAAGTGATGCTGCAGCAGCTTTTCCCACCCTGAGCACTGAACAACTGGCTGAGTTGATTCCAAACAAGGAAGAGCTCAATGTCATCAAAATATACTCTCACAAAGGGGAGGCCATCACTGTTTACATGAACCACAGGAACCCAATACTGTTTGAAGTTGAGAAAGTTCTGTATCCATCAGGTAGGGGGGAAGGGACTGGGATAATCCTCCCTCTTTGCTTACCTTCCCAATTAATTATTGCGGCATCATTCTGATTTCACATTTCTTTATTATCCAATTAGGTGTTTTATTATCCTATTAAGTTTAATCTCCTTGATTATCCAAGGAGAGTTCAGTCTTAAAGGTGGGAAGAAACAACAGCTAGAAACGTTCTTAATGATGGATTTTTAAATTTACTTCTGTTTTGGGACAGTGTACACTCTGTGGGCCTACCCAGACCTTCTCCCTGCCTTTGCAACATGGCCCGCCGTGCTACAGAAACTGGCAGGAGGAGCAGGTAAGAGCAGCAGAACTTTGTCACTTCACACTGCAAAAAGGAATTGCCTTTAGGGCCTTTTTTGGATGTTTTCCTTCACAGTGGCAAGAATGTACCTGAAACAAGTAGAAGGAATGAGTACTCAAAAATAACTTGTAGTGGTGTCCTAAAGAGGGAATAAATTAGCTGTAAAAAGAGTTTGTGAATGAAACAAAGTAGGTGAAGCTGCTGAAATGCAGTGACCTGTTCCGTGTGGGAGGCTCAGATTTGGAAATCCCTTCTCAGGGTGATGAGCAGCCCTGAACTGGGACACAGAACTGCCTGTGCCATTGTTCTGTCCCTTCTGAAAGTTCCTTTGCTGCCACCCTGCTTCCTGTCAGTGCCCAGGTGAACAAGCTCATCCTGTGGACAAGAAGGGAATTTGTTTTGGAAGCTGCAGTGCAATCGCTGTCAGCCAAAGTGTGGATTGTGCATTGAGGTTGGAGCTGAATTCCTGGGTTACTGGCTCTACCACCTCATTATGGATCAAGACTAACAGGAAAGGAGTCTGTTTTCTGGAACCTGCTTTGGATGCAGTTCAGACTCAGGAGAATCAGGTCATTATAAACTTTAAATTACCGAACTGCTCAAGCAGAAAAAGATGAAATTGCAGGTGCTGCAGCCTTGGTCTGTACCTGGAAGTGCTCACGTAGGAAGGGATGTCTTTTTCCATGACACAGTAACTAAAGTGGGACTCAGGTCTCTCTGCTTTGTTTGCTTTTGGGGAAAATAAAGTGCTCGGGTGTGTAGCTGTGATAGACATCAGAGCGAGCCTCGCTGCTGGCTTGTAATGACCCAGTTTCTGGGGAAAAAGACTTGCTAATGGGGAAGGACATTGATGAAAGAGGCCTGCGGGTCATTCATCGCCCCTGGCAACCAGGCTACCTCTGTGCAGGATCCAAAGATAAGGAGGTGGCCAGGAGACAATGGCCACAAAGGCAGGGGGAGAGGTAGAGCCACTTCTCAGAAGGGAGAGGAGAGGCACGAGGCTCTCCAGTGCTGCAGACTGGAGGAGATTTAGGAAGCGTTCAGTTCCTAAGAGCAGCATGTTTTGGGATATCTCTTCCATGCGTTCAAATATCTGCTCTCTGCGCTGGTAATTTACATAATTTAATGCTGCTTATGTGGTCACATTAAGGCCTTCGTGTGATTTCTGTCCCCAGCCATGTGGAGCTCTGGTGGCAGTTGCAGAGTTCATTCTTGGCTTGATAAAAATAGTTGTGACAATGAAGGGAAGGGAGAAATCTTGTTGGCTTCTTCTGCCTCCACATTAAATCTGGGATGCTGAGAAAAATGTCGGTGAGATGCCTCCAAAAACCAAGCCATGGACCACAGTCAGTCCGGGAGACTGCTGAGAGCTGCCGTGAGGGAGAGCAGCTGCTGTTTCCATCATTTGGTGATGGCATCGTGCTGCACCTGCAGCGTGGAAAGCTCAGCTTTGCTCACATCCCAGTCTGGTCATCCCAGGTGTGGAAAGCAGAAGGAAGCAGGGGTGTAGTTTCTGTCCCAAATAGCGAGGAGGCAGCTCCCTGAGAATTCCCAGCTGGCTGCAGCTGCAGATTCAGGAGGGATGGGGCAGCAGTGGCCACGTTGAGGCAATTCCATCTCCAGGGAAAGAGCTGCTGGGATAGCCTGCTGAGATCACCTTCCCTTGGGACAGAGGAGAAGAAATGGGTAATTCCTGACGCTTCTCCTTGTTCATTTTCCTTTCCATACCGTTAATGAAGAACGATGCTGGGAGCTCGTTAAAAACAGTCTGACAGGGCTGAGCAAGCTTCACTCCTCTGCAGTTTTTTGGGATGTGCCCAGCGCCCTTATGGATTGGATCCCGCACTCCACGGGGGAAAAGCGCTGCCTTAGGAGGAGAAATAGAGAATCCTGTTCTCTCCGGCGTGTGCTCACCTCGTGTTTTTGCTGAGTAACGGGAGGGAGGGGGGCGGAGGAGGCGGTGCCTGAGCGTTTCATTGAGAAATGGATGCGCTTCATTCTTCCCGCAGACCTGATGCTGCCAGGAGTTGTGGTGCCACCTTCTGGCCTCCCTCGAGTGCAGCGGGGCACGCTCTGCGCTGTCACCCTCCTGGGAAACAGGTACAGAGGATTCTCCAATCCAGAACCTGTCCAGAAACTAAAAACGAAGTGAAGGGTTTTGAGGAGATCAAAGCAGGAGTGTCGCCGTGCATTTGTTGCACTGTGGACCTAAGGAGTGAAAAATACAGCAGGAAAAAAATCCACTTAATTTTCTGGGTTAGCATGTGTTTGATCTGAAGTGGGAAGCCTAGTAAATCAAAAGAGTGTGTTCTGCACAATTGTCTTTGTGTCTGTGTGGAAGTCCTAGTGAGGGAGTGCTAAAGCCATTGGTTTTCTCTCACTGCTGCTCTCTTCTGGCAGTGCACGTGCTTCTGGTAATTTATTGAAAGCAGAAATGTGTCACTGCACAACCCTCACTTCACCCAGGCTGCTCTCATCCTTGGGATTCTTTGGAAAACTTTACATACCAGAAGGATAACCAGAAAATATGTAGATGCTTTAAAAAAAGCCAGCTTGTACAAAAAAAAGACATCATACAATAGATTCAGTCTATCCCAGTGGCACAGCGTGTTCGTGTTGTCCTGCTCCAACATTCCCTTCTTTCCCCAGAGCTCCCGTGGCAGTTGGAGTTGCCACCATGTCCACGGAGGAGATGCTGGCTGCTGGGATGAAAGGGAAGGGCTTTGCTGTGCTGCACACTCACCTGGATCACCTCTGGTGGGTAACTGCCAGGCCTTGGGTGAAATGTGCAACAGGTCTCACGTGTTTCCTGAAATCCAAATCTTAGCCCCAGTAAGATTAATCTGTCAGGCCAACTTACTGAATTGTTTGGGTATGGCTTAGATAGGACCTGTATTCAGAATTTATGGAGGAAGATGAGTTCAAAGAAAAATTTTATAGCTTAGAGATTGCAGAGAAAGACCTGTGCAGCTGCCAGTGCCTTTTTTCAGGGTGACATCTGTTCACTACCCTGTGGTTTCAAAGCAGCAAAAGGAAAGCTGTGTTCTGCTTTTTCTTCCTTTTGTAGGGAATATGGTGACAAATCTTCTCCTCCTGCCTTAGCTCCCTTGGTAACGGATTCTGCTGCAAGGGACAGTGCTGGAGACGAGGAGGAGCTGCAGGGGAAGGAGCCTGGCAGCAGCTGCTGCCCTGAGCCAGAGCAGCACGTGGACATCAGGGATCTGAGCCTGAAGGACAGAGACACTTGTGCAGAGCGGGGCAAGGAGGAGCTCCACGAGAGCAGGGCTGCAGAACCAGCTCAGGATGCCAGCACAGAGGACCAGCAGGAGGCTGAGGACAGCAGGACCCCACAAGGTATTTCTGGATCCCAGTGAAACCAAACCCTGCCCCTTTGGTTTGCTGAAGCCCACAGACAACTCACAGCCTACCTGTCCTTTTTTCTCCCTGCAGAGCAAATGGATGCATTGTTTAATCAGTGCTTTTTCCATGCCTTAAAATGCAAAGTAAAGAAGTCAGATCTCCCTCTGCTCACCAGCACATTTCTAGGCAGCCACATGGTCTCCTGCTGGTACGTGGGAAGGAGATGGAATTGGGATTTGCATGCTGGGATTTGGTCTTTAAAACGTGGAGATTGAGTGGGATATTCAGGAAGAAGGTTTTGACTAAAAAATAAAATCCAGTTCTCATCTAAGGTTACGCTCACTTCTGCCATTAAACACAATCCTTACATCAAATACTTGGATGTAAGGATTGTCCAGACCTGGATTTGCACTTGGGAGCCAACTTGACTTGGCTGACACTGGTTTCACCACAGTTTAGTCACCTGAGTGGCTGCTTGCCTGCCCACAAGAACATCAGCACTAACTTCACTCATCACATTCTGTTTATCAGCTTCTTTGGAGTAATTCTTTCTCTGTGTGATTTGTATTCCCACTGTTAAGAAACTTCTAGCATAAGTAGCAGGATTTAAGAAGAAATGAAGGGTGACTTATAACTAAAGAACTTTTAAAAAATCCATTTATAGCCCTGCTGGAAAACAACTGGACATAAAGAAATCAAGCTATAAGAAGGTGAGATTTTTCTGTTGGTTTGGGGTTGTTTTTTTTTTTGCATTAATTTTAGTAAGAAACAGAAGGAGAGAAAAAGTTTAAAACACAAGAGCAAGAGTTTAAAATGCTTGACTCTACCTTTCTGCTTGTTGCTTCCTTCAGTTCTCTAAATTCCTGCAATGCATGCAGCACCAGAGGATCTTACAAGTGAAGGAGCTGAGCAAAGGCGTGGAGAGCATCGTGGACGTGGACTGGAAACACCCAGAGTACGTAGAATATCACAATCTTTAAAAGAGTTGGGAGTCCTTGAAAGAACGGAGTGGAATCTGCTATTTCCAGCTCTGTTTCCATCCCTTTTACTCACACCAAACAATTCTTGTGGCAGCATTAAAGCATTTGCAGTGCCTGAAGGATTTTCCTCAGCCTCTGCTGCCCAAGACAGCAAGAGTGAAGACAGAGAACAAGTGTACCATGCTCCTGAAATCATTCCACTTTATGGCGTCTCCACAAAAATGATTCCACTCTTTCAGGAATCTGGACACAGGTAAGCACAAAAAAAGTGAAGAGAGAAACCAAGAAAACTGCAGTTGCTGTTTCTCTCTTAGTGCCAGAACCCAACACCCAAATACTAGAGTTAAAAATTCTCCTTCTCTTCAGAAAAGGCAGCATCCTGTCAAGCAGTGAGGTGAGAAACATCATCATTAACTACGTGAAGAGTAATGAGTTGGTTGATGAAACAAACAAAAAGTGAGTACAGGTGGAAGTTTTCCTACCCTGCTTCCCCAGAAGAGGCTGAAATTAGAGAAAAAAAAGTGACCTGGTTTGCTCCTTCTGTGTGCTTCTGTTTTGTAGCTTTGTAAAGGTGAATGCCATCCTGTGTGACTGCCTGTTGGATAAATCAGAACAGGATGAGATCTCACACCTCAAATGGGATGAACTCTTGAGCAGGTGATTGTTCTCAATATCCCTTCCCAGAACTGCACAGATTTATTGGCTGCAACTCAGAGCTCGTGGTGGGAGCTGCCTGAGTTGTAATTTCCTGGAGATAAATGGGAACAAGATGAGATCTCACACCTTAAATGGGACAACCTTTTGAGCAGGTGCTTGTTCTCAGCGTCCCTTCCCAGAGTGACACAGATTTATTGCATTGCCCAGGTGCCTTGAACGACTGCAGCCCTTACACCAGGTGACATTTTCTGGACAAGAACCCGTGGTGAGGAAAGGAAACATTGAGCCCATTGACATCAGCATAGCACAGAGATCATCAAACAAAAAGGTGAAAAAAGACAATTAAATGAGGGAGGCTGAACAGATGAGATCCCAGATCCTGAGGGCAGCTTTGGCAGTCATTACTAACTCTCAGCAGTGGTTTCCAATCATTATTAAACCTAAAGCAGTGATATTTCCAATCATTATTAACCCTTGGCAGTGGTTTCCAATCATTATTAACAGCTCAGCAGTGATATTTCCAATAATTATTAAACTCTCAGCAGTGATAGTTCCAATCATTATTAACCCTCAGCAGTGATATTTCCAATAATTATTAAACTCTCAGCAGTGATGTTTCCAATCATTATTAAACCCCACAGGTGACAATTATCAAGAACCTTGAGCTGTATGGTCTGGACCCTCAGTGTGTGGCCAACACTCTCCAACAGAAGGTCCAAGCCAGTGCCACCATCAGCCCAGCACCAGGAGCAAAGGACAGAGTGCAGGTCCAGATCCAAGGCAACCAAATCCATCATCTGGCCAAGATGCTGCTCGGTAAGAAGATTCTGGAACTGGGCTGGTTCCAGCAAAATCGAGGGTTTCATTCTTGTTTAATTCTTCCTTACCTGAAGTGAGCTCTTGGTTGTGTTGCAGAAGAATACCAGCTACCTCGGAAATACATCCAAGGCCTGGAGAAAGCTCCAAAGCTCGGCCGCAAGAAGTAGGAGAAAGATCTCCTGTGAGGATTGCTCAGCTCTCATTATTTATAGCAGTGTTCTCTGCCAGCAAATCAAGGATCATGTACAGGCCCTGCTCATTCCAGAATGAGTCCTGGATGTTTACAAGGTCGGAATTCACCCAAATAATAATATTGCTCCAGGTGTTCATTTTTCATAAAAATAAAAAGCTGAATAAACCCCCTGGCATTATCCTTTTGTGATTTTTTTTCTGGAAATTGATACTGAAGCACTGGATGCTACAGTGGCTTTTGATAGTTTAACATTCTTGCTTTGCCTCTTTGATCAAGGGTGTGGAATAAACCTCCACTGAAATATGAGAAAAATACATTCCAGCACAATCCTGAGACAGTCCAGTGTGTTCTGCCATAGATTGTCAGAAATAAAACCCACTTGGGTTTAGATTTATCCTTTTAAACATTTCCAGGTATTGAAATCAGACATTTCAGCACTGAGAATTAACTATTAGCTGGACTGTTGTAGTTTACACTATTTTTATATATAAAAACACATTTTAATGTATGACACGAGCTGTAATTCATCACAGGTAACAGTTCTGTCAGCCCCAGCTAAAAGATTAAGATTAATGGAACACTTTGGTCAGGTCTTACAGGGGTGGATGTTCTTTAGCTCTTTAACAGTAGGTTAGGAAATTTGAATTCACCTCTAGGAAGGATTCCTATATTTCCCTTTAGACTTAATCCATGGAAGTTCCATAGGAGGGCAGCAGAAGAAGAAGGTCACGAGGTTTCTCTAATTACTGACAGTTTTATTATCATCGTCTCTTACACTGTCTGCATATGAACAAATAGTTCAGAACCTTCAAAAAAAGCTAAGAGTGAGACATTTTGTAAAAATGCCATAGAATCACTAGGGAGTAGTAAAAATAAATTACAGCATTGCAAAAATGCATTTCACTTTGCCATAGAAGCTCTACTATTCCATCCTATACACATTATTTTACAGGTTTTACAGTAGCCATGGAAAATAAACTCACACGACCTAGGCGAGACAATTGCTAACCAAAGGCACTGCCAACAGGATTTTGCGCTTAAAGAAGGGGCAAATACTTCTAAAAACAGCTCAACTGACCCATGAGAATTTGAGTTTCAGCACCCACCAACTCTTCAGATGCCCCTCATCTTGAAAAAAAAACGAAAGAAAGAGCCCTCCCGGTGGCAGGAGGTTTTCAGCAGCATCCACAGTGATTGCATACGAAGCCATGCCTTCTACAAACTGTCAAAGACATGCTGGGGGCAGGAGGGGAGAGGGGACACTCACCAAAACTCACCAAAAAAAAAGAAAAAAAAAAGGAAACCTGCACAACTTTCAGCCAGAAAGAAAAGGTATTTCAAACCAAGCGCGTGGCTCTTCCCTCTCAGAGCCACTGGCAGTTTTTACAGCACGGTGGAACTGAAGTATTTATACGGTGCTGTCAAGGCTCAAAGCACCAGATAAACGGTATTTAAATGACTCCACGAGTGAATAGTGAAGCGCTAAGTCTGCTTGTGGCTGGACAAACAGCCGGAGAGCACGGCAAGTGCTGCTCTGCGGCTGCCAGCAGTTGTTAAAGGTCGTTGGGTGTAGAGTACAGTACAGCTGGAGGCTCCTCTGCACCAGAGCCCTGCGAGCAAACCAACCCTCCCTGCTGACCGGAACAGGAGCTGCGACAGCCTGGCAGAAAGTGACTTCCACACCAACCGAGGGCTCCAAGTGATGCAGTTACTCTGGTAAGGTTCAGAAACAAACATACTCAAAAATCTGGGAAAAAAAAAAAAAATCCCAAGCGGTCATCTTCCAGAAAGAAACCGAACAGTTCCTCGTCCCTCCCCCGACACGACGGCCTTGCCACACCCGCGCCGTGGGGACAGGAGGGACAAGGCCTCTGCGCAGCTTCCTCCTTAGCCCAAATGCAAAGTTTTCACACTTCAGGGAAAAAAAAAGGCACTGAGGTAAATTTGAGACTCCTCCACGCTCCCCAATAACCTGCTGCCTCCCCTCCCACGGGGTGCAGGTGGGATCACAGCAGCCACAGCGAGCTGCAAGGGCCAGCTGCTGATGGAGCCCACACGAAGCCCTTTCCCTGCTCCATCCCCAGCCAGCTGCTGATGGAGCCCACACAAAGCCCTTTCCCTGCTCCATCCCCAGCCAGCACCGACATTCCCGGTTCCCCGCACTGCTGTGGGGTGAGCAGAGGGAGGGCTGGCCCTGCCTGTGTGCAGCGTGCTCAGTTCCAAGCACTGAGGGTAAACGTGGGGCCCATCCTCTCCCCCGGGATCCCGGGAGCGTTCCCAGTGATCCCAGCACGGCCTCAGCACCGCGGAGTGAGGGCAGGGACCGAGCCTGCAGCTCGAGCACTTCTCTGAGGGATGCTCGGCGTGGTGGGAGCCCTGAGACAGGCAGAGAGAGAGACCTGCTGTCCTCTCCTGGCTCCGCGGAGAGAGCAAATCCTGGGAAGCTTCCTGGACAGCAGGACAGCACCAGTTGAGAGTGGGGAGGGAGAGCTGGGCACAGGGAGGGTGTGACAGGGACAGTGCTGCGAGGAGGGGGAGCAGGAGGAAGCACAGGTGAGGTGAGCAGAAAGCATCCAAGGACAACAATTCCCTCACTTGGTGCCACCTCCACACCCCAGCTCTGGTTGGGGCTCTTCCCCCTCGGGGCCAGATGCGTTCACAGCTCAAAATCTGATTTGTGAAGGGGTTTTGAGCTTTGCCGGGTTCCTCTGATGCTAAACCTTCAACACTGAACCCTCAGCCTGTGCCCCAACCAACACCTTCACACTTTTCAAACAGAATTTCTGGGAACATAGGTCCCAATTCCTACAGAGTAGAGAACTGGTAAAACACTGGCTAACTTAGCTAAGCACCAGGGGTAGTTACTGTAATTCAGCTCTTCAAAATTAGAAGTCAAATAGAATCAAAATGAATTATTTTCCTGGGAATTACAATTACCCAGTTGCAATAATGTTTACTAACAGACTGTTGGGGTGTTGCAGCTGCCTTGATGTCAAAACCTGACATTTCCCTGGCTGCCTCAGCCCTGAACGAGTCCATCCAGCCTTGGTTAGAGCTGCAACACCCACGTGGTTCGGCGCAACAACCTCCTCCCCTTTTCCTGCTGCTTCCTGTGCTCTTCTTATGAAACCAGAACTGGGCCAGGAGGGCACTGTGGGCCACGGCACCTCCAAACAGGAGCAAGCAGCTCGCTGGGAGGAGCAGGAGCAGCAAGAGCTGCCCTGCTCAAAACTTCAGCCAGCAGACGGGCCCTGCTGGGTGTCACACCGAGAATTTTCCACGGAGCCTCTCCAGCGGATGGCACGGCTGGAAAGCCAACCAGCAGCTGTGTTGGCTTTGTTGAAGTTGTTTTAAAAACAAGCTTCCCCTTCTTGGACTGGCTCTGGTCCTGGGAGAAGAGGTTTCCTTAGAGGAAAATGCAATAGGATCGTTTTGAGGGTGCTGGGAGCCAGTCCTTATGGAAGGTGGAAGAGGGAGGATGACTACGAAGGTGTCCTGAGAAGTCTTTTCATTTAAAAACAGTCTCTAGCTTAGTCTGATGTCCAGTGCCTCCTGAAGGTTATCCAGGTTTGCCTCTGGCTTCTTTCAAGGTCTGTTGAAGTCTCTGTTTGAACCTCTCGTACTTCCTGTGCACTTGCTGGATTTTGTCCTTCTCTTCTCTGTCCAGGATCATCAGGAAGTTCTGCAGCTCTGGGATGGAGAACGCGTCCCACTGCAAAACCAGCACAAACAGAGGCCAAGTGAGCACACACCTGATGGGGTTTGTGGGTTTTTACCTCTCAATCTGTGAGGAGGAGCAATAAAATGCATTTAAATGTGTCTGATCTCCAGGGATTTCACTCTCATTTTGTGAGAAAGATGGGATAAGGGGCTGCAGCATGAAAGACCATCCCAATCCTCCCACCCCACAGCATGGGAAGCAGAACCCTGCAGGATGCAGCAGCTCCCAGCATTTGCTTCTTTGTGGTGGGGAGCAAGATTTCAACCAAAAACTGGCTGTGAATTAATTACCTGAGTGTCCCTGGCTTTTACTTAAATTAGTGGATTACTTATAACAGTGTTCAGCTAATCTAATTAGTGAGGATTAACCCTGGGGCGGCACTGCCAGGTCCCACAAACAGATTATGGAGTGGCCATCAAAACTGGCCTCAGCATTTTCACAGCTCAAACTGAAATTGCTTTAAAAACCCAGATCACTTAGGATCAAGCCAGCCCTATGAGAGGGAAACAGCCCTTTTGGTGCTGCCTCTGCCACGCATCTCCCAGCTCTGCCATGTGCTCCACATTTGTGTGAAAACCAAGGAAAAGTCACCAACGTACCTCAACCTCCCCTGTTTCGTTTTCCTTCAGCACAAAGCTCAGCACGTCCGTGTCAGGGCCTGCCAGCAGCCGCAGGTACAGCGGGTACTCGGTGAGAGGGAGCTTCTGGAAGAGCACTGCAAGGACAGGAGACACCCCCAGTGAGATCAGGGCTGCCAGGGCAGAGGGAAGCCCAGGAGGTCAGCTGGAGCATGGAAAAGGATGCTCAGGATCACAGGGCTGAGTCTCCAGCACAGGTTCATAAAATCTCTGTGAAGTCTCAGGTGGTTTTAGCCCCTTCTGAAAACATAGCTCCTGTTAAACAGCATTGCCTCCTGTGGAGGTCTGGCCATTGATTCACCTGGATTTAGGCTTTGTCTGCCTGACACCCCAGTGAGTCCAACAGGCCACCAAGCAGAAGCCAATCCCAGCACCCCAGGGAGAGCTGGCAGCTGCCAGGCCCTGAACTCACCTTGCCCATCCTTCCGCATCTCCTTGAAAAGTGCAAACTTCTGGGGGTTATCCACCACCATGAACTTCTTCAGGAGCCCCTGGATCACCTCGCTCACCGTGGTGGTGCTGCTGATGTGCAGCTGCTTGACGGCATCCAGGGGCAGGTAGAAGGAGGTCCTCTTGTCCGTCATCTCGGCCAGGTTCACCTCCTTGAGGGCGTCGTAGATGGACTGGGGCCGGATCCCGGCCGGCACCGTCACGGGGCGCCGCAGCTTCAGGTGCACCTTGATGAACCCCGTGTACGTCCCATCCTCGTTCTGGGGCAAAGCACACAGGGGTCAGGCTCCAGGCAGCTTTTCCAGCCCCTTCCCCACCACAAGAGGCTGGTCTGCAGCGTGGGGTGACAGCAGGAGCTGCCCCCGCTCTGGGAGTTCCAGCGTTTCTCATTAATCGTGTCGAAAATACCCAGTAATTTCGGGACAGTCACTACTGATTTTCTCTTGGCAATGACTCATCCCTTCCCCTTGTCTGTGGGATCTTGTTTTATCTCAAACCGGCCCTGCTACGAGGCAGTTATGGAAATTCCATGACATGGAATTTGTAGTTGCACTTAATTTGGATTTGAAACCCCTGCTTCAGCAGGATCTCCCAACCTTATTCCTTATATTTGATTCCCCATTTGAGGGATTCTCACATCTCCATGTAACTAATCATCCCTGGACATCAGCTGATCCCACCACAGGTCTCTTACCCCACCCTCAGCTCCACAAAAATGCAGCAATCAGGAGAAAAGCCTGGCTCTGCACAGCCCCTCCAGGAAGCCTGGCAGTGGTGAGGGCAGAGCATGTCTCTCTAGAAAGGTTTTGTGTTTCTAAAGCCACTTCCAACAGCAGCAGAACTGCAGCACCACAGCCCCGCTTCCACCGAGACTCATCCCCACTGGGGCTCACGGATTTGGGGCAGGTTTTTGTGGCAACTCCTTGCAGAGGGCAGTGCCAGCAGGGAGGGATGGAGGCAGGGAAGGGTCACCTGGAGTGTCAGCGACACTGGAAAGCCAAGCAGGAGGAAAAGCAGCGTGACAGCCACTCTCGCCCCGGTGACACCTTCCCAAAGGCTGGCCCCGTTCAGAGCCCCCAGAAACCAGCACCAGGCCCTGTGTGAGAGGGGAAACCAGCCCAGTACGTACCAGTTTCATCAACAGGCAGTTGGTGACCTTTGCATTGTACTTTTCAATCTTCTGTTTGATCTCCTGGACGGTCGGAGGCTCGGGTTTTTCCTCTTCTACCGTTTGTGTCACATTCTGCAATCAGAAGAGCGGGGCTTTAGCTGCTCTGCGCTGGGTAACGCTCCATCTGCTCAGCTCCACGTTTCCTTGGGAAAGCAGGAGAGGATCCTGCGCAGATCCTGAGCAGTGATGATGCAGATGGGGATGGTCCCTGCAGCCAGGAGCCCAAATGTGCAGGACGCCACATCCCAACCCCAAACCACCTCTGACACCGGTGACAGGCAGTGGAGGGCAACAAAAATGCACCAGTTGGTGGCACTGAGCAGTAAAACATCCCAGTACAAACCAGGGCAAAAAATCCAGCCTTTAAAACCCACTTTCAAAGCAAAGCTGCCCACACCTGTGAGCATTTATTTACTTCTTGCAATGCAAGAAAAAAAATCCCATCCTATTTCCAGTATTCACGGCTCTGACCCCCCAGAACTCAAGCAGCTTCCAGTGGGTTCACCCAGGCAGAACCTGGAGTTAAATCTCTCACTGCTGTTGTCCAAAGCTTGGGAAATTATAGCTCAGAGCAATAAAAGCACCCGAGCAGCAGGCTGGCTGTGTGACTGATAATAAATCAGGCACTGCAGGGCCAGTCCAGGCATCCCAGCCCGTGTCAGAAACTGCTCAGTGCCTGCGTGGGCTCACCCAGAGGGGGACAGAGGCTGCTGCTCGCCCAGGTTTGGGGGAATTTCCTCCAAAACCAACGGATCTGACCTGCAGGTGGGCTCTAGCTGAAGGCCAGCCAGGGAAATGCCACTAATGAATAATCACAGAACCATTAAGGTCGGAAAAGATCTCTGAGATCGAGCCCAGCTGTTAACCTCTCCGTTAAACCATGTCCCCAAGTGTCACATCCACAGGCCTTTCAAACACTTCCAGGGATGGTGATTCCACCACTTCCCTGGGCAGCCTGCTCCCGTGCCTGACCACCCTGTCACAAAGAAACTTTCCCTACCATCCAACCCAAACCTCCCCTGGCTCCCCTCCAGCCAGGAGGGCAGGTCTCCTCTACAGCCCTGCCTGCTTTATCTGCCCAATCTGCAGCAAACAAAACTCCGCGTGTCTTGGGCAACGCTCAGCGGGCTGGATCTCCCTGCTCAGAGCTCTGCTGCCTTCCCAGAACTCACCACCTTCCCCGGAGACAGCCTGGGAATGCATTTTGCCCAGATTTTATGTGGGCTTGCTCAGAAGTTGGCATTAGCAGGGAGCAGAAAGCGTGAAGGGATGTGCCATCAAGGCTGAGAAGGCTCAGAATGAAAACTGTGACCTCTGAGTGGGAAAAAAAAGGGGAAAAAAAGGCAGCTGGGGGAGCAAAGCTTGTCTCTTCCCAGACAGCCCCAGAGCACACATGACAAGGACACAGCAAGCTGTAAATAAGCCAATATTGCCCAAGGCTACCCATGGTATTTCTTTCAGGAGGAGAATCAAGCAGAGGACAAACTGGAAGCCTGGTTGCAATCTGGCAAGGCAGCTGCAGGGCTGGGCCTGGGGAGCCCTGGATTCATCGAGGCAATTCCCCAGTGACAGCTCACGATTTCACAATTTCCACCCCAGAGCAGCAAAACAGCACAGAGACCTCTGGAGACATCCAGGGGACAGCAGTGACACTGGGTGCAGCCTCCTCGGGCACCCCAAGAGAGGGAGAGGGGCTTTAGACAAGGGCATGGAGTGACAGGAAGGGGGTGATGGCTTTGAACTGAAAGAGGGGAGATTTACATAAGATTATGGGGAGAGATCCTTCCCTGTGAGAGTGGGGAGGCCCTGGCACATGGTGCCCAGAGAAGCTGTGGATGCCCCTGGATCCCTGGAAGCATCCAAGGCCAGGTTGGAGCAGCCTGGGACAGCGGAAAGTGTCCCTGCCCATGGCAGGAGTGGCACTGGATGGGCTTTAAGGTCCCTCCCAACCCCAAGCATTCTATGACAAGAAAAGCAAAGCTTTCCTGGGTTATTTGAGAATTGCACATGAATATCCCTTTATCAGAACTCCCCAGTCTGTCAGAGCCCTTTGGCCCACGCTGCACCAAGTCTTGGCCACACACAGGTGCTGGGCTGGCAGGGCAGTCTTTAAAAATTATCTTTAGAAATCAGGCCAAGGGTTGAGATTTTGAAAGTAGCATGAAGGAAAAGAAGAGAAAAACAACAACAACGAAAAAAGCCCTTCCCTCTAAGCTAACAGAAGATGAACTCTCAGAAACCCTGCACTTCCTCCTGTCACCCGTGTCACAGCACTGAGACAGGCACAGCTGTGCTGCCCCTCACCAGGGCTGGCCCCCACCCCAGCCACACCGAGGGAGGGCAGGGGACCCCAGGACCGTCCCCTCCTGCACACAGAGAGCTGCAGCTGCAGGGCTGAGGGCACCACACATCATCCATGGCACAAACACAGCCCAGCACCGGCAGCATCCCTCCCTCCATCCATCCATCCCTCCCTCCCTCCATGGCAAAAGCGAACACAGCAGCTCTGCCTGTCCCTGTTCCTGTCCCTGTCCCTGCAGTTTGCTCCCCCCAGCCGGGCAGGTCCCTTCCCTGTGCCATGTTCCCAGCTGAGGGACGCAGCCCGTGCCAGCAGTCAGAGCCTTGCACAGCCCGTGCCAGCAGTCAGAGCCTCGCAGCAGCTCGGTTTCCATGGAGGGACATGGTGCAGCAGGACAGCAGGAGCCTGGAGCAGTGCCCCAGGGCCCTGCAGCAGGCACGGGCAGATGAGGAGGGCTCTGGCTTCCAAGAAACCCAAACCACCGGCAGCAGGAGGGGGCCTGGCTCAGGAGCACGTCACCGGTGTCACACGGTGCCACCGCAGCACCCTGCCAACAAACCACTGCCCAGCTGTGGCATCCTGCCCTCCCCACGCTGGGCAGGCCGGGGGCACCTGCAGCTTGCTCAGCCCCCTGCCAGCTCCCCCTCCTCCTGCACCCTCCCCCTCCAGGGAAAGGAAGTTTTGATAATCTCTTTCCATGCAGCCATCCCAGCACGGGCACAGTGACAGGACAGCGTCCCGATGAAACCCAGGGACACTCAGTGAGGTCACTGGAGAAAAATGAAGGCAAATTCCAGCCAGCTGTGCCAGAGGATCCAGAGTGGGGCCACCCCAGCTCCAGGAGCTGTTTAGGGCTGAGGGAGCCCATAAAGGCACTGGGGATCCAAGGGCTCAACCCTTCACCTCTTCTTGCCACTCAAGTGATGCTCAGGCCTGGCAACACCACGATCCCCCCAAACAGGGACGGCCCATCCATCCCAACCCTGCACACCTAAACATTCTGCTTTTCAGTCTTCCAGACCCAAACCAGCCCAGCAGCACCAGCCCTGTGGCACAGGAGCCGTGGGAAGAGAAGTGCTGCTCCTCCCGCAGTGCATGATCAGATCAGCCACTTCTTGCCCCTCACAAACCAACCCCAACCTCCGGTTGAGCAAAGTTTCTGGTGCAGAATCTGCAACTCCGGCTCAAGGAAGAGAAACAGAAGCTTTTAACCATAAACCGTTGCCACATTTCCTGTTGTATTGGGACAGGATGAAACGAGCTGTGAACAAAACCACATCTCTGATCTGCATCTCAACCCTGCTGGGCCTGCAGCTTCCCTGCGTAGAAAACAGGGACGAGGCAGCTCAGCCATCCTTGGGATCACCTGGCCAGTGGCCTCAGAGCAGGACTTCAGAGAAACTGGCACATGCCAGCCTCCTGTGTGACCAGCAGGAAAACCACGGGAAGCCCGGAGCTGCCAGGAGGGCTCCACACCTGCTCCATGGAAAACCTGCTGCACAGCATTGCACAGCCACGGCTGCCAGAGGTGAAACACGCCGGCAGCGCCCAGGCTCGGCAGGTGAAGGGTTTGCCAGCCCTGTGACACTGCCACAAACCAGTGTGGTGGCAGCGGTGGCCAGGACAGTCAGGACACGGGGATTTGGGACATCCACAGCAGCACAGGACCCGCCTGTGCCCTCTGCCCTCTCCCTGCCCTCCACAACCCACATTATTGCTCAGCTGTAAGAAATCCCGATTGCAAGGAACGACTGGAGCCGCAGCTGGCACTTGGGCTAATGCTCCACGGGACAAAGGCTGCCCGAGATGCTCCGGGAAGGGACAGGAATGGCACACAAAGCCCATGGCCCGGGGCTGGGCAGGGCTCACCACCCCGGGCCCCCTCTGTGCAAGCCAGCACCCAGCTAATGAGCTGTAAACTCCTGCCAGGCTTTTATGGACAACCCAGGGGCCATCGAGATGATGGTGACAGCTCTCAAAAGAGTCCTAAGACAAGAGAGGCAACAAGGAAACATCCTGTGATGGATATCTCCATTTACAAAGACGCCAGGAGAAACACACCCCACATTCAAAGAGCACCCTCCCTACAACCTCTCACCTTCTCAAGTCAACTCCCAACCTAAAAACCTTCCAAAAGCAGCCCAGGCAGCAGCTCTGCACCATGCTGGGCCCCTGTTTTGGGAATAACAGCTGCAGGTGGGAGCCAGGAGCTGTCCCACCACTCCAGGAGCTGGTGTGTGGTCACAGCCTGGAATTCCAGCAGCGCAGGAGCTGCGGCTTCCCCAGCAAACCAGACACGGGAAAGCAGCAGAGGCACAAAGTCTGAGAGTGGACACCCCTTGGAGCCAGGGCCACCATCCCTGCAGCCCCGGGGCCACCATCCCTGCAGCTCCAGGGCCCCCATCCCTGCAGCCCCGGAGCCACCATCCCTGCCGCCCCGGGGCCACCATCCCTGCAGNGCAGCCCCAGGGCCACCATCCCCGCAGCCCCAGGGCCACCATCCCTGCAGCTCCAGAGCCACCATCCCTGCAGCCCCGAGGCCACCTCCCTGCAGCCCCAGGGCCACCTCCCTGCAGCCCCGGGGCCACCATCCCTGCAGCCCCAGGGCCACCATCCCTGGCCCTCGCTCCCTGCCAGGTCTCTCCACCAGCTATTTCGTTAATGAATTCGAGGAGCAGAGCAGTGGGGATGCATCTGGCCCAGCGTCACCACATTCTTGGCAGTTTCATCTGGAGGCAGGAGTGGCCAAGCCCTCCCTGGTGTGCTCGGGCACAGCTCCATCACCGTTTCCATCAGGCTGTGACAACTGGCATTCCCAAACCCACGGCCCAAGCTCTCCCTCTGGTTCCTTGCTCAGACTGCAGGAGCATTTCAGAGATCTCCTCTGAAAGGATTTTATGAGCTGGAGCATCAATCCTCAATTTTTCTGCTTATTAAGGAAAGATCTGCCTTAAAACACCAGAAAACAAAGCCTGGAGAAGCACATGTGGGTGTCCCTGGCTGTGGAGCTGCAGCTCAGAGCAGCATCACCTGTGACCACAAACACAGCCCAGCACTCAGGGCTGGAAACAAATGTGAGTGCTTCAGATTGGAGTCAGAAACAACAGAACCAGCAGCTCAGATCTGTGAATCCAGCGGCTGCAGGGAGTGGGGGCAGCTGGGGGACATTGAGGGCAGGGCTGTCACCAGAGCTGGGACATCTCTGCTGTCACAGAGCTCTCCATCCCTGCACAACACCCAACACTTCCCCTTCAACACCCACTCCCAGGGTTCACAGCACTAAATTGGGAAAGATCCATTGCTCCAGCACAGACAGGCAGGGGGGAGAATCATACTAGAGATCTGGACCAAAAAAAACCCCAAAAAACCTGAAATACCCCAAATATCTCCCTCCCTTTGAGAAATTCAAACGAGGTGCTGTGGTTTACTTTGGGGGCTCAGAGGAAAAGGCAGCAGGCAGGAGAGCTGTGCCTCTCTGGAGCAGGGGAGAGGGATGGCTGCTGCATTTCAGAGAGGTTACAGCAAGTGAAGACGGGCTCGGTGTTTTGATTGCCATGGAGATTTCACTTAGAAACCGATTTTCCTGCCACATCTCAGCTCAGCACTGAGAGCTGACAGGGTCCTCACAGGGAGCTGCATCTCAGCGGGGTCCAGGCTGGAGCTGCTCTGCATTGCACCAGCCTGGCCATGCCCACATTGTCCCCCCAGCCCCAGCTGGGTCCCTGCACCCCACTAACCTGCCCCGAGCACCAGCCAGCTCTGGGATTACAGGGCAAGGCGGGGTGGGATCTTGGAGATCCCCTCATCCAGCCCCTGCTTGGCTTCTGTCCCTCCTGTGCTTCTCATCCCTGCACATTCCCTTTCTCCCTTCCCTCTCGGAGCCAGCTCTCCCATCAGCCACTGATGCAGGACTCCAGGAGCAATTTGGGAGAGTTTTAAGCAATCAGGCTCCAGGCAGAAGCCACTGAGGCCATTCAGCTGGAGAGGCCCAAAAGTGCAAAGTAATGGATCTCCAGGGATGAGGTCACATTTGAGATCTAAACCAGCTCTTTGCTAATGAAGAGGGATTTCGCTGATGGTTCTGAAAATAAAAAGGAATTACAGCATTCCTAGAAAGAGGCTCTTCAGACTAGTACAGTTGTTCCAATCAGAAAAATTGTTTCTGTAATCCTACAGACCAAATCCCACTCCAAGTGCCATGCACTGGCCTGTGTGTCCCCTCCTACCCACCCACACCTCATTTCCTCCCCAGAGATGTTTCCTGTTGTCTTTCAGGGTAAGTTATCCATATTCAGCTTCCTCCTGCCCAGAGCAGGCCTGCCCACTGTGCCCTGCCTGTCCTGGGCTCGGGAATCACTCCTGGGCATCCTGGGATGGACCATCACCACCATTCCCAAACACACCCACCAGGTTAACTCACTCTGGGGCCTGAGCTGATGTTCTCACCCCACGGCCAGGAGCGGGTGGTGAAAAACGGAGCTGTTGTCACACACGGCTCTTGCAGGGGTGGAAATGTTCCACATTCAATAATTACTACTTAAATAAGGTGCCAAGTTAAAAAGGGAGCACAGGGAGTGAACCAAAACCCAGGGGGGATGTCCACCACCTCCTCCGTGTCCACCACCTCCTCCTCCTCCTGCAGGACCTGCACCACCACCAACCCCAAACAACCCATGAACCCCCCAAAAATCATCCCCCACCAAGGCCAGAGCGTGGTTCCCACCCCTGTGAGACTCCACCTCCACACAGGGCCCCATTACACAACACCAGTTGTGTTCAGCAGCACGTTCAGTGCGTGTGTGGCTTTTCTCATGCACAGAAATCATTTCCTCCCCAAAACACCAAACCCCTGAAAGGCTCCATCTTCTCTGGCAGCCAGAGCTCTGCCACTCACGTCGGCCACGTCCAGGTGAGGAGCTGGGCAAAAAGGGGCTGCAGCAGCCCCTGACCCCTCTGTGAGGGAGAAATCCCAATCAGCAGCAGCACCAGACTGATTTCCAGAGGTCCCTGAGGATCTGCAGTGCCCTGGCTCAAACAGAGCAGCCCTGGCTGCACCAGCACCCCGATCTCCTCCATCTCCTACACAAATGAATCATCAAATGACATTTAAAAACCAGCAGTACGTGTCGGTTAATCATAGTGAGAGGGAGCTGCTGGCTAGCGGGGAATATCCCACCTTAAATCATTTCTTCAGAAAAATAAAATAAAATTCCCAGCTGATTAATGCTCCCCCTCCAGAGCAGCCACCCCCTGCCCAAGGAGAGCCCCTGGACCTGCTGCAGAACCCTGCAGAACCCCTGAACCCCAGAGCACCTACTGAGGATTGCAGCTCTGCAGCCTCAGGTGCAAATACAGCAGAGGCTGCACGTCGGTGCTGGTGGTTTACCGGAGGATTTTAAGTGAAAAAGCTGCTCCCTGGGCCAGATTTGATCTCTGGGTGCTGCAGGGCTCTCGTTCCTGTGTGAAACTCCCACTTCTGCAGCAGCACCTTCTCCTTTTATGCTTGGCTCTGGTTGGGGCCCCAAAGTTCACGACAGGGATTTTTAATTTATCATTATTTTTTAAACAGACATTTAAAAACGGTGAAGCAGCCTCGCCAACGTTGCCGAGACACAAATCTCATCCTGGGTGAAACGCTGCCCAGCCAAACCCTCTGTCCTTCTCCAAGGCAGGCACACACAGCCCCAGGCCCCCACGTTCATCACCGCGTTAATCAGCTCACAGATTAATTCTGCCCCGAACTTTCCCATCCACCCCACAGGTGCAATTCCCACCCCTGCAGATTCTGCAAGGCCAAAGCACAGGTCCCCGCCGGGTGAGCCTGACCCGCGGCTGACAGCTGCCTAAAGGCTGCTGAAGGATTGCACCTAACGCTGAAAAAACGCGTGGAGAACCGGCTCCTCCGGCGTGAATCCCCGCGGAACCGGGAAACCCGGCGCGGAAAGGCTGAGGAAAACCCGCAGCGGTGCGGACTCCGCACAGGAGAGGGCAGAACCCCCTCCCCGCCCGCAGCTCTGCCCTGACTCCCGCACAAGCTGATTTTGGGCAGCACCTGCAGCCGAACGTGCGGGAGCCCCGGCGCCCCCGGCCCTGCGCACGAGTTGCGTTACCTTGGCGGGGACCTTGCTCTGCGCGCTGCGGAAGAACGAGGTTTTGGCCGTGAAAAAGCAATCCTCGAGGTCTTCATCCAAGCTGCAGTAGCCGCTGCTCATGCTGCTGCTGCCGATGGAGCCGGGCAGAGGCGAGGGGCTGCGGGCGAGCCGGGGGGCTCGGGGGGCCGGCGACCATCGGGGTCCCCGCTGCGGCTCCGGCGAGCCCCGCGCTCACATCCCCGGCTCGCCGCTTATCCGCAATAGCTCCTTCTGCTCATCCTGCCGAGCGCTCCCTCCTTCACAGGCAGCCGTGCCGGGTACCCCTTCCCTCGCCTCGCCTTCCCTCGCCTCCCGCACCCGCCTCCCTGCGCAGCATGGAAGGGGCAGAACTCCCAGTCCGCTCCCAGTCCGCTCCCAGTCCGCTCCCAGTGCGCTCCCAGTCCGCTCCCGCTCCGCTCGCCGCTCCCGCGGGTGCCCGCGCAGCAGCAGCATCGCCTCCCCTTCCTGCCCTCGCCCCGCGCTGCCGCAGCCCGGCCACTTCCTCTTGCAAAATTTCTCACCCCGCTCGCAGCCGGGGTGCTGGGCTCGGCCCCGGGCCCTGGGGACCGCTGGCACCGCCGCGGAGACCCGAAACGCGGTGCCGCGGAGGGCTGGGCGCTGCCCCGTCCCTGTCAGAGCATCCTCGGGAGCTGCCGTGGTATCACCTTCTGAGGGAACGAAGAGGTGGTGGGGAAGGGGGAGGCAGGTGAGGATGAAGCTCAGACCCCCTCTCGGGGTGCCAGGAGCCCCGGCCATCCCGAGCAGGTGCCTCTCCACCCTGCTGCTGATTTCAGAGCAGCAGGAGCAATTTCAGCACTCAGATTGAAGCAGCTTCACCTGCAGCCCAGGAAAAAGCTGTTCAGCTCCTGGGTCCTGCTCTTACAGCAGCTGTGAGCTTCCTGCCTGGTGAAGATCCCAGGGATTTGTGGGGCTGGGCAGGGGAAGGGCTCTGCTCCCCACAGGATGCCACAGGCAGGGACACCTTCCACTATCCCAGGCTGCTCCCAGCCCTGTCCAGCCTGGCCTGGGACACTGCCAGGGATCCAGGGGCAGCCACAGCTTCTCTGGGCACCCTGTGCCAGGGCCTCCCCACCCTCACAGGGAAGAATTTCTTCCCAATATCCCATCTCAACTTGCTCCTCCAGCTGCTCCCACAGAGCTCCAAGACCTTCCCACAAGCCACCATCATCCAGCACCAAAACCTCTTCCCCTCCTGACAGGTTGCAGATGTTGCTCCAAACCCTCCCATCTGGATCTGCTGAAGAACTCCAATTGCTACGAGGCTTTGAGAGCTCCGTGCCCACCACAGCAGCATCCCCTGAATCCAAACGGGGATGTAGATGGAAAGTCTGGCAACATCTGCATCTCAGAAAGAGGAAGGCAAGAATCCAAGTGCCTTATTTACAGAGGGAATAAATAAGCTGCGTTCTTATGGCAGCAGCGTGTTCCTGTAGCAGCACAGCCCCCTCTGCTCCACAGGGATAAATTTAGAGAAAGAGGCTTAAATTGAGCATGTGCAACACCAGCAGAAAGTGAGGGTTGGGAGCATCAGCACTGGGGTCTTTTATGAAGCCTCAGCCCAAGAGTTTCCAAGTGGAAGCATGGGATTCTCCCAGAATCCCTCACTCACCCCTTGCAGTCCCCCTGCTTGGGACATCAGCTCCATAAAAAAACCAACAAAGCCAAAGAAACCCAGTAACTTTGACCCCTTTGTTCAGGAGCAGCTCCATTTCATGGTTACGTGCACATCAGCCCCCCAAAAACCCCCTGAGCCCGGTGACCTGCGGCGGTTCACAGGTGGGAAGAACACAAGCAGCCCCAAATCCAGGGACCAAACTCCTGCAGCTGCCAAGAGCAGCGGAGGATTTTGGCAGCTTCAGCAGAGTGTGGATGTCACCCCGGGAGGCTGATCTGGGACCCAAATGTAAAACACTCCTCAATACTTAACTGGATCAAAGCCCAGATTATTAATGCCTGGTATTACATGGTAACAGTACTTAAATAGGTGATATTAAAATAGTTATTTCTCTGATGCTTCCGCTTCGCTTAATTTTGCTAACACGATTTAATGATTTCCAATTATGCCAGCTATTATTTTTTTCGTGCATTTTCAGGCCTCTTCCCTTCCTGCCAGTGTATTCAGGCATCCTGTTAGTCTCCTAATGGAATACTGACATTATTTTCCCTCCACCCTCCTCCTTTCCAGCAGCAAAACCTGCGTGACCAACAGAAACCCTCCAGGAGCGTGTGCTCAGGTCAAGCAAACCTGGCAATGATTTTTCCCTGTTTATCCATTATCCATAACGAATAATGGAGCTTTACTGCAGTGATTTACCCCCATCAACCCTCCAATCAGCCCCCACACGCCCAGCACAGGCCACGGGAACCCAGCCAGGGCCTTGCTGCGCCGAGGATTCCGAGGTGCAATCCCCAGCCAGGGCTTTGGGATGGGCTGATGGATTTCTCTGGAGAGCCACTTCTGTTTCCTTGGCACGAGATGCCTCCCCCTCCCTGGGGAGCCGGCAGGGCCGTGGCAGGGTGATGGATGGCCACCAAGCACAGGCTCCCTGTTTGTTATTAGGCCCATCAATAACCCTGGCTGGGGTGATCGCCCTGAGGATGAAACGAGCCTTTCTCATTTTTCCAAGAGCCCAGCATTGCTGGGGGAAGCCCAGTGACATCCAAAGGAGATGTAACCACACACAAATTTCGCTTCACCCCCTTCTACAAACACCTGGAGTGCAGAACCCACCCTGAACCCCTTTGTAATTGTATTTTACAAAGATCAATCCCATCTCACTTCAGATCCCTCCTGACCATTTTATTCTGAGCAGCAGCTGCCCAGCGAGGCCAGAGCTTGTACCGCAAAGGGTGGACAACAACCAAACCCCACACACCCAACAGAAACCCCACACTGCCTCTGGAAAAGCACAAAATGTTCCCATCTCCAGTTCTGCACGAGCACATCAAGGTCCTCCACAAAGAGGGATATCAACAGGGGGTTGTAATGAGGGAGAGAACACAGAACCACGGAATCATCAAGGCCGGAAAAGACCTTGGAATCCCACCACACCCGTATCACGAAGTGCCACATCCACCCATTTTTTGAACCCTTCGAGGCATGGTGACTCCACCACTTCCCTGCGGAGCTGTTCCAAACATTTCAAAAAAGCCCACAGAGCCTGAAAAGGCTCCATCCCAGCCAAATCCACTGCAGGCAGGTCTCCCAGCAGCGCCTGCAGCGTTAAGCATCTCACATCTCACATCTCATCCAGCGTGGTGAGAGCCTCCCTGGCCCTGCAGCCTGTGCCACCCACGCAGGAGGCCCAGACACTGCAGGGCTCGGGGGGATTAAGGCAAAGCTGAGCCTTCCGGAGTAACCCTGGGATTACTGCACGTCCTAACGCAGGCTGAAGAGTCTCGATCCCCCGGGACTACTGAAACTCTCAAAACAAGGCTGTCAGCCAGCACTCCTGGGGAAATCCGTGCTCGTGCCCTGGAAAATGCACCTCTGCTGCTGATGGCCAGGCACCGTGCAGCCGGGGCTGGGACAATTTAACCCCGATATTGATCCTGCTTGCAGGGGACAATTTAACCCCGATACTGATCCTGCTTGCAGGGGACCATTTAACCCCGATAGTGATCCTCCTTGCAGGCACGGGGGTTTGGGCGCTGTGGGGCCTGATGTCCCCCCGCTCTGCTCCAGGTGACAGCGGCGTTCCAAACACCCCAGAGCTCCACGCACGCCTTTACAGGGAAGGGAGGGTGATGCCCACATCGCCAACCCCCGTTCCACCAGACCGCACCCCCCAGGCAGGGCACGATGCTCGCACGGGCTGCAGGTGGCACCTCGGTGACGCTGCAGGTGACACCTCGGGGACACTGCAGGTGACACCTCGGCGACACTGCCAGGCTGAGCTCTGACGAGCCCTCCCTCCCAGAAAACGCTCTGGGAGCAGGGAATCAGCTCCCCGCAGGACGTGCCCCCCCAGAGCCCCCTCCCCATCGTACCTGGCTGCGGGCTGGCAGCAGGGTGCTCTCTGGGGACAGCTGGCTCTGCCACTGGCCCGGCCGGCGACAATCCAGCTGGATGAGGCTGCGGCACTCCTGGTGACACGTGTACCTGCAGTCTGCGGGGACAGAAAGGACAGCGTGAGGCACCCCCGAGCTGCTGCTGGGGCTGGGGGGCAGCGGGGGAGCCCCGGGAAGGGGCTGGATTGCAGCCACAGGGTTCCAGCACGGCCAGAGCTGGAGCCAGGCACGTGTCCCTGTCCCACACGTGTCCCTGTCCCACGCACATGTCCCCATTAAGGGACACTGCTGCAGGTGAGGGGAGGCACCAGGATACCTCATCCAGAGCAGAAATTGCTCCCACGCCCTCTCCCCAGGGAATGCTGCGCTCCTGGATGCAAGGCAGCAGCACAAGGCACATTCCTGCCACGCACCCTGCTGCCTCTCCCGACCTGCTGGCACCCTGACATGGAAAATGCTCAAATCCCACCAAATCACGGGGTCCCCACTGAGAGAGGCCAGCTCTGCTCCTGGGAGGCGTCACCTGCAGCAAAAGCTTGGCCAGTGCACGGGGAAAGGATCCCTCACCTTCCACCATCGGGAAACAGCTTCGTGCTGGACAGAGGTCCAACTATCTAAGGTCGCTGAATATCACAGGAGGGTTTGGGTTGGAAGGGACCTTAAAGCCCATCCACTTCCACCTCCCACAGCTCCCACTGTCGCAGGCTGCTCCACGCCCTGTCCAGCCTGGCCTTGGGCCCTTCCAGGGATCCAGGGGCAGCCACGGCTGCTCTGGGCCAGGGCTTAAATAGAAAAACTTCAAGGGCCAGCTCCAGTGACAGAGGTGTGGATCTGCCAGCAGCAGCCCCAGATCCACCCCTGGAGAGGGCAGGGCCCCAAATCCACCCCTGGAGAGGGCAGGGACACAAAGCCACCCCAGGAGAGGGCAGGGACACATCCCAGCCCCAGCAGAGGCTGTGACCTCCTGTCCCCAGGTGCATCGAGGCATTTCTGCAGTTGTTTTCTTTGGATGCTCACCCAATGTCAGATATTAACCCGTTCATGCACAGGTGACTCTGCACAGGCCAGCTTTAACCCCTTCAGGCCCAGGGCCCTGCTCCCCCCCAGCTGCAGAGGGGCACATTTGGCACATCCATCTCCACTTATCCCATATTCATGGCCACCACTCCCACAGCTCCTTCCCTCAAAGTCCCAGCTCCTCCAGACCCTCCTGACTGCACTGAACAACCTCCTTCCACTTTAACGGCCCACCTGAGCCTTTTAATTTTTAACTGCCGCACAAACAGCCTTAAATTTACTTTTCACACTGTCCAAAATTCCAGAGCGGTCACCAACCTGGAAATAAAAATTATATCCTAAAAGCAAGGCAAGAGAGTTCACTCCACAGAGGGATGTGAGTGCCTGTCCCTGCACCAGCCCCGTGACCTTGCTCAGAGCCACTGAACTTGTATTTTAAATACACTTCTTCTTTCTTTTTCCTTTTTCTTCCTTTTCCTTTTTTTTTCTTTAGCATTTGAGTCATTGGTTTTGACTATCTGGGGCCTGCAGGAAAGCAAAGGAACATCCCATGTTTGCTCTGGAAACTGATTTCTGCTCAGCTCTGGTGAATTCTCCAGTGCCTGAGAATGAATGAGAGGAGCTGAACCTCTGCTGGGAGCAGAGTGTGCCTGAGGGGTGAAACATCAATCTCCAGGGGAAACAGGGAAATCATTTATCATTTAACATTCATCTGGCGTGAGCTGTCTGTCAATCTCCCATTCCAAGTCAGTTGTCTCAAGTAAGCCTGGGGGAAAAGCAGGGAGATTTGGCTTTTTTCTTTTTTCTTTTTTTTTTTTTTTTTTTAATTAGAGATAAGCTGCAGTTACACAGTAATTTAATGCATGACCTTTCCAGCAGCTGCAACAGCCTTTTAGTGGGGGACATTGGCCAAGTCTTTGCTGGAGCTGCCAGCTGGAGAATGCTCCAGCTGTGGCTTCACCTGAGCATCTGCCACCACCACCACGTCCCCTCTGCCCGTGTGGTGCCAGGTTTTCACATCGGGGCAGCTGCAGCACGTGGGGCAAAGGCAGCCAAAGGTCTGGCACACGGAATTCGGACCACAGAAATGCCAATTCCCAACCACCCCTCCGGACCAGGCCCATTGTGGCATTTCTGTGCGGGATTAAAGTGTGACACCTCCTTAGTCACCGTCACCTATTAACAGACCTAATCACTGGGGATCCGCTGGGAACACTAATTTTAGAAACCCTGCACAGCTTTGGGAAGCAGCCACGTGACCGGTTTGCCAAGAGGAGCAGGATGCCTCCACTTAGGCTTTAAGATAATTTCCATTCCAGTCAAACAATGCAACACTTGGAAATGGAGTTTCTTTAAAAAAAGAGGGAGAGAAATGTTACGATACTGTGAAAAACTTGGGTGGCTGAAGGGAATTTCCCTTTCTCCACAGATGAAGTCTCTCAGGGGGATAAAGGGGAATAAACCAGTTCAATATAAATGCCCATCTCACTGCCTCAGCACAGGACTGCAGTCGCAGAATGGTTTGGGTTGGAAGGGACCTTAAAGCTCCTCTGCCATGGGCAGGGACACCTCCCCCTATCCCAGGTTGCTCCAACCTGGCCTGGGACACTTCCAGGGATAGGACAGCCACGGCTGCTCTGTGCCAGGGCCTCCCCACCCTCCCAGAGAAGAGTTTCTCCAGTCACCCTGCCCACCCCAGTCCTCCCACTCCCACCCCCAGGACAGCACAGACCCCATGGGGCACCTTCCAACTCCACCTGACCCGAGTGGAAACGGGGACAAAAGCAGAAGGAAGGCTCCACAGGCATCTGAGAGCTCGGACAACGTGGCAGAACGGAGATTTCCTCCGTCTGAACCCTGGAATCCTCCAGGGGCTCACACCCCTCCAAGTGCAGGCTGCCCCTGAGGCTGGATTTTGCAAGCTGAGGTGCTCGAGGCGCTCGTCCCGTGCCTGACGTCACCAGGGTGACCTCGGGGGTGGCAGCAGGATGTGGCCCTGTGGCACCAGGACAGGGCAGGAGCTGTGGCACCAGCAGCAGCACCCACAGAGCGAGCCCAGGGAAGGGTGTGGGTCCTCCTGCAAACCCCCAGGGCACCGATCCCGCCCCAGCCCTGCAGCTCCATCGCTGCAGCCTCCTCTCGGCAGATTTAGGGCTAAACCAGACGGTTTGGGTTCATTTGTTTGCAGACACTGGTAAACCCCAGGGGCCTGTTTCTGTCCATCCAGAGCAGGCAAGGCCCCCTCGGTGCCAGCCACCCCTCTGCCAGCTCCCTGTGTCACTGCAGCATCCGGAGCACAACCCCGGCTGCTGGCAGATGCTCTGGAGCCGTTATTTAACAAAAAACCAGGTTTTCCTTCGGAGTGGCAAGCGGGGCAGCACCGATGCCCTGTGCTCCTGCCCGAGCAGGGCTGCACAGGAGCCGGAGCAGAAGCTGAAGCCACCTGGTGCCACAGGTGTGGTGCCAGCCCCGTGCCCACCCCGTACCTGCCAGGCAGGCAGTGCCAAGGCAGTGCCAAGGCAAACCCTGCACCCCAAAGAGCGGCAGAGAAGCTGCAAACCCAGCCCAAAAGCCCAAACCCCACCACCACCACCTACCTCTAACCAGCAACACCTCCCTGCTCGGCCTCCTCGGCAGGCGCAGTCCCGCGGGCCAGGGCTTGGATTTGGGGAAGTGCCTGAAGATTTTACGGATTCTCTTTGTTACAAGCCCGAAGCAAGCGGCTGCTCCCGCCTTCCCGTCCGTCATCCTCGGGAGAGGAGGCCAGGAGCTCTGCAGGCACGTCCCAACCCCAAATGCTCTGGGATCCAGCAGGCACCGGAGCAAGTTGTGTCTGCTCCCAGGAGAGGCCTTTTCCCCCACGGAGATAAAGCACTGACATTGTCCATTTACAACCTGCTGCCATCTGACGGGCTTATTTATTTATTTTTCTGAGCAGGGAGCGCAGCTCAGGGCTTGTGCATCTCCTGTAAGCCATGGAAAACTTTCTATTTCTGGGGCTTTTTGCCTGATAAGATAAAATAACCCAACGGAAGAGATTAGAGAGAGAAAGCGCAGGACTCGGCCGTGCGCTGGGAGGTCTCTTCCCGGCATCCTCTCTTCTCTCTTTGCTGCTTTTCCCCACAGTCTTTTAAAGTTTAAGGGATAAAAAAGTCCCCAGTGTTTAATCAGAGGTTAAAGGAATACACTGAGATTAACTATATTTATAATATTGATTTAAACTTTGCACATCGTTAAGAGAGGCTTGTAGAGCCTCTCACAGCATCCATGAAAATCAGGGCGTTCCGAAAAAGAGGGAGAGTGACTTTTCAGTGACAGGACAAGGAGGATGGTTTTAAACTCAAAGGGGAGAGATTTAGATGAGATATTGGGAATAAATTCCTCTCTGTGAGGGTGTAAGGCCCTGGCACAGGGTGCCCAGAGAAGCTGTGGCTGCCCCTGGATCCCTGGCAGTGTCCAAGGCCAGGCTGGACGGGGCTTGGAGCAGCCTGGGACAGTGGAAGGTGTCCCTGCCCAGGACAGGGGTGGGATAGGATGAGTTTTGAGGTCCCTTCCCACCCAAACCATCCCGTGGGGTATCAGTTACAGCGGTGCCAGGTGTCGAGTGATGGGCTGGGACACAAACATCAGTTTAACAACGTCCCTGAGATCTGTCACTCTGTACCCGCTCCCCCAGGACCTCTCTGCTCAGAACCCCTCTCACAAAGAGTTACCAGCACCCTGCACAACACAGTGAGTAACAAAGATGGGGTTTAACCAGCCCAAAACCCACCCCGAGCAGCAAAAGCAATGAGTTATCACAGGGGGGTTTCTGTCACCCACAGAGCTCCCTGCACCTCCCTCCTTCCCACAGCCAGACCAGCAAACCCCACGAGCTTCACTGGCACGAAGCAGAGCGAGAAACCCAAAAACCAACCTGCAAGGGAAGAGCTGGAGCCTCGGCTGCCGTCTCTCTCCATAAACCCTTCCCAAGGCACTGGGCTGGAATGCAGCAGGAAACATGACCCTGGGAGACCTGAGCAGCCCCAGGAGCCTGTCCCACGGCTCTGGGCAGGTGCCCGTCCCTCCCCACAGCTCCATCTCCTCCCGGGGAGGAGCACGCCCTGCCTGGGGGAGCCGCGGTGGGCGGGAGGCACCCCCGGACCGCACCCCATCCTCACCCGGCCCCGGCAGCACCGCCATCCCCACCGGGCCGAGTCACCTGGCGGCGGGGAAAGCCTCAGGAATCTGCCTGGATCAGCTAAATGGACAGAGATGCAAAGCGCTGTGGGTCCTGTGAACTGCCAGCGGTTGTTTTTTACAGCGGCGAGGCTGGAGGCTCGGCTGAGTGTGGGAGGATGTGGCGGCAGGAGAGACACGGAAACCAAAGAGCAGCAGGGGTGCGAGCAGAGCCTCGTCCAGGTGAGGCCGGGCCCCTTAAAGAGCTCGTTATCTTGAGCAAACGGCTGCTTGAGAACCAGCAGCGTTAGAACTGAAGTTTGCTCTACAAATTAGAAAGAGAAATGGTGTTTTACCAACTCCCTCCTTAAGGAAATAGGGGCTGATTCAGCCTGAGCACAGAACGAGCTGCTCCGGGAGATAAGGGCGGCTCCAGACCAGAGGCACAAAACCCATTTGGATGCTGAGGTGCTTTGCCGGGCTGGATCTGTGGCTCAAGGGCTGCAGATCAAAGGCTGGCTGCAGGTGTGACTGCGTCTGCAGAAGTGCTGGACACGCCCGCAGGTTTTCCCCGAGGGCTGCCCCACACACAGCCCTGCCCACGGGGAAGCACGGGCACCTGGCGTGGTTTTCTTGCGAAGAAACCCTTCAGCCAGCAATGTGTTATTTTATTAACACAAGTCTCGAAGCATTTGATTTTTGGTTATCAGAGACACCGAGAGCCAGGGAAGCAGTTGAGCCATTCCCACCCGACCCTTCCCACCAGGAAGCTGCCCCAGCTCCGAGCCCAGCCTGGTTCCTGTGCTGGCCCAAAGGCCAATAAAACACTCAGAGGGCTTCGAAGCTGCATTAGTCACCAGGACACCCAACAACTGCTCCTGCCCCACCAGCGCTCACCAAACACCTCTGCACCCTGCCCACCCAGCCCCCTGCTCCTCCCCTGCCGGCAAAACTGGCAGGAAAAGCTGTCCCCCGGCAGCGGGACAGATATTTACACCCCAACACGGAGATTATTTACTTTACCACTGACTCAGCTCTGAGAGGTGCCAGCAGCACAGAGCCACATGCATTAAATAAAAGATATTCAAGGCACAACTACTCCTGCCCAAATGCATTCCCTCCGAGGCTGGAAACAAGGATTTTCAGGGAATGCCAGTCGGATTCACTCCCGAGCTCCCACCTCCCCATCCTTTCACGCTGACACCACTGGCAGCAGGATGCTGGACGTCTGTCCTGCACAGAACCTGGAACACTCCGAATAAAAGCAGGGAAAAAAGGCTCCCACGTCTCAGGCAACATCTGCATCAGCTGCAGGTGCAGCACCCACAGGAAGGATTTGGGTTCAAATCAGAGAAGGCCCCCCTGAGCCTCCTTTTCTCCAGACTGAACAGTAAAAAATTATAATAAATAAATAAATAAATAAATAAATAAATAAATAAATGGCACATTCCCATTTTACTAAATACAACCAGATCTGATGTAAATAAAAATAGGCCAGAACTGTACAAACAAAAACCTGAGTATCCTCCGGCTGCGAGTCAAAAGCAAACAAGCAGCAACTCTGCATCAGAAAGAAAAAGAAATGTTCACCAAGGGGGGAGAGCACGCCCTGTCTGCAGCTCTCAGGGCATTTTCAATGGGAATCACTATTGGGATGACAGGGAATGCAGATACAAGTGTCCCTCCCCCCATCCCGGTTGTTTGGGGAGTTTTGGAGGCAGAACTACTCCCACAGTCTGCATAATTCTCTGAAATGAAAGGGGAAATAGAGTTATTTAATATCTGTTTCCATATAAGTATGGAAAACATCCTGCCAGAGGAGAAGTCCCTCAAAACAACTATTTATACAGCATTTCGCAACACCACAAAATTTGTACTTTAAGTCAGGATTTCAAAGCACACAAGCCAGGGCCTCACCTCACACCTGACCTCAGTTTCCAGGGGCTGGTGAAAGAGCCTCGACAAAGTTTTTTTCCCTCAAATAAACCTTATTTCTCCTCATTCACACATTCCCTGCAGCGTGCCAGGAGCTCCCAGCCCTGGGGAATCATCCAGCCCTCAGCAGGTTTTCAGGGAATTAATCAGGAATACCAGGCAGAAAGCAAAGGCGCACCCCAGAAATCAGATTTACACCCCCCTCGTTCCACCAACGCCCCAGCGTGTCCCCGTGTCACGTTGTGGTGGCGGCTGGGTTACATTTAATTAACAGCAGCCAGGGCTAAAGCTTTAATGGGATGCAGCAGGGCCATATGGTGCGGCTGTCCCTCCCAATCGCCCTTCATCCCAAGCGGCACCGGGAGGCTCGGGCGAGCAGCGCCACGCAAATCCCCACCAGAAACATTTAATTGACTCGTAATCTAAGGAAAGCCGAGCGTAAGGACCAGAACTGGCTGAGCCGGGCACTAATTGCCCCGGTGAGGCTGGTGCTGCTGCACGTGCCTGGCATCACCCTCCCAAACAACCCCAAAAAACGAGCGGCGACGCGTCCCCCACCCCCGGCCCGCGGTGGGACGCGGCTCAGTCCCGAATTACCGGCGGCAGCAGCTCCCTGCCCTCCACACCCACACTGAGGGCACCCTCACAGATCCAGGTGATCCTGTGGGCAGGGAATGGCAGCAGCATCAACACCTCCTGCCGAAAATCAAGAGGCTCAGCAATTTTTCAAGTCCCTCAAGCCCCAGCAGCTGCATCCCAAAAGAGTTTCCCCCCAGCCTGAGGGACTGAGCTGGGCAGGAGCAGTTTCACAGGCAGCAGGGCTCAAATCCCCCAAGTTATCAGTGACGCAGGTTGGCTGAAACCTCTCGGTTTCCCCTCCTGCGACAATTAGCACGGGTCACACCTCGCGAGGGAGCGGAAGCAGCGCCCGCGACATGGGACACGGTCCCCGCAGTCACCCTGTGCCTCTCCGTGCCCCTTCCCACACGGGGGAAAGATGAATCTCTGCTGCAGAGCACGAGCAGAACCACCGCATCACGGACCCGACACGAGGAACGTCTGAGTGCATCTCGCTGGCACCAGCTCCCTCACCCCGGGAGTTTGGGCAGAGCTTCAGGCAAATTGTCAAATTCTGAAGGACTTTACCCCTCACTGTAAAGCTTTGTAAGCACGAACCCTCCCTGCTCACCGCCCGCTGCTGATGCCAACCCCGCCCATGAGCCGATCATCTCCTCTTTCCTGGAAAAGCTGCATTTTCCAAACCCGCCCGGCGGCACCGCACCCGGAGACCCCCGCCCGGTCCCTCCCGATGCGCAGCCCCCGGGACCCTCCCAGGGGTAGCGGGGGGACCCGGCAGGGCCCCCCAAAGCGGGACCCTGAGGGGTGCAGAGCCGGGGCGAAGCGGAGGGAGAGGGTCGGGGGGGCAGAATCCGCGCAGGGTAAGGGATGCGGGAGGGCAGCAGCGGGCGGGGATGCGGGCAGGCAGGGGTGCGGGACAGCGAGGGGCAGGCAGGGGACAGGCAGGGGATGGCAGGGGACGGCAGGGGACAAGCAGGGGAC
>VZTG01006030.1:214309-227667 GCA_013397845.1 Melanocharis versteri
GGCGGGGTGGGGCGGGGGTGGCACCGGGAGCGGCCCCGCGGGACGCCCCTCCCGTGGGGACCCCGCCGAGGATCGGGACGCTTCGCGCTCGCAGCCCCCGCGCGATGTTTCCACGCTCCCCGCCGCGGGATTCCCCGTCCGCGCCCCGGGAATGTCCCCGCAGCGGCCTCTCCGCGGGAATCCCCGCTCCCGTGGGGCTCTCCCCGCAGGACAGTCACCCCCGCGGCTCTGGGATGGCCTGGGGGGGTCCGTGCCTCCTCCCGGGGGGGTCCCATGGAGCACAGCCAGTGGTTTTCCCCAGCGTCTTCTTGGGAGCGCAGCCGCATCCCACCCGCTTTATCCCCGCTTTGTCCCCGCGGGAGCAGGAAGGTCCCGCGTGGGGCACCGCACCGGAACGGGCAGCTGGGGACAATCCCCTTGTCCCCTCTGCAGAGACACGCAGAAATTGCCTCTCCCATCTGAGGCTCCCGTGGCTGTGGGGAAGGCGAAAGGGAAAATATCGTGGCCAAACCTTGAAGCGCTGCAGCTCGGGGGACAGCGGTGCCCGGGGACACCTTCCCCCGGGCACGCGTGGGGGTGGCCGGGCCTGGTGCTGTGTGTCCCCTGCCACTGCGAGTGACCCCCTCCTTTCGGCGCCGGGGATGTCCCAGAGGATGGAAGGTCCCTGTCACCCCCTCCCTGCTGGCCGGGAGGGCGATGGCCCCTTTGGCGTGTGGATGGAGAGGGTGACACATCCCTGAGTCACGCAGGACACCGCTGGCCCTTCTCCGCTGCTCTCACTCGTTCTGGTTCCAAACACGTTAATTCCGACAGAATCGCCCCCGAATTTCTCTGGTTTTGGGGAGAGCAGGGAGGTGAGAGGCAGCTGCAGTGAGGGCAGAGCTGGGCTGGGTGAATCCGGGCTTATGGGCAGCTGAATTTGACGTCTCCCATGGACTGCTGAGGACAGGATAAGCCAAGGATATCTAAATCCTTTTCAAGGATTCTAATTTGAAGGCTGGATTAAAGCACTGGCTCTGAATTACAGCAGCCCAGTGTCATAAGCAGCCCCTAATAAGAGCTCTAAACCAAAGGAGGAATAACGCAGCTGGAAAAATTCGGGGTTTGTTCTGTGCTAAGCAGCGAGATTAATTTTTGGAAGGTTTTTTCCTTCCCCGTTTGGGACCCTGATTCACTTTCATGCCTCCTCTGCTTCTGCTTGAAAACAGCAGCAGATTTATCCCTCAGTAAATTGTTCCACAAAAATTTGGTGTTTTATCCTATGTCCTCTGCACACTGTTAATTGTATTAGGAATCACCTGCAATAAAGGCAATTTCTGATGATAAAGGTCTGCCTGGCACCTGGCTGGGAACCTCCTAAAGCCATTCTGGATTTTTATTTCCCCAGCAGCATCCCAGGACACAGTTCCAGTCTCTGTTCTGCAGCCTCGAGGGATAAAAGTACTAAATAAATGTAATATTTTCTGTGCCCACAGCAAGCTCTGGCTCAGCCTGCACAAGAGGCTCATGACAGCCGTTATCCTCCCCAGCTGTCCCTGCAGGTATTCAGAGCTGACAGCACAGGGAGCTCTTTTAGGCCACAGGTTTAAATATTTTGAGGGGGGGAAAAAAACCCCAAGTAATTAATATTGGCAGGAAAATTCTTGTTTCATTTGGATTCCAGAAGTCCCCTCTGCAGCTGCTGTGTTACAGCAGTTTAAGCATGACAAGGGCTATTAGCAAAAACTCTTTTTTCTGTTTGCCAAGAAATAAATCCCTTTTTGTTGAAGCCAAACATGTTCCAGGTCAAATGCTCAGCTGGTGCGAGTCAGTGCAGCTCCACTGAATCCGAGGAGGTGCAGCAGGGACCCTGCCTGGGCTCCCTGCCCTGTTCCTACGGGAATATCAGTGAATTCTGCCTGGATCCAAAATAACGTCCATTAGAAAACTCGGAGAATCCCAGAAAATAATTCGTAGGAGAAAGCCTTTTGAGTGATGGATTAGTTCCACCTCTCCACAGCAAACAGCCGGGTTTGACATTCAGGATGTTGGTTTTTATAATTAAAATGAATGGGGAGCTTTGGTGCCAAATTCCACCGGGGAAAGGTTTCCTGGGCGGGGGAGGCTCCTGGGCACCCTCGGCGTGTTCCTACAAGAAAGTCAGGCCGGGCACAGCCCTGCAGCTGCTGCTCCTCCTTCCTTTTGCAGGGATGGATGTGTCCCGGCACTGGGATGTGCCAGGGATGGGTGGGATGAGCCCAGCAGGGTGGGATCTGCCACCCTGCCCGGCTTTGGGTGCTGCTCCCTGGGATGGGGGTGTGGGATGGGAGTGGGATGGGGGTGATGCAGCCCAAATCACGCTGGGGACAGGCGGGGGGGTGGCTGAGGTGGCTGACCCTTCCCACAAACAGCTCCTGATCCCATCTCCCACTCCCGGATCCCGGCAGTCCCTATCGCTGCTCCGCACGCTGCCCTGGCTGATAATCAGGGAATTGCAGCTCCTCATCAAGCCCAAGGTCAAAAATCAGTCAGGAAATCAGAGCAGAATGACTGCCCCTAGCAGAGGGCTGGGACAGCCCCGGCGTGGCTCAGCAGGGTCCTCCCGCAGTTCTCGGTGCCATTCCCGAGGGATAACGAGGTGGGAGGGATGTGTTCCTCCTCTGCCCTCTTTCTCTGGAGCACAACAGCAGGGAAGTGTTGGGAATTTCTTCCCAGGGCAGCTCCAAGCACTCACAGCCACCAGCATTCCCCCTGCCCCTGTCCAAATTGTTAAAAGTGAGAATAATCCCTAAATAAGTGAGAGGACAAAAGGTGAAGCCTCTTCTTCTTCCTCATCTGACACAGGGATACAGAGAAGCCATAAAAACACCGAGTCCTTCAAGCACTTTTTAAAAAGAAAAAGATAAAACCCCACTCAATTTTCTGGCCAAACTTCCGGAGGCTCAGGGCTCTCGGAGCTGCTGGGGATGAACGTGCAAAGTGCTGGAGCACAGAGGTAGGACACAGAGAGCTCCCAGGGCACGGAAATCCGACGGCTCCGTCGCTCCAGGAGCTGTGAATTCCCTGTGCTGGGAAGTGGCTTTGCTTCAGCAGCTGCACCTTCATGTCCCTCAAACGCTGGGAGTGGGAGCAGCCCCACCCAACCTGCAGGGACAAACCCGAGGATTTAGGTCAGATGTGGTCCTAAAAACAGGGCTGAATTCCCAATTCCTTGGGGTTTTTCTTTTAAAACTCCCGGACATCCTGATGTACACATTCCCGCTGTCCATTTGCATTGAGAGCCTCAAGAAAGCGTTGCAGAGGAGGAAAATGAGGAGGGTTTTCAGCAGTGGATGCTGGGTTTTTCAGAGATTTTCATACAGAAAGAGAAAGCATCTACTTCCCCACGGCAGTGAGCAGCGGTCAGTGCCAGGCAGCCCAGGGAAAAGGCCGGAAAGAGGATGAAGAAATGATGGAGAAGATCATGGCTTAAACTCCAAGAAAGAGAAATTCTGCTGCTGCCAGACCATGATGCAAACTTGGGGCAGTTAAATCCCCACGTGAACCCCACCAGGAGTGACTGTGGCTGTGCTTGGCGGCTCCCAGGGAGCTCACCCAGAGCCTCCAGCACATTCCTGGTGGGAGCAGCAGGGATCCCTGCTCAGAGCAGCAGCTCTGGGTGCTCTCACTCACCGCTCGATGATGCTGTTGTTGAACTGGAGATCACAGGTGACCGACCTCATCTGCTCCAGCAGCTCCTGCATCCTGCAGGGACACAACCAGCCCTCATTCCTGCATCCTGCAGGGACACAGCCAGCCCTCATTCCTGCATCCTGCAGGGGCAGATCCAGCCCCTCATTCCTGCATCCTGCAGGGACAGATCCAGCCCCTCATTCCTGCATCCTGCAGGAGCAGATCCAGCCCTCATTCCTGCATCCTGCAGGGGCAGATCCAGCCCCTCATTCCTGCATCCTGCAGGGGCAGATCCAGCCCCTCATTCCTGCATCCTGCAGGAGCAGATCCAGCCCCTCATTCCTGCATCCTGCAGGGTCACAGCCAGCCCTCATTCCTGCATCCTGCAGGGACACAGCCAGCCCTCATTCCTGCATCCTGCAGGGGCACAACCAGCCCTCATTCCCGCATCCTCCAAGGATACGTCCAGCCCTCATTCCTGCACTGCTCAGCCCCTGCTTCCCATGGGAGCAGCATCCCAAAGGGCTGGCATGTCCCACGGGACACCAAGCAGGGATCACACCCAGCAGGGACACAGTTTTGCAGCTCTGCAGACACAGAGCACTCCCCCCACCCCCGAGGATGAGCAGCAGGATGTCCTGCTCCTCATGTCCTGGATGTCCCCAGATCCCTCTTCCCAAAGACTCACCGCAGAGCCATCTCCTGGCGTGCCTGGCTCAGGGGGACGGGGGAAGGCACGGGAGGAGCCGGGGCCAAACTCCATTTCTCCACCTGGAGAAGCCTGTCCAGAGCCTGTGGGGATGGAGAGTCCTGGCAGTGCCCACACCAGGGCCGTCTGTGGGGCTGATACTGCACCCAAACACTCAGCAGCACCCACGGAGTCACACCCAGCACTGCTCCAGGACAAACTAAATAAAGTAACCCAAGGAGCAGGACCAGGAGTCTGTGCTCCAGCTCAGCAGCTTTGCTGTGGCAGCTGCAGGTGAAGCAGCATTTTCCTACGGCTGCAATTCTCATTTGTGGGGCACAGATCCCCCATGCCAGGCAACCCTTGGGACCTGGCAAAGGTTTCCCCACTCCCTGCTCACACAGCGGGACAAAACAACCCCTCCAGCTTGGATCACCCACAAAGAACTGCAGCGAGGGGTTTAAAAATACTCCAGGGTTTCCCTGATTAACCCAGGCGCTCCTGGAGCCTGGAGAGGGGAGCAGGAGAATCCTCGGGGAGCTGCAGCCCTGGACACCTACACCCTGCAGGCAGTCCTGGCACTCCATCATCTCCACACTGCAGGCGCTGATGCGGTTGCTGAGCCTCTTCAGGTGCTTCTTTATCTCACAAACCTTCCTGGAAAGAGAAAAAAAAGCAACGACAAAACTCCCAGTCAACGCTTGGCATCGTTAATTTTTAAAATGTGTTTTAATTGCACGCTGCTTTCTGCAGACCTGTCCGGATTCAAAATCCTGAAGGAAAGCAACTGAGTCACCGCAGTGTTGTAATTACAGCTGCAGCTCTGACAGCCACCACAGGCCGGGTTATCCAAACAGCACTAACAGCTAATTAATTCGGGAAAGTTGCTTGTAAATGAGGCAGCTCAGGCCCATCACTTCGCCCAGCACAGGCTGGGCCTCTTGTCCCTTGGAGGACTGAGCTTCTACCTAGATCCTGCCCCTCACGCCCAGCAGGCACATCATGAGTTGTATAAAAAAATATGTTTGTTTTGGCTTTAAAAAAAAAAAACAAAACAAAGGAAAGATTATTTCAGGTGAATGATCCACCTCAAGTCCCCAGAAAAAACAACCACCCCACAAACCTTGGCAGGAAACAAAACAGGACAATTAAAACTGCAGTAACAAGAAATTAAAAATACCCAGCTGTGACTCATGGTGCTGTCTCCATAAGGAGAGGAAAACAGGCACAAAAATACCCCAGGAAAACATGGAGGAGGTTTTTTCCTCCCTGTGAGCAGAGGTAAAACCCTGCTTTAGTGCAGACAGGCCTCCTGCACTGCAAGGGTTCTGTGGGGCTCCACATCCAGGGGGGAATCCCACTCTGAGACAGAATTCCTGCTGAAACTGGGGGAGAGTTCATTGCCTGTGGTGGGATGGGGTGGTGGGGGCACTGTGGGACACAGTTCTTGTCCCCAGAGTGAAACCTGCCTTGGGGTGAGGGTTGGCAGCATGGAAACCCCTGGTGGCACAAGCTGGGGCCGGGAATGGGAGAAGGATGGGAAAGGACTGGGAAAAAACCGGGACAGGGCAGGGAAAAGGCAAAGGGACAGACAGAGCACCTGGCAAAAGAGCACAGGGACAGAGCAGAGCCTGCCCTCAGCTCCTGGAGAAATTCTGAGCACCCAAATCAAACTCCCAGCCTAAAAATCCCCTCCACTTGTAAATCCAGCACAGGCCTACTCCTCACCAGAAACGGGACCAGGTCAAAAAATGGGTTTAATTGTCAGGTATTGCAGAAACTCCTCCTCCCTCCACCCACACCGGCAGCCCAGGGGAGTGCTGCTCCTCTCCAAAAGCAACCTTGCCATGAAAATCCAATTTCTGCAACATCCTCTCCCCACCAGCCTCCCCCTCCCTGCTCCTCGCTGCTGCCACAGGCAGTGGATTGCTCTCAATCACTGCGGGGTAATTTGCTCTTTGCATTATTCCCCAAGCACCGTTTAACGGAAAATCATTCCCAGTAAGTAGATCTCTCTGTCTCAATAGCAATTCTGTCCTGATAAAATAACCTCTCCCCCCACCCCAGAGCAAGGAATCTGCTGCTTCAACTCCAGCTGCAAGTTTAGGGGCTTTTTTAAAAATTAACTTAAAATAGCAGGGCAGAACTATGGGATGGGAGCCAGCCCACGCAGTGGGATTTCCAGTGGGCTCACAGAGCTGTCTGAGGGCTTGTAACCCCTTTGGAGTCCCTCAGCAGCTCCCAAAATCCCCATTTCCATCTCCACCCCCATCTCCACACTCGATCCACAGCAGAGAGCACTGGGAACCCCTGATCCTTGGTGAGTTATTGCAAAGTCCCCTGTCCCAAACCCCCGGGAGGGCTGGTACCTCATCCTGCTGCTGTGCAGGGCCAGGGCCTCCTGGTACTGCTGGACACAATCGTTCTGGAAAATGGACAGAACCTTCCTGGCCAGGTTCCCCAAATTCAGCCTAAAGCCGGCAATAAAACAGAGAACACCATGATTTCCTTAAATGTGGGAAAACGAACATCACGCGAGGCCTAAAGCTGCCTCCTTGAACGGGAAAAAAGAGGGGCTGGACACTCAGAAATTAATTACAGAGAGAACAAACCCTGACTGTGATGGAGAGGGAGGTTTTGGGGGATACAGTCCCCTGTCACCCCCCAGGGCACTGCTGAGAAGTCTTTGCCTTGGAATTAAAGGCAAATGTTCAAGGTTAGACTGAGCAGTAAGTGAGACAAGGGAGTCTGAGAAATTTCACCCTCCCTGCTGCACATTGAAGTGGGAATTTATTTCTTGTCTGTGATAAATTCCCCCGGTTTTGGTGGAAACGGAAAGGAGGATTCTTAAAGGTACAAAACCCCTCAGGCACTTCACTCCCAGTGGAAGCTAAGCAGATGGGAAAGCAGGGACACTTCCTAAACCAGCATCTCTGTGAAAAAATGGCTTCAGACTGAGGCCTGTGTGAGCAAGAGCCTGGAATGAGTTTATCCCCTCATCCAGCACGGGCATGAGGCCCAAGAGCAGCTCCCCGACCCCACCTCTGCAGGGCTTCTCCCTCAGCTTCATCTGGAAGAGTTCAGGGCCTGAAACCTTCCCTGAGAAAGGCCCTGCGAGGAGGAAGCACCTCCAGCTGCCCTCTGACAGCACCAGGGACATTTTCTATCCCTTTGGGATCCAAGCAGGGCCACCAAAGCGCGGCCTGGCCCAGCAAGGGGCAGCTCCTGGGGAGGGGAGAGGGGCAGCACTCACTTATCCAGCTTGTGGATTTGTTCCTCGTTGTAGCCCAGCCCTGGGGAGGAAAGACACCGTCAGCAGACATTTCCTGCTCCCAGCCCAAGAACCGGGCAGTTTCACAACGCACAGGGGCTGCTGGAGGGGGTTTTCCTGGCTCGGCCCCCGGGGCCGCCGCCAGGACACAGAAATTGTCAAGGTCCCTTCCAGGCCCAACCGTTCCGTGGTTCGAGCATTCCACGAAACCACTGTCAACCCCAGCAAAGCAAAACGAGCCGTTTCCCCGCTGGGACAGTGCGGGGACATTCCTGCCTCGTGCCCCCCGGCCCCATCACTCACGCAGACACGTCCTGGCCTTCTTGAACTGCTTGTAGATGAGCTGCATCTTCTCCAGGCAGCACTCCATCTGCCGGATGCTGGACGGGACAGGGAGGCAGGCGTGAGGCCCCTCAGGAGGGGGTGAAATCATCACTTTGGGGTGGAATGATCACTTTGGGGTGGAATGATCACTTTGGGGCGGAATGTGAGCCCGCTGTGAGTCAGGGGTGCTGCTCCCCGTGTCTGTGCAGGGACAGCACCCAGCACGCCCCACCAGGGGCTGGGCCTGGCAGGGGAACTGCTCCGTGCCCCAGGGACTCCACCACAAACCTTTTGTCTTCGTGCACCTGCTGCCTGTCCTTCACCAGCTCGGCCAGAATCCCATCCAGTGCCCCCTGGAAGTCAAAGATGCTGTGGGAGCACTGGCAGAGCTCCTCGTCGACCTGCGGAGGACGGGGAGAGGTTGGGACCGGCTGCTCCGAGAGCTGTGGGGGCTCCTGGGGCTGGGGATGCTCCTCACCCTCTGCAGCCTTGTCTTCACCACGGCCACATCCACCCCAGGCGGGCCCCTGCTGCCCGCAGGAACGGCCTCGTACCTGAGGAGAGACAGAAAATGAATGTTCCTGAAGGAGGAAACAGTCCAGAGGCAGCTGTACCTGAGGAGAGACAGAAAATGAGTATTCCTGAAGGAGGAAACAGTCCAGAGGCAGCTGTACCTGAGGAGAGACAGAAAATGAATGTTCCTGAAGGAGGATACAGTCTAGAGGCAGCTGTACCTGAGGAGAGACAGAAAATGAATGTTCCTGAAGGAGGAAACAGTCCAGAGGCAGCTGTCACCAGAGCAAAGGAATCCACCCCGTGCTGGGCTCCTGGGGGGCTGCACAGTGGTGTCTTTGGGCAGCAACTCAGATTTCAGAGTGCCACATCTGAGCCATGAGATGCAAAGTGCTGATCTGGTAAAAACTCGCCCTGTTGTGTCCAATTTGTTCCAAAATTGTTGGTTTTACACCCACTGGCTTCAGGCCAGCTCGGATGCTGTCTGTGTCCCTGCAGCTGGCACGGGAGCGCCAGGCTGAGCGTGGCACTCTGGCCAAGTCAGCAGAAATATTCCTGATGCAGAGTGCTGGAAGGGCTGGAGGAGCCAGAGCATCCAGCTGCAGCCTTGCTGCTCTTGGCACTGCAGCCCTGAGTGCTGAACTCAATGGGAACCATGTGTCCCTATTTTTTTTTTTTTTTTTCTCAGATGAAATGGAAATTAAGAGACTTTGCTAAATGGCAAAGAATGAAAGAACAGCAACGCAGCGGCAAAGAATTTTCCACTACAACAGTGACAATAAAAAAAAAAGCAACAGAAAAGCAAAATACCCATGGGTTGCTTGAGATAAAATGGGTTCAGCTTCACCCAGGGCAGCCAGGTGGGAAGGGGAGTGTGGGGAAGGGGAAGGCTGAGGGCAGCCCAGGGTTTCTCCATAATTCAGTGGAGACTCTTGCAAGGAAATGGGACATCTCCCCATGGGTGGTGGGAGGTGGGATGCAGGATCCATGGGAATGCAGCCCAGCTCCCCAGGGCTGTTTGCAGGGAACGGGGTTGGAGATGGGGGCCAGACCCCCGCAGGGCCCTGCAGCTGTTGCCATCCTGCTCTTTATTTTATCCCAACTCAATTTTCCTTTCCCTGGAGCTGGCAGCAGCCCTGGCTCCTTCCTGCTCAGGGGCTGTAACAGCAGGAAAACCCTGGAGCAGGAGCCAGAGTCAGGACTAACTCTGGGCTCCTGTGAAACCAGGGGCTGATCATTAAAAGCTGCAGCAAAGAGGGAGAAAGAGCCAGAGTGGCACATTTCCCACACAGCGACAAAGCCTCCTACCTCCCACAAACCAGCTTATTCCCAGCATTCTCCTTATTCCTGATTATCCAGGCACCTTTGAGAGCCCCACACCTTATCAGCCACAGCCCGGAGCCTGCAAAGCTCACTTACAGCACGTGTGTCTTGCCCTCGGTGAGCTGCAGGCAGGCGAGCACGGAGTGAGCCCCCCTCCTCTGCTCCAAAATCCTGGAGCACTCTGTTTTCAGGTTCCCGCTGCCAAGAGAGAAAACAGCCCCTCCAACACGTGCTCCCTGGAATCACACACCCATCCCGGGGCCAGCTGCGTGGGAAGGGGGTGGGGATGGAGCTGGTGGCTGCTCTGAGGTTGTTTGTGAGATAATGGGTGCTGGATGAACCTAAAATGGGGTGTGGCTGCTGGTTTTAGGATCTCTCACCCTCTGCTCACTGTCCTGCCCCAAAAGGAGTGGGTAGGGCAGTGAAATTCACCATGGAATCATGGAATGGTTTGGGTTGGAAGGGACCTTAAAGCTCATCTCACTCCAACCCCCTGCCACGGGCAGGAACACTTCCAAAAATGCACCCGGCGATGATGATAATAATAATTCTGCTCTTTTCCTCAGCCTCTCCTAAGCTGAAAAAAGTGATCCAAAAGGAACAAAAGAGGACAGGAGCATCCTCACAACACCGAGGAGTTTTTCCTCCAGGTGCAGCCCCGTGGGGACACACTGGCCCTCCTGCCCTGCTCCCTCCCAGTCCCCCAGTACCCCACCCCACCCTCCCCACTGGTCCTGCACTACCTGGAAGAGTCTGGAAACCCTCGAGTGGGTTTAACCCAACTCCCAAACCCCTCAGATCTGGGCAGGGCTGTGTCCCCCCTGTGCCCTGCCCCGGAGCAGTGGCTCTGTCACTCACATCACCCAGTGGAGGCCCCTGGCCAGCAGCTCCCGGCCCCTCCGCAGCGCCTGCCCCACGCGCAGGGTCTGGTGAGCAGCACCCACGGCGCTCTGCAAGGCAAAGGGCACTGCCAGCACTGTGCCAGGCCAAGGACACCGCCAGCACTGGGCTGCCCTGGCCCCCTGGCACACACACCCACCTTGGCTGCACTGCAGTCGGCCACCACGTCCACCCTGGGCACGAGCTTTGGGAACTCCAGCGCCGCTGGAAAGACAGGCAGGGTCGCGGTGTTTTAGCCCCAGCTGGTGGCTGTGGGCAGCTCCCACCCACCAAATAAACCCTGTGCCCACTCAGGATTTCAGCCTCAACGCTGGAGGCTCAGTGCAGCCCTCCAAGATGTTTTGGAAGCGTGGATGAAGGTGGGAATTCCCTGCAAAGCCCAGTGTGGAGCACCAGCACACGGCAGGGCAAAACTGACCCTGAAATCCCCTAATCCTGCTCCACCTCCTGCCCTGCTCCAGGGACCAGAAACAGGGCTGGGAATTGGCTCTGGGAACTGGCATTAGGGTTGGGAATTGGCACTGGGAACCAGCACTCCCCACTGCTGGAACTGGGGTCGCTACTGGGAATGGGGACTGGCACAACCTGGCAGTGGGAAAAGCAACCAGTCCGGTGAACTGGGAACGCTGCTGGGAACTGGGATCCAGGTCTAGCACTGCCCAGGCACCAAGACCTGGGATCATGCAGGAAATGGGCCATCACCCAGCTGGGAAATGGGAAATCTCTTAGGATAATAACTGGAACAAATCCCTGCTACAGCAGGCACTCTCCTGCCGTGACACATCTCCAACCACCCACACTCACGGTCTCTGTACCGGACCCCCACCACGTTCTCGGGCTGCTCAGAGGTGCTCAGCAAAGTCAGGGGGCTGCTCTCTGTGGTTTTGCAGAAATTATGAGCTTGTAGGTTGGGATCCAGCTCGTACAGGTGTCCTTCAAAAAAATATTCTTGATGGTGAGGGACTATATTTGTCTGTTTGAAGACGGCATCTAAAAACTTGGTGGTACTGAAATGGAGAAAGAAGTGAAAGGATGGGGATAAGCAATGAGGTGAGCACACAGATTTCCATCACTTTAGCAGCCTGCTGCCCTCAAAATACCAAAATTGTGGATATTTTCTCTTAGCAAAATATCAGGCAAGGTCAGCAGAGCCCCCTGGGGCTCTCTGTGTGCCCACAGCTCCGTTAGTGCACACCCAGGAGAGGCTGGTTTGAGCCTGGTGCGTTTTAACCTGGTTTGGGAGCGGTGCAAAGGGAATGGTGCTGCCCCCAGGTTCACCTGTTAAAAGTGAGGGGCTGAGGCTTCTGAGCTTGATTCCCAAATTTGCCTCTAACACAGCCTTACGTGTTGTAGGAGTGGATGTAGATGCGGTGGGAGGACGCCTGCTGCAGGGAGAACACATCCACCACGATCCTGTGCAAAATGTCGTTGGTTCCTGCGAAAAACTGGTCGAATCCCCAGCACTTCTCCTGATCCACCTCCAGGATATTCGCCAAGATGGGGATCAGCTGGTCCTTCAGGCCCCTGCAGCAGCAACAGGAGAGGTTTGCACGGACTGGTGTGACCCTGAGTCACAAACTCAGTGACTGCAGGGCCACCGAGAGCCACTGCCCTGCCCTGCACCCCTTTTCCTGGCTGTGAAGCAAAGATCTGGTCTGAAAGCTGTGACACCCGAACAGGAAAAGTTCATCTGCCTCGTTAATCCCCCGGGACACGGGAGCTGCAGCCCCAGCAAGGGACACTCACACGGAGAGGCGGCAGGTGATGGGCAGCTCGTAGCTCCACTCGATGTTCCCGTTCTCCTGCCTCTGGATCCCTGCGATGGCTCCAGGAGGCTTCTCCGTGGTGATTTTGTACCTGTGGGAAGGGAATTGCTCGCTGCTGGCTCGAGCCAAGCGAGCTCTGCTCGGGCACCGCGTCCCTCGGGGGGAGGGAAAGGGCAGAGCGTGGATGGGCTGGGACAGACATGACTCACTGAGGGGAAAAAAACGCCCAGAGGGAAAATCCTGCAAAGAACAGTCAAAACCTTCCAAGAGAGCATTAACCCTGCCTCCTCTTCCAGCTATTCAGCCAGGAGATCATGGGAATGCATTTTATAGAATCCTGGAGTTAGCTGGGCTGGAAGGGACCTTAAAGCTCATCTGGTTCCAACCCCCTGCCATGGGCAGGGATATCCCCCATGCTCTGTGCCCCATCCAGGCATCCCATCTGGAGGGGAAACACGGCAAATGGGGCAGGGATCCTCCCCCAGCACACACACCAACCCCACAGGCCCCTGGTCAGGGCTTTGAGGCCATAGGGGGTTAAACAGCAGTGAGCCCCCACAGCCCCGGGGCCACCGCCACTGTCCCAGCTCCCCACCCGCGGCTGGGCACGGGACCTACATGATCTCCTTGTTCCTGCGGGGTCCCCCGAAGGGCACAAAGGGCAGGCTGCCGGTGGCAGCGTGGTAGAAGGTGACACCGATGCTCCAGAGGTCCACGGTGACACCAAACGCCTTCTGCTGCGGCTTGCGCAGCACGGCTCGCTCGTACACGTCGGGGTGCTGTGGGGGAAGCACAGAGAAATGGGTCCTCCCAAAAACCATCACCTGCAGCAGAGCTCTGGGCCCTCCCAAAAACCATCACCTCTAACAGGGCTCTGGGCCCTCCCAAAAACCATCACCTGCAACCGAGCTCTCGGCACTAC
>VZTG01006030.1:239037-311937 GCA_013397845.1 Melanocharis versteri
GTCCTTCAGGAGCTGCGTGTGCAGGGGGCTGGAGGGCTCCGAGGTGGGGGCCACCACCGGGGACGTTTTCAGGGGCTCCAGCGTGTCCAGGACGACGTCGGGCGCGTGCTTGACGCTGCTCTGCCTCTCCAGCTCCCGCAGCTCGTTCAGCGCCGAGTTCATGGTGGCTTCGATGTCCTGCAAGCACAGCAGAGGAGCCCGGTGAGGGAGCAGCCCAGGCACACAAATAACCAGGTAAAAAGCCAGATTTCCAGCACGTTTTTGTTTTCTANGAGCACACAGGGGACGAGGCAGGGAGCTTGAGAACTCCTGAGAGAAGTTTTGACAGTGCTTGGTGCTGGGGCTGGGGTCAGGATCCGTCCTGAGCACGGGCAAACCAGCAGAGTGTGTGTTGGGAACGGACTCCCAGCAGAGGATGCTTCTTCTCCAAATTATCTTGGTTTTTTGTTTTTTTGTTTTTTTTTACATTCAGTCTCCCGAGAGCAAACACCACATCAGAGCCCACGGGCTGAAAACGCCACTGGAAACAATAAAGCTGCTTTTAAATAGGGGAGAGCAGAGGGGGAAACCAGTGAAGATTGTCCATAAGCAACAACTGGGCTCTTTCTTGTGCTCCCAGACCTCAGGAACGTTTGTTTATATTTGCACAGACACATCTTACGTAGAACTCCACAAAATCTAAGAGTGTTCCAGAGTAAACTATTTTTTTCCATGACAACTAAAGCATGAGGCTGGATGGCCGAGGGCTTTGGCCCTGAGGGGGAGGAATGGGGAGCAAACAAACAAAACCAGAGGATGTGATGGAAGTCGAGACAGACCCTTAACCACCGTGGCACCAGCGGGCGACGGAATAATAATAATAATAATTATAATTATAATAATAATAATGCACAAGAAACAGGCATGTCCAAGCTCCACGTAACCAGTGGCACCAAAACATGCAATAGACTAAAATCTATCCTATTGTTTCCCTGTGATAAATGAAACACAGAATACAGAAGTCACTACACCAGTATCCAAAAACAGGACACCACCAAATGTCCCTTCCAGCGGCCGAGCACTCGAACAAGGCATCGAAACCAAAATCCAGCTCATCCCTTGGTGTTTTCCTGCTCAGCTTCACAGTGGACCGTGGGTTGTGGATTTCCCAAGCGTGGCAGGAGCTGTCCTGGGGACGTGGGACGAGGCTGTGGCCGCTCGGGAGCTCCCAGCAGCGCCCAACCGACCTGCAGCCCAAGAACTCGTGAAATAGGAATTTTAACGTCTTTGACAGAGTCTCTCCACCCGGAACAGCAGGAGTTGCACCCAGAGAGCGGCGGGGGCTGTGTCAGACAGTACAGGACTTGTCGGGGGGCTGCTGAGGTGCAGAGGAGGCCACGCCAGGGCTGGTGGCACTGCTTTTGGGGAACACGGCGGGCTTGGGCCGCGTGGCCGGCGGCTTCCCCGGCGCGGCCACCTTGACGGGCTTGACGGGCCGGAAGGTGCAGGGAATGTCCCCGGCCGTGCTGGCACTGCGCTGGAACGGGGGCTCAGCGTCCTTCAGGAGCTGCGTGTGCAGGGGGCTGGAGGGCTCCGAGGTGGGGGCCACCACCGGGGACGTTTTCAGGGGCTCCAGCGTGTCCAGGACGACGTCAGGCGCGTGCTTGACGCTGCTCTGCCTCTCCAGCTCCCGCAGCTCGTTCAGCGCCGAGTTCATGGTGGCTTCGATGTCCTGCAAGCACAGCAGAGGAGCCCGGTGAGGGAGCAGCCCAGGCACACAAATAACCAGGTAAAAAGCCAGATTTCCAGCACGTTTTTGTTTTCTAAGCACTGACACTCAAATCAGCCTCGGGTCAACGACCAAACTGCAGCACCGCGTCCTGCAGCCAATAATCACTAAAATTTTCCAGCAACAGGGAGCAAAGTAATTGCTAGCGCTGCCTTGATGCTGATCTGGTCCTTCCCTGCTCCTGACACTGCCCAGATTTCAAAGCAGAGCCCCAGATTGCAGCAATGAACAGAAACCAAAGNTTATGGATTGATTGCTTCTGTAGGGGGATTGTGCGTGTGGGGATGGACAGGGACGCAGGAAAGCCCTGTTCTGTTTTTCCAAGTAACATCCCAAATGCATCAGAAAAGGACATTTCAGCAACTCTTCTTTGTTTCTTCTTTTTTAAGTGCCAATTAAACCGACTTTGCAGTCACCAGGAACCCACGAAATGAAAGGAAACTCAGCTTAAACGGGCGAGAAAAATGACTTTTCTTATCTTGTCCTTGCCTGAATTCATTATTTGATGGAAGCCTCAGAGGGGCAGCTTGTTTGAAATCCCGGAGAAGCTGAGGAACGAGGCGAGCTGGGGGTCAGCCACTCTCCACTGCTGAGTGGCACATGCCTTTTAATTATTAAATTAAATAAACGTGGGCGCTGTGGAGAATTCCCAGGGGAGTACAAAAGAGTCCGTGGATGCTGCTGGCTACGGATAAATACAAACAACAGCAGAGAATTCATTCACAGCTCAGCCCTGCGTGGAGGGGAGCCACCCCAGAGGCCACGTGCTGTCACACCACTGTCCCCAGCAGCGTTCCCTGCACTGCTCTATGAGAGCAGAGGTGCCCAGAGCAGCTCCTGGCCGTGGCTGGGAGCACACAGGGGACGAGGCAGGGAGCTTGAGAACTCCTGAGAGAAGTTTTGACAGTGCTTGGTGCTGGGGCTGGGGTCAGGATCCGTCCTGAGCACGGGCAAACCAGCAGAGTGTGTGTTGGGAACGGACTCCCAGCAGAGGATGCTTCTTCTCCAAATTATCTTGGTTTTTTGTTTTTTTGTTTTTTTTTACATTCAGTCTCCCGAGAGCAAACACCACATCAGAGCCCACGGGCTGAAAACGCCACTGGAAACAATAAAGCTGCTTTTAAATAGGGGAGAGCAGAGGGGGAAACCAGTGAAGATTGTCCATAAGCAACAACTGGGCTCTTTCTTGTGCTCCCAGACCTCAGGAACGTTTGTTTATATTTGCACAGACACATCTTACGTAGAACTCCACAAAATCTAAGAGTGTTCCAGAGTAAACTATTTTTTTCCATGACAACTAAAGCATGAGGCTGGATGGCCGAGGGCTTTGGCCCTGAGGGGGAGGAATGGGGAGCAAACAAACAAAACCAGAGGATGTGATGGAAGTCGAGACAGACCCTTAACCACCGTGGCACCAGCGGGCGACGGAATAATAATAATAATAATTATAATAATAATAATGCACAAGAAACAGGCATGTCCAAGCTCCACATAACCAGTGGCACCAAAACATGCAATAGACTAAAATCTATCCTATTGTTTCCCTGTGATAAATGAAACACAGAATACAGAAGTCACTACACCAGTATCCAAAAACAGGACACCACCAAATGTCCCTTCCAGCGGCCGAGCACTCGAACAAGGCATCGAAACCAAAATCCAGCTCATCCCTTGGTGTTTTCCTGCTCAGCTTCACAGTGGACCGTGGGTTGTGGATTTCCCAAGCGTGGCAGGAGCTGTCCTGGGGACGTGGGACGAGGCTGTGGCCGCTCGGGAGCTCCCAGCAGCGCCCAACCGACCTGCAGCCCAAGAACTTGTTAAATAGGAATTGTAACATCTTTGACAGAGTCTCTCCACCCGGAACAGCAGGAGTTGCACCCAGAGAGCGGCGGGGGCTGTGTCAGACAGTACAGGACTTGTCGGGGGGCTGCTGAGGTGCAGAGGAGGCCACGCCAGGGCTGGTGGCACTGCTTTTGGGGAACACGGCGGGCTTGGGCCGCGTGGCCGGCGGCTTCCCCGGCGCGGCCACCTTGACGGGCTTGACGGGCCGGAAGGTGCAGGGAATGTCCCCGGCCGTGCTGGCACTGCGCTGGAACGGGGGCTCAGCGTCCTTCAGGAGCTGCGTGTGCAGGGGGCTGGAGGGCTCCGAGGTGGGGGCCACCACCGGGGACGTTTTCAGGGGCTCCAGCGTGTCCAGGACGACGTCAGGCGCGTGCTTGACGCTGCTCTGCCTCTCCAGCTCCCGCAGCTCGTTCAGCGCCGAGTTCATGGTGGCTTCGATGTCCTGCAAGCACAGCAGAGGAGCCCGGTGAGGGAGCAGCCCAGGCACACAAATAACCAGGTAAAAAGCCAGATTTCCAGCACGTTTTTGTTTTCTAAGCACTGACACTCAAATCAGCCTCGGGTCAACGACCAAACTGCAGCACCGCGTCCTGCAGCCAATAATCACTAAAATTTTCCAGCAACAGGGAGCAAAGTAATTGCTAGCGCTGCCTTGATGCTGATCTGGTCCTTCCCTGCTCCTGACACTGCCCAGATTTCAAAGCAGAGCCCCAGATTGCAGCAATGAACAGAAACCAAAGTATTGGTGCCCATTCTCGTGGTTTATTTGGCAGGTGAGATTCAGGAGAGTGAATTCCTGAAGGCAGCACTGATGGCTTGGATCCTGGCTGACGGGCCACACACTGAATGCTGAAATCCTCCTGGGCTCTCCCTGCCTCATTGGTTTTCCTGCTGTCTGAGCTGTTCCCAGAAATGTATTTCACAGGACTCCGAATTTTAACGTTTTAGAAAACATAGAAGATGCCAGAAACACTTACAGAAACCCTTCTCCTTCCTCTTAAAAAGTATTCCAGTTATTAACAAATAAATATAAAGAGAATTTCTGAGCTAAAACCACAGGGTTTTTGTCTCAGGACCTGCACGTTGTCTGCTGGAGAGTCCAGTGGTGCACAGAACTCCCTGGGGAGCAGGAGAGCTCAGCCTGGCTGTGACTCACACTTTTGGCTGCAGCTTTCCAGCTTCCTCAGAGGTTTTTCAGGGGGTGGGGAAGGTAAATCAGTCAAGGAATGGTGGAAGAAAGCAGAGGCAGAAATCTGACACCTCCCACTCTATCTTGAGGCCAGGCAGATTTTCGTTATGAAGCTGGGGAAATATGTAAGATGGATATTGGATGGTGTTTGAGCAGATACTACAGAGAAAAGCACTGATTTAACACAGCTTGGGTTTTTCTCCCTCCTCTTTTTAAATTTATTTTCCCCTCCTCTTTCCTCTTTGTCCCCAGACTCTTCTCCAGTGAAACAATGGAGTGAAGGTTCTGGCAGGGAGAGGAGACAGAACAACTTCAGTCAGAGCCTAACTGGAAAAACAAAGAACCTGATTTATATCAACCAAAGCCTCGGTAGGACAGGGAAACATGAAGACAACAGGAGCTGTACACTACATTTCCACTGTAACAAATGGGCTGAAGGTACTCAAAATGGCAAAATACTCATTCCCATCAGAATTAAACCTGTTGGGTTGTAATTTGCACCTTATTTGTTATGCGGAGTTGCTGTTTCGTCAATAAAAATTGCGTTTAATTTTCACGCATTTCCCCCAGCTCCTCAGGAACCTGCAGAGCCCGAGCCAGGCAGAGCAGCCGGGTCTCCCAGGGCTGGCTGTGTAATCCGAGCCCGGAGCATTCCTTGGCTCCAGCCGGATCCATCCATCCCACCCTGCACGCAGTGGGTGCAGCAAATGCGAGTGCAGGCACATCCAGCAGGGAAGAACCCTCTGGGAGAGGGAAATCTCGAACTTCACATCCTCTGGAGCCAGCCCCGGCTTCCAGGCCCTCGTGTAAATAACTAACTCATCCAAACCAGCAGGGTTAACGTTCAGAGCTGGTTTCTGATCACACTCTGGACCCTGCAAGAAGATGAAGATGCCACTGGAGCACTGCACAGGTCAGCAGCCTGCGTTTATTTTGTGCTGCTCCACGTGCTTCCCCTGTCACACCACAGGCTATCTTCCACGACTGACAGCAGAGTGTTAAATCCACAATAAATACTTCATTTCTCTCACATCTTGAAGTTATGGCTGTTTAATTCTCTGCTGACAGCTTTGGGATCCGTGTCACTTTCTGAAATGGGTGTTTTTATTGTTGAGATTAAATTCTGGGTAACCAACAGGGCCAAGATTTTATGGAGGAAGGACCTGACTGTTTTATCTTCCCTCAGGAAAGCAGTGCCTTGCACACAGAGAGGATGAAAGCTCAGCCTGGAGCTGTGTCCTAAACTAACATTGCACCCAGAGAATCATGGAATGCTTGGGGTTGGAAGGGACACTGAGGTCCAACCCAGTGCCCAGAAAGGCCACCCAGAGCAGGTGACACAGAAACTCATCCAGGTGGGTTTGGGATGTCTCCAGAGCAGGAGACTCCACTCCCTCCCTGGGCAGCTGCTCCAGGGCTCTGCCATCCTCAGGGACAGAAGCTCTTCCTCACGCTGAGGTGGAACTTTTCTTTTGATTTATGGCTCCTTGTCCTGTTGCTGAACAGAGCCTGGCACCATCCTGACACCCCTTGGGGAAATTTGTATGGATTGACGGGATATTTGTATGGACTGACGGGATATTTGTATGGATTGATGGGATATTGTATGGATTGACAGGATATTTGTATGCATTGATAGGGTATTTGTATGGATGGATGGGATATTTGTATGGATGGATGGGATGTTTGTATGGATGGGATGTTTGTATGGATGGATGGGATATTTGTATGGATGGATGGGATATTTGTATGGACTGACGGGATATTTGTATGGATTGATGGGATATTGTATGGATTGACAGGATATTTGTATGCATTGATAGGGTATTTGTATGGATGGATGGGATATTTGTATGGATGGATGGGATGTTTGTATGGATGGGATGTTTGTATGGATGGATGGGATATTTGTATGGATGGATGGGATATTTGTATGGACTGACGGGATATTTGTATGGATTGATGGGATATTGTATGGATTGACAGGATATTTGTATGCATTGATAGGGTATTTGTATGGATGGATGGGATATTTGTATGGATGGATGGGATGTTTGTATGGATGGGATGTTTGTATGGATGGATGGGATATTTGTATGGATGGATGGGATATTTGTATGGACTGACGGGATATTTGTATGGATTGATAGGGTATTTGTATGGATTGACGGGATATTTGTATGGATTGATGGGATATTGTATGGATTGACAGGATATTTGTATGCATTGATAGGGTATTTGTATGGATGGATGGGATATTTGTATGGATGGATGGGATGTTTGTATGGATGGGATGTTTGTATGGATGGATGGGATATTTGTATGGATGGATGGGATATTTGTATGGATTGATGGGATATTTGTATGGATGGATGGGATATTTGTATGGATTGATGGGATATTTGAATGGATTAATAGGATATTTCTGTGGACTGATGGGATCCCCTCTCCAGCCTGACCAGGCCCAGCTCCCACAGCCTCCCCCCACCCAGAGCTGCCCTGCAGAGCTGCCCTTCCCTCCCGGGGAACAGACACGAGATTAAACCTCACCCTGCACTCCAAGCCCTCTCGTATCCCACATCCTCCACGCAATTCCCAAGCAAACCCTGGAGCAGGAGCTGCTGCTCACCTGGGCAATGACCTCGGGGTCCATGGGCCGGTGGTTGTTGAAGCTCTTGGACCTGCCAGCCGTGACAGCCTTGCGGATCTGCGGGCTGTCCATCCTGCTCTTCAGCGACGAGTGCCGGCTGATGGAATTGAGGCTGCCGTGGCCACTGATGGAGCATTTGTCTGGAACCTCCTTGGGAAGACTTTGGCTCATAATGGGCTGAGATGAGGGCCTGGAACCGGCTATGGCTCCGGGGGAGGCTGGTTCTGCCAGGGAACTACCTAGGCCGTGGCTGTCACTTTGGCGGAACGCTCTTCTGATGCTGCCTGACTCTGGTTTCTTTCTTTGCCTTCAGTCACAAAAGCAAAACAAGTCAATACAAGCAGGTACACGGCTGTCATTTGAAGATATTCCCCCCAAAACAACACACAGGACAACGGGAAGAGACACAGAGGTACCCAGATTACAAACAGACCCGGGGGGTTGAGGAGTGATTGCGGTACAGTGAAATAAATATAAATTGGAAATCATTCCAGTTTCACGCTTCTAACACAAAACTGAGTCCTGGCAGCTGGGCACATTCATAGCAAAACCAGAAAACTTGGGTGGAACGTGATTAACTTGGTCAAGAGGAGAAGAATTTATACTGGAACAAAAAAAGAAAAACCCTCTGTGCCATCGACAGGTTTTGATGATGTGTTTTTATTACATTCCAAGAGCAGAGCTACAATCTTTCACTGGAGGACACAGTATAAGTCTACTAAGCTCCTGGCCCAAGGCATCAAGTTATTATTTTCAGAGATCAGCAAGCAAAGACCCCCAGTTTGGGGTTAATGATCATTTCCAATGTTTGCTGGTGGTAAGAGATGGTTCTTTTTCCTGGCTTTGGCAGGACCACAAGGCATTATCTATGCAGGGCTACAGATAAACCAAAAGGATGATGTCAAATGGATGAACTGGTCCAAAGAATTTAATTTCTACCCCAGCACCATGAGGTCTGACAGCACGATTCCACTCAAATCATGGGAAGGCCAATGCAGCAGAATACTTTATGCCATAGGTCTGAAGCTTGGCATCCATTATACAGGGAAGGATCCATTTATATATAGCACCAGCCCCATGAATAACTGCAAGAAAGTGTTAACTCCAGTAGGATTTTGGCATCCAAATAATAATTCAGTGGGTGGCACAACTGTCATTGCGAAACCATCTGATTTAATTTTGCTCAAGTCTGTTCACACATAGGTCAGAAGATTCATTCCTAAAGAAAAAACAACAAAATGAGTCTTATGCTACTTATTGCTAAATATCAGGTTCCCTAGTAAAGGGAAAAAAAAAAAAACAAACCCAAAAGCTGGAGTGGACATTCCCCAGGCTTCTAAAAACCACTCCACACAACTCTACCAAAGCCAGCAGATGGTGAAGCTCCAGCACAGGTCTGTTTTTACACAAATCTCTCCATAACTGGCAGAACGGCCACTCCAGTGGCTCAGACAGCAAACATCACAAAGGAAAGCCCAGATCCCAAGCTGATGCAGATTAACACGGCTTCCCAGATATCAGTGGAGCTCTGCTGAATCCCATAAAGAAGGACCAGGCTCTCTAGGCCACGAGAAGGGTCCAAACCTTTTAAAAGGATGCATTTGTGTTAATGCCTTTACAGACTGCATTGTGTTAAATTAACTGAAGGTTAAGAACATCCCCTCCCATCACACTGTAATTATCACATAATACCTTCACTGCACAATGGAGAAGGGGGGGGTTTTTAACATGAGGGAAATAATCAGAAATACAGGGCGGATAAGCCTGTCTAGAAAAATTATTTAACAGATCATGGAATTTAGTCTGCTACTAGCTTGATTCTCCAGCTTTTTATTATGTTGAGTGTTGGCTAAAGCAACAATTTCTGGTGGAGGAGGCAAGGTTAGAGCAACAGGGGGTTGTGCTGTTCCACTGCAAGCATATGGTTAGTAACCCGAGGTGAGAAGTGCTGCAGAAACAAAGGAGTGCTCCAGGCAGTGCCAGATGGTGGGACTGCAGGTATGGCATTTATCACAAACTGGGACACGGCTTCCTGGAGGAATCGTCCCCCACCCCATCAAGCAGGACGTGGTCAGTGTGGAGGAGACGTGACAGATCACAGAACACCACGAGGGATGGGGACAACGACACGAGACCTCATCCAGCACTCCCCTCCCTCCCTCTGGCTGCCCACCACATCAAACGGGGCACGTTTGGGAAAACAGGAGCAGATGGCACCTTGGGGACAGGGAAGAGAAGCCAGGGGGGTTTCAAATGAGCGATGGCCACACGGGTGACAGAGAGGGGACAGCAAAATGTGAGTGAGTTAAAAAAGGGGGGAAGCAGAGAAAAATGGTGGCAGTGCTCGTTAATGAACCTTCTTCAGGGAAGGGAACATTTCACTGGACTCATCACCAAGCTCTTGACAGGCAGGGAAAACAAAGCAAGGCTGCTCTTACTTGTTGATGTTTGCAAGGTAAATATCTGCGACGTGGCCCCCGCTCGGGCAGCTGGCACCAGCTCTGGCTGTCACTTTTTCCTCTGGTGGCTCAGAATTTATTTCTATTTCCGACTTCGGACTGGACCTTTCCGACATCCCATCCTCACTAGGAAGGAGGAGGGGAGGGTATCACAACCAAAGCAGGAGCAGCAGCGCTGGATTTCCAGTCCAGCACTGTGCAAATGTACAGCCAGGAGGGCAGCGTGGTGAGAGGGCCTTGAGAATCACCACACATCCTTCAAATCTTTGAATGGTTTGGCTGGAAGGGATCTTAATCATCTTGTTCCACCCCCTGCCATGGGCAGGGACACCTTCCACTGTCCCAGGCTGCTCCAAGCCCTGTCCAACCTGGCCTTGGACACTGCCAGGGATCCAGGGGCAGCCACAGCTGCTCTGGGCACCCTGTGCCAGGGCCTGCCCACCCTCACAGGGAACAATTCCTCCCAAAATCCCATCTAAAGCTGCCCTCCTGCCCCCTAAGGCCATTCCCCCTCATCCTATCACTCCCTGTGGACAATCCCCCTCCTGCAGAGCGCCCGATTCCCGTGAGCACCCCGGAGATCCCAGCCCAGCACCTCCACCAGGCACCAGGACAATTCCTGCATCACCCAGAACAATTCCTGTGTCACCCAGAACAATTCCTGTATCACCCAGAACAACTCCTGTATCACCCAGAACAATTCCTGTACCACCCAGAACAATTCCTGTATCACCCAGAACAACTCCTGTACCACCCAGAACAATTCCTGGATCACCCAGAACAATTCCTGGATCACCCAGAACAATTCCTGTACCACCCCTCTCCTCTCCGAGCTCCCCTGCGCGAGAAGCTGAGCCGTCCCCCGGCGTGGGGCCACCAAGCCCCGTCCCAGGGTGGCTCTGGGGCCACCAAGCCCCGTCCCAGGGTGGCTCTGGGGCCAGCCCAGGCTGCAGAGGGTCACGTACGTGTCCTGCACCACGATGTACTGGTGAGGGATGAGGCCGTCGATGCCATTGTGCCGTCCCTCCCACCAGTCATCCGAGGCCCGCTGGTAGAGCAGCAGAGAGGCTCCTTTCTTGAAGGACAGCTCCCGGGCAGTCCTGCCCACGTAGTCAAACTTGGCTATGGCCTCGATGGGCTCACACTCTAGCAGACAGAAGGGAATAAAGAACAGTTCTCTAAACACCCGGGCTCAGGTGAGCAGTCAGCAGTTTAAACCTGACACAAACCAGAGCGTGAAGAGGATGAAGTGCTCCTTCCTCGGGCAGCAGAGGGTTGGAAGCAGGGAGATTCACAGGGGAACTCCTAAACTCAAAAATGTTGCACTTTCATCATTTAAATAAACAACAGATCACCAAACACCTGGGCTCAGGTGAGCACTCAGCAGTTTAAATCTGCCACAAACCAGAGCACGAAGAGGATAAAGTGTTCCCTCTTAAGGCAGCAAAATTCAGTCTAAACTGAATCCCTAAACTCAAAGATGTTGCACATTCATCCTTTACCTCATCCCTACATGTAGGACACATTCATATTTCCCAAATCCCAAACCCCCTCACAGCAATTCACGCCAACAATGACGGAAGTGGCAATGGCAGAATTAGTCTTTCATTAAAATCAAAAGGGTTTCATTAAAATAAAAAGGCTTTCAGAGGTGGGCAGCAATCAGGTACGTTCCAGAAAAAATCCTGCCCATGGTTCACTTCCTTAAAAGCAGCTGAAGTGAACCCCCTGGGCAGGCAGGGGAGGGAAACGTCCTCTCATTCCAAGCTGCTCCAGAAATAAAGCACCTATTCAGAAGGAAATTTCTGCTGCCTGTGAGGTTCACCTGACCCAGGAGAGCGGAATTCTGGCTCGGTGGGAGGCCCTGCTATTCATCCCAGTGTCCTGGGAGCAAAGGAAAACATGCAGTGCCTCCAGAGCTGGGCTTGGGGCTGGGGTGAGGGCACCGAGCTGCTCCCTGGGATGCTCTGTGCCCACACAGGAGCTCCAGCCATGCTCAGCCACTAATCCAGCTCCCTGCAGGACTCTGGTATTATACAGAGGCACAATAAGGGCATTTAAGACACTCAGGAAAATCCATGTGGAATTCCCATGGATTATTTTTAAGGCTCCGAAAAAAAACCCCGCCCCTGTTTGAGTGTAAATGTGAATTAAGGCAGCTCCCGGTTCTGGGCAGGGATCAGGGGAATGGAGATGAGCTCAACCACACAGCCCCACTGGGCTCCCTCTAATTACTTTAAAGGAGCTTTAATGCAGCCAAGCAATCCATGGAAATTGAGTTCTTTCCTGGAGAAAGAGATTTGTGGTTCCTCTCCCCCGATCAAAGAGAGATCTGCTACTCCACACAGAGATCTCTGCACCACAGGAAGCATCTACAGTGCAAGAGGAAACTAAAATGGGCTGAAATGCCCAACACGAGCTGCAGCTTTTCCAGTTATTCCTTGGGAGAGGATATGCTCCAGAACTGGGGCTGGAGCTGCCTGAAGGCAGCATTATTGAGAAAATAATGGTGTAAAACCATCTGAGCCAGCTGGAGCTCCTCAGCCAGGCTGAGGGAGCAGAGCAGAAGCATCTCCCCCCAAAAAACTCCCACCAGCACCTGAAATTACCCAGCACAAAGTGACCGAGGGCAACCAGCAACAGGATCTGCGAGTTCCACCCCCAACAACCCCTCCACTACTGAACCTGACAGCTCAGAATTCCCTCAAACCACCCGTTCCAGGTAAGCCCGTGGTCAGACTCACACCAATCCCATTATCAGCCCTCAGCAAGCAGGCAGGGACTGGGAAGGGCAGGAAAAGCCTGGCCCATGCTGGCAGCTCGTGGCAGACTCCCCAAAGCACACGTGGTTATCTGGGTTTGGCTCCTTCTTCCCTCTTGCTTGCTCTGCCAGCTTGTCCTAACAGTAAAAAACCCCAATAATGCTGATTTTGGTGTCTCCCTCCGCTTAGGAAGGGGATGGGAGTGTGGTTTGGTAAATTCCATCTGCTTCATTAGGAAGTGTTTATTGTTCCAGATGAGCGTGGCACTCAGGTTTCTTATGTTTCCAATTTGCTTTTTAGGACTCTGGCTTTTCTCCAGAGAACCGATTTCAGACTTTAATTTCCAGTAGCTTTTTCCTACTTACACTTATGCTGAGAGAAGAAAACTGTGTGAATGAAGAGCAGTAAGGCTAAGCCAAACAATTCCCCCTGCCAGTCTGACAGCTTGGGCAGGCAAGCAGCAGATTAAAACATTTCCACTCGTATTTATAATTTAACAAACACACAATCTGCTTGTCTTTCAGCAGTTCTGACCTCTCCTACCTGGCTCGAATCAGTTCAGGGAGGCTGATGAACTGCACAGATGCTCTGCCAAACACGACCTCTCCCCTCACCCCAGGATTCCTCCCTGCAATGGAGGTGGCTGGGATGACAGCTTTACTTTGGGAAGGTTAATCTCAGCCTCCCCAAAGAGTTTTAGGAGGTTTGGTCCCATCTGAAGACAGAAGGAGGGAAAAAAACCCCAGAAGACCCGTGGTGGAGCTGTACCTGCACTGCTGAGAGGCGTGACCAGGGTGTGACACTGCACAGCCCAATTAGCATGAGACTCCTTAATTAACCACACGCTGCTGCTCCCTCAAAGAGACCCCGCCCCAGCTGCCTCCCGTGCCTCAGTGCCAAGTGCTCCCTCCCAAAAGCTTCCTATGGAATATTCCAGGGAGGCTGCAGGACTCCATCCAAAACACCTCCCAGCTCTACCTTGCTCAGGGCCCCACGCGCTCCAGCTCCAGAGGCTGCAGAGCAGCGTCCTGCTCTGATCTCTGACTGCTCCTTCCTCACCCCTGTGCCCTCCCAGCCACCAAAGAGATCTGAAAATCCCCGTCACCAACAGCACAAGGCCACAGCAGGGTGCAGCAGCCTGCAGGCCTTATCCCAGGACTCACAGCTCTGGGGTGAGGTGGCCTGTCCTTCCTCACAGCATTAAACTGCTCTTTCTCAGAGATCCAAGCTCCAGGAGGACACGTTTTCATGCATCTTTCAGAGCTCCCACTTGTCAGACAGAACGCTCTGTTGAGGCAGGATCCCGTGTTTCACTCCCCAAGGCTTTGCAGAGCAGTGCCACTGCCTGGCCCTGCTGAGGGAGAACTGATTTCCCAGCGTTTCCAAACATCCTTTCCCTGCTCACTGGCGTGTGAACAGCAGAGGGGCACAGAGGATGGTTTAGGGTGGGAGAGCCCTGTGGGATCAGCGAGCTGTGAAGCCAGCAGGAGCCAGGGATGCCAGGGGAGGGTTTGTAGGCAGCTGCTGGAGCAGAGAGGCAGCACAGGAGCTCCTGGCACGGCCACTGAGCAGATTCCTGGAGGCCAGCACAAAAAGGAGGAGGCCTGATTTTAAGGGAATGCTGCTTCCCACCTCTACAGCTGAGGCCATCCAAGTAAAACCAGCCTGGAACTTCCACAGCTGCAGAGGGTCTGAACACAAGAACAAATCCAAACCCTGCCCTGGTGGGTCAGCCTGCTCTCAGGGCTGCTCAGCATCCCAGGGGTCACCGTTTCACACCAGTCACCCCATCCTTCCTCTGCTCTAGATGGGGCTCACGGGATGTTCCCCATCCCAGGAGGAGGCTCTGGAGGAATCAAGGATGCTCACGACTGCAGTGCCACCTTTTCCTTAGGAAATATCCTGGAATTCTCAGCCTTGGGGCCTCTTTTCACTGATCAGACAAGAGATGTAACTGAGCTTCCTTAAAGAAATCCCAAAATTATCACTGAGAGAGGCCCTCAGGACTGTCTGCTCTCAAACCTGGCTCTCAGTGGAAGACGAGCAGGTTTTGGGTTTGTTTTGCTCGCTCCCTTAAATTGCTGGGGTTTGAGCACTCACAATTCCCCTTCCTGAGCCACTGACAGGGGAAATGCCTGGCACAGGCAGAGGGGAGTGGGAGAGGACAATGAAACCCACCCAGCCTCCTGCTGAGACCCCACGAGAAGAAGGGACATGTTCAAAACTGTCAGGTAATTCTAGAGATTCCCACTGATCTCACACCTTTGTACCTTCTGCCATCGAATGCTGCACGGGATGCTTCGAGTGAGTGTTTTGTTTTAAACCCCACTTTGGATCTTTAAACTCCCAAGGCACAGCCCTCCCTGCCTCCCCCAAGGCAGGCTGCACCAGTCACCCCAGTAAACACCAGACTTTCCATACCATCATCACTGGTGTGGTGCTCAGCTGTGACGTCCTGCACCGAATCTTCTGCCAGGGCTCTCTCTCCATGGGGGCTTTCACTGCAACAGAAGGAAACAGGGACAGCTTGACACTGCTGGGAATTTCCTCACGGCCAACAAGCAGACAGAACTGGGAACATCCTGGGAAGCAATCAGATAGAACTGGGAACATCCTGGGAAGCAATCAGCTAGAACTGGGAATCCCCACCAGGAATCAATATTCAGGTTTCGCTGCGACAGACACTTTGTGGATGCATCTGCACCTGCTGAAGTCGCTCTGGGTAAAAATCAAGCTGAATTCTTGTTTGATCAGCCAAACCAAACATCTTGGTGACCCTTTCTGAGAGTTATCAATGAAGTCCAACTTCACATCTTACAGCCTGGACCTCTGGAGACGCTGAGCAGTCAGACAGCAGTGCCAGGCTGGGTCCAGCTCCTCCCTGCCATGCCAGGATTATTCCCTTGGCTGCATTCTCCATTGCTCTAATTAGCTCATTAGATGGCTGATGAGAAAGCTGCAACTTCCTGGGGGAAATCATTCCTCGATTTATAACGATATTTCCAGGTCTGTGTTTGTCATCTCCCTCCATCCCTTTTATCACCATCTTAAATGTCCCATTCATTTCCCTGAACAACTCCCACAGCCCAATTAATTGCCTGTAAATAAAGATTCCAGAGCACCTAAACTACCAAGAGGACTCATTTGTGTTTGGCATGAAGAAAAGCTTTGAGAGGATCAACAGACAACAAGTGGCAACCAAAGGTTATGTTTTCCTAAGAAGCTCCATGAGCAGTTCCCTCTGGACAGGAGCAGAAAGGAAACTGGAAGAGGATCCATTGCCTCTCCCAAGCAGCTCCACAGAGCTGCTGCCAGCTGGCAGCCCTGCCTGCCTGCCCTGCCTGCTCCTCTCAGGAGCAAAAAAAAGGGAAAAAAACCACCAGTGCTTGCTCTTCATCTCACCCCAGAAAACTCCTCTGCTGCCCTCTCACACTGCGACTCCTTAAAGGTGATTTTTAATCCTCCTCACACAGGAGTAACTTCATCTCTCCCTGCAATTTGGCCCTGCAATGGTTAAAATAAGTGATGGTGGTTGCACAGTGCTCTCCCCCTGGCAATCTACCTCCTGTGCTCTTTTAAGCAGGAGGAAAACAGAAAAAGGAGAAGGGGTGAAATGTCTGAATAACTCCGGCGTCTCGTTCTGCTTAATCCACAGGACACCAGGCTGCCCAACATCTCCCGAGCCAGGACCTCAGGAATCAACCTTTCCCATCCTTTGCAAAGCCTTTATGCTCCTTAATAAAGTTCACAGAAGCCTCTGAAGCCAGCTGGAGGCCCCGGGAGGAAGCAGCATTGAGGGCTAAAGTTTCACCCAGACTGTGAAGTCATGTCGTGCGCAGCCAACGCCGCGGCTCCAACCCCTGCACAGAGGCCACGCGCCTCTCCCCGGCCATGCCTCCTCAAAAGCAGCATTTTCCACCTCAAAACCTGTCCTTGCTGCTGGCTGAGCCCTGGATGCTGCTCTGGGAAGTGCTGGTGTCACCCTGAGAGCCCTGAAGGTGACAGCAGCAAATCCTGCCAGAGGAATGGAGCGGAGGAATTTCCACCAGGGAATTGAGGGGCAGCTCCAATCTCTGCTCTCTGTGACAGGGAAGGGCTGGAGCTGTGCCAGGGGAGGGTTGGGGTGGATTTTTGGGAAAGGCTTTTCCCCTGGAGGGTGCTGGGGCAGTGCCCAGGCTCCCCAGGGAACAGGCCAGAGCTCCAGGACAACTCCCAGGGATGCACAGGGTGGGATTTTGGGGTGTCTGTGCAAGGCCAGGAGCTGCATCGATGATCCCTGTGGGTTCTTCCAGCTCATGATTCATCCATCCCTTATCTCCTTCCCTGCTATCACCTCCCAGGACATTCTGGGAACCCCCCACACCCTCCTGTGCACTGACACCCACACTGAGCATACTCAACACAGCACATTTTTATTCCCTTCACCTCACAGGACAAAAACCTCTTGTCCAAATTAATGGGTTTCCTGAAGGCCATAAATATTAAGTTGTTTCGTTTTTTTTTCCCCCTGCGATTCTTTCATATGTAACATCAGCTAAAAACATCAGAGCGAGGGGTGAAATAAAGAGAATTTCCAAAAGGTTTTGGCAAGTCCTCTGCACACAGCAGCGAGCTTGGAGGAGCCTCTAAACGTGGAGTGATCCCACAGCTCCAAGACAAGCCAGGGAAACAAGGCTTGCTCTGTCACCACAGCGACTTCATTTAAAAAACCTATTTATTTTAGTCCACCAAAATAATCGTTTGCATTCCCTGAAGGAGAGCAGGAGCACGGGGAGGGGGGAGAAGCGGGACACAATTTAACATTCCTGATCCTCAGAGGGAGGGATCAGCTCGGCCAGGAGGAAAGCAAACCCCTCCTTTCCTTCCCCCACTGCCCAAGCTTCCAGCCCAGATGACAGGAGCCGCTGTGCCTGAATTGCTTCCAGATGTGCTCTCAGACTGAGCACGTGGCCCGGCCTCTGGATCTTCAGGCTGCATGGAAACGGTGATTTTGCATTCCTGCCTCCTCCCTCCCCCCCTCCAGAGGGGCTGCCCTGGAAATTAAACCGTGCCACAGCCTTGGAGGTTCAGCTGCAAGTGACCCCTGTGGCTGAAGCAAAGGCACTCCAGAGAGGCAGGAAGAAAAGGCAAAAGCAGGAGGGGGAAAAAAAAAAAAAAGGGAAAAAACCAACCAAAAGAGATTGATTTTGGCAGCTACCAAACCAGAACATCCAAGAAAATCCCTCCACAACCCTGCCCTTCAAGATAAGTGAGCGAGGTTTGACAACTGAATAGCTACTTTATACCAGCTCATTTCTTTTAAGCTGATGGCTCTCCAGAGAGACCAGAGCCATCTCTGCTGCCATAAACCAGATTTTTGAAAGGCTGGGCCAGATGCTGCAATCCCAAATTAGCCAACACGACTGCAGCATCCTAATCTATGGATAAACACCCATCCATGGCTCTCCTCAGAGCATCCATCATACCAGTAATCCTCCGTGCTTCCACCTCTGCTGTAGACTGGGCCCTCCAGCTCCCTGGGCCCTGGGAAGATGTTCTCGTGTTGGATGATGATGGTTTTGATCAACTCATTGACGTGAGCCTGGCAGGAGACTTGGTCGTGACCCTCGGGCACAGACATCAGCGTGGGCCCAAAGCAGATGGCCAGGTTGTAGGGATCCATCATGTTTTCTTCACTGAACTGAGATAAACTGCAAAAAAAGCAGAGGTGGGAAGGAGGGTGAACGGCAGAAAACATCATCAGCAGCATCCTCTGCTCAGAACACACAGCTGAGCTCAGAAGGTTTGCTCTGGGCTTTCTGGGACACAAGTGTTCTGGATCTGGGTAAAAAAATGATGAAATGATGGCATTTACAGAGAAATGAAATGGAAACTGCAAAGGGAGTTCGAAAGCTCTGGGTGCTGAGTTTAATATTTGGCTTTATTTCTCTGTTACTGTTGTTCAGAGCCCACCTGCAGCCCAACTCGAGACCAGAGTTACAGCAGAACCCCCCTGCCATGGATTTAAACTGACAGAGAGCAGGTTAAATGAGCTATTGGGAATAAATCCTTCCTGTGAGGGTGGGGAGGCCCTGGCACAGGGTGCCCAGAGAAGCTGTGGCTGCCCCTGGATCCCTGGCGGTGCCCAAGGCCAGGCTGGAGGGGCTTGGAGCAGCCTGGGATGGAGGAAGATATCCCTGCCCTGCCCATCCTCAGTAACCCCACGTTTATCCCAGGCCCTGCCAGGGGTACTCACTGATTGAGGAATGCAAAGAGGTATCTCATGACAATCAGGGTGGTCTTGGGCAGGTTCAGCAGCACCTTCCGGACGTGCAGCGCTCGCTCCTGCAAATTATCCATGGCTGGAAGGGAGAGAGAGAGAGAGAGAGAGCACCAGAGTCACCCTGCAAATTATCCATGGTTGGAAGGGAGAGAGAGAGAGAGCACCAGTCACCCTCCCACTGCCCCCACAGCCCCAGTGCCACCAGCACCCCCCAAACTGGGCAGCCAGCAGAGCAGCAGCACAGGAGGGCATCTGGCTGCAGAACCTGCTGGCAAAGCCCCTGCCTGAGAAGGTCCCCAGACACGTGGGACCCTCCCTGTGAGCTCTGGATATCACCTGCTGCAGGGGCTCTGGCACCAGGGCTCCTTCAGGGCAGCTCGGAAAGGTGGGTGTGTGAAAAGGAGGAACTGTGGAAAGCTCAGATTGGCACGGCTGAAGGGTGAGGCAAAGGGCTCTGTGTGCAGCAGCCCCTGAGAAAGAAGTGGGCAGCAGCAATCAGCTCAGAAGGGAGAGCGGATTTTGCTTCTCGACACCACGTGAATCCGAGCCTGGAAATGCTTTTATCAGGAGCAGAAAAGCACAGGCCACTGCTGAAGTTATCTCCTCAGTGATCTTCTGCCTCTCTCCAGAGCCTGCCCCTGCAAAGGCCACTTCTCTGCTTGGACAATGGAATCATTCTTCAGTTCTGGGGGACAGAGCAAGAGCCAGGCCACTTAAAAACGAGGTTGTTCACACACGGGAACCACAAACAACCCTCTGCCTGGCAGAAGCACCTTCAGAAAGCATGAAAAATGTTAACAGCTCGGCTGTGAGTGCCCTGATGATTGATATGCTGCAGCAGAAGGCAGCGGATGGTCCCCTGTGGGTATGGAGCTAAAAGGAGTATGAATAAAAAGCACCTTGTCAGCTGAGGCCAGCACACAGGAACATGGCAGCAGATATCCAGGGAAAGCACACGGGGCAGGGAACCCTGCTGGTGATCCCTGCCTCGGAGAGGGCATTTCTGACATCCTCTGGTGACAGCTCTTCAAGATTATTTTACACAAGTGAGGGTTTTTTGCTTTATTCTCTTTTGAAAGAATCCTGACAGCAAGCAGTGTCTCACAAAACCCCATCACACAGCCCTTAAAATCCATGAATTTCTATCTCCTTGTTCATTCGTGTCAGAGCAAGGATGGCTGTGAAAAGGTGACTGCCCAACAGAGACCAGCCCAGCAGAACAAACCCAGCCAAAGAAACCCCAAAGACTGACCCTGGAGTCAGGAAAAAGAGGAAGAAAAGGAGGAAAGAGAAGTGGGAGATGAGAAAAATGAATCCTATTTCTTCCCAGTTCTTCATGTACTTACTGACACAGGCAATGAGGTCATGGAAGATGTCCTTGGGGAAGAGGGGGTGCTCCAAGCCTCGGAAATAGAGCTTGAGGACTCCTGCTATGGAATCCATGTCGTGGTCGTTCTGGTCCCCAGCCAAGGGATCTTCCCCTTCAGAGCAAGCAGAGAAGAGCAGGCAAGAAAAATCAGAATACTGGAGGAGATAAAACACTAGAAGAAAAGGATTTGTGTTAATCCCACCTACTTCAGCTGCACTGCAAGAGTGAGGCAGAGAGAGATCCCCGGGTGGGAAGCTGTGCCAGGAATCCCAGGAGGCCTGGGACAGCTCCTGTCAGCCAAATGTCACCCTGACACCAGAGCTGGCACCCACGGAGGGTGTGGTGGTGCCCCTGCAGCAGAAACACTCCAGGTGCTTTGGGCAGGTGAGAACATCACAGCTCCAGCACCTGAAGGAGCCCCAGACTCACAAACACAGCTCAGGTGGATCAAGGGACACCCAGGAACCACTGAGCATCACACACTTGGCCCAGGTGATGCAGGGGACACCCAAGAGGTCACTGAGCATCACACACCTGGCCCAGGTGATGCAGGGGACACCCAGGAGGTCACTGAGCATCACACACCTGGCCCAGGTGGATCAAGGGACACCCAGGAACCACTGAGCATCACACACCTGGCCCAGGTGATGCAGGGGACACAAAAGAAGCCACCCAGCATCACTCCCCTGGCCCAGGTGATGCAGACACAGGGAATGGGGTGGGGGAAGTGTTTCTGGGACAATTTGTTGCTGCAGATCCACCACGGTTTGTCTGCACTGCCAAAGGGAAGATGCTCACTCAAGGAGTTGTTCCCTGGGGAAAACTCCCTATCAGACATAATTAGATTTAATGATGGGGCAATCCTCAAATTGAAGCTATATATATCCATTATGTGACTGAAATTACCAAAGCTTGCCTATTATCTTAATAACACACGGGATAATAAATGGGCCACTCCAAAGCTGAGCATTATCCCTGATATTAACTGCCACCAAGGGCTCTGGATGAAGTAATAAACTGCAGGGACCTTATTGTTAACTTTGGCAGTTCTCTGTATCACAGGTTTTACACAGACAAGTGACACAAAGGGAGAAAAAAATCCTCTTTTTTATTTCTGCATAGAACAAGTGGGTATCTCCCCAAGCTGGTATTTCTTTATCTAAAAAAATCTGATTCTGATGCTTTTCCTGACTATGACACACATTCCTGCTTCCTCTGCTCCTGAGGATTTTCACTCTCAGGTGGATGGAGCTGGGGACAGGTGACATCACCCACCACACATTGCTCATTAAACTTCTCTCTCCCCCAAAAACAAAATAAACTCGCTGTGCCTAATTAATGACTGCCCGTCTCCTGCAGCAGCAAGCTGTGAAAAACACTGATCCTATTCTTTGGGAACGACGTTTTCCAGGGATTAACACAAGCCCTGTTGTTCCCAGTGACCCAGGGACTGCCTGAGGAGCAGCTCCTCTGAACCTGCTCTGCCAGGGAGAACAGCCCAGCAAGGAGCTGATGAGTCAGGAGGCTCCCAACTGCTCCCTGCCTTTGTATGGAATGGCTCTTCCCAGAGACAAATCCAATCTATTAAAAGCTACCTCAAATTAACACTCTCTTGAAAATTCCCCTCTCTCCCTCGCTGGTATTTAGAATAAATGTAGCCAAGCTGTGCCTCAACAACAAGGAAAAAATATGGAAATTCATCCTCCAGCACACAAAGAGCTGGGGGAGAGGGGAGGAAACTGCAGTTACACCTAATAATGAAATCCTCTACGTCCTTTAGTGTTGCAAACAATCAATAAGCTATCAGACATGAGAGGAGATTGAATTCAGAATATTTATTATACAGACACTCCACAGGGTACAAAGCACAACAGCAAACAACTGAGAATCCAAGGTTAATGAGCACCAGGGAGGTGTTTGGGAGAGCCTCACTCAGGAAACACAAAAATCAAAGGAACAAAACGGAGCACGCTGCATTGAGGCCAGTTCTGAGCAGTGACACAAATTCCCACACCTGGCAGTAATTTCTGGGAGATTGGAAGAGCCCTTCCTTACCTCTCTCAAACGCATTTTTGATGTCGTTCACTTCAACCTGCGACCCAGACACTCTGAATATTCCTTCGTGCTGCAAACCTGTGAGAAAACAAGAGATAACAAGGTAAAACAGATTAGATAAAAGATGATGGCACCTTCAGCAGCTACAGCTCCTGTAATAAAGGAAAAATAAGAATACAGGCAGAAGGATGCTGGTTTAAAAGCCACCTTTCCCTGAGATGTGCAGAATATGCAAAACCAGAACTCAGCACGGGCAGAAAAATTATTAACCCTTCTAAACTGCTGGAGTAACAGGGCTGTGACAGCCATTCATGTTATCTCTCACCCTGGAGGATCCCCTGAGGATTTTACAACCCAGAGGAAGTCATAAAGCAGCGGTAGAGCAGCCAGGAGTAAAATATGGCCAACGCCAGGAGGAAAACGTTTAAAATGTTTAAAAACATTTAAAAAGGACTCCGTTGAGTCTGTTGGAAAATCGAAGCCAATTCTGGAATCTGAGTGAGATCAGCATCTCCTCATGGCCACGATTTATCCCCCATCAGTTCCCATTTCAAAGTGGTTTCAAGGATTTTTCCAGCAAATATCCAAGTACAGCCTTAAAGAAGGATGACAGAACTTGGTTCTTGCAAGTGATGATGAGACTGGGACTCCAGATTATGGTTTCTAAAATAGTAATGGAACAAGGAAAACAAACCAGGACCTGCTACCTGGCCCTGCATCTTGGTTAATGAAGATAAATTCCACCTCTTTCCACACGTGTTAATTAACAGCTGTTTCACACGCTACTAACAAATGATATCAATTAAAAATGAAACCAAATTGCAATAAATGTACAGCATTCAAGGCTGGGAGAGGTCAACCTTCCAAACAGGCATAAATCATCTCGCTGTGGCACTAAGTGAACAATTAATTCACTGCTTGACCTCCTACATTCAAACACTCCGAGTGTTCCCCCTCCTCCTCATGAAGAGGATGATTGTTCCTGGTGAAGGCCACACTCCAGGGCTCTAAGGAAGGTGAGTGGAGGGGAGGCACGAGTGGGATCCATGGATGGGAAGCTTATTTTGCAAGGAATAAAAGGATATTGTTGGAAAAACAACATTTGCAAGGTCAGTTATGTGGAGCAGTCGTGGCACATGCAGCACCAGCAATGCAGCCTGAAAATCAGAGGCATTTTCCTTCTGTGGCAGCTTCTGCACAAGCAGCACATCCTGAGCTGCTCTGAACATCTCTGGGGAGGTTTATTTTATAGGAATTCCTGCTTTATAGGAGTGTCACACCCTCAGCCCACGAACTCACCGTGCCTGCTGATGAATCGGATGCAGCTCTCCACCACCAGGGGAATGGCTTGGGAGGAATCCTGCCCAGGGGGGAATCACAGCAAGAGCAGCAGAACGGAAAGTGAAGAGAAAAAAAATAAAAAAATTATAAAAAATGAGAAAGGTTTCACTCTGCACACCAAGATCACAACCTGCTCTCCTTATTTACTCCAAAACTCCAAAGCAGCAGCCCAAGACCAGATGTGTGGACTGAAATTCCCAGCCAAACTTTAACCTCACAGTATCAACAAGAGATACTTTGGGTCCTCCCTTCCTCAAAGAAACACATTGCAGCTCAGTGGGTACCAAAAAGCAACAGATTATCCCCAAGGCCAGGGGCACAAAGCCTGGCTTTGTAAGTCTTTATTACACAACCAGAGAGCAGTTACAGGTTTAACAGTGGGGATTCCAGGGAAAATAAAGGGAATGGAGACAAAGAAACAACAGCGTGGATCCCATGAACCACGACTGTCCAAACAGCTCAAGGCTGCTCGGGATTTTTGGTTCCAGGTCTGTCAAAACACAGAGTAAAAGTAATTTTAAATTCTGTCATGGAAAATGAAGAGGTTTTGGATCCAGGTTTGAGGGATCTCTCAGACAAGACTGAAAAGGTCCATGGAAGGCAGGGAGGGACAGATAAAAATCTGTTTTCCACCACCCCTCCTCTTTCCACACCACATCCCTGCCTCGTTACCGAGGGAAATGTTAATTACCTGCTTCCTCACGGTGGAGCTGCGCCTGCCACTGGTCCAGGGGAGCAGGAGGGAAAAACAGAGCAGAACAGTCAGGATAATCCTCCACCATCACCAGCTCATCCCTTCAGAATCCCCAACCACATTTTGAGGCAGGGAAGGAGCCAGATATCCGAGTCAATCACAACGCCAGAGCCTCACTCGATTTATGGAACTCCAGAAAGATTTTAAGTGACTTTAAATCACTCAAAACCTGCACGAGGCGCAAGGGAGCCCTGACAGAAGATTACTCCTGACATTTTAATTCCGACCAGACGGAATCCCGTGATCCAGGGCTGCTTGCTGCAGATGAAGTTTGATAGAAATTGCACAGGGAAGAGCAGGTGGGAGCGGGCTGGTTTCCCCCTGTGCTGTTAACAGCTGCCACTGCGGAGTCTTTATTACAGTTTTGATAAGATTTCAAATAAATAAATAACACAAAACCCCCTCGAACACCAGCACACACCAGCCAGGCTAAGCCCCGTGTGTCTGCTCTCATTTGCTGATGGTGGTAGACATTAATGGTAGAAAAAGAGGAAAAAAAGCCCTGCTCTGCCAGGGTTTTCCCCTCAAAATTTATTACTGGGGTTTAAAATTCCTTTGGTTTCTTGTAAAAATGAAGCGAGGGAGATAATAGCAGAGAGGCCCTGATGCATCATTCCAGCCAATTCCCTGCCAGGGCAGATGGCTGCTGCATTATAAATAAGGGGATTAGAAGTGTGATTTTTAAAAAGCCTGTACAATGTGTTAATTTGGGGGAAATTCCTTTTGTGAAAAAATCAGAAACACTGAATGAAAAATAAAAAAAAGAACAAAAAAAATCCGATTCCACGGGCTGTCACAGACAATGAGGTGGGTTTTAAACTGTTAGCGGGCATGATTCTTTGATACTTAAAATTGTTTCATGATGAATAATATTTTATTATTACGGATGTCAGGGTCTAATTAGGACCTGTCAGTTTTGCTTTGCTGTGAGGAATGGGAACAGCAGTAATGACTCCACGCTGGTGGTAATCACCTTCCTTTTGTTAACGAGGCAGGATGATGCAGAGCCCCTGCCCCAGCTCCCCGTGCCCAGCAGAGCCCCCCTGAATCCATCAATTTGGAGATGGAAATTTGTTATCTTTTACAAAAACCCCACCAGAAGCTTAGTGCTGGTTCTGGGATCAGTCCTAATTAAATTAAAAGGTTTATTCTCCGTGCTCTCCATCCTGCAGGAATCCAGGCCCAGCAGAGCAGCAATGGGATCAAGAGTTTCCCAATTTATGGTCCTCAAGCCTGTGGATAAGCCCTGCACAGTCCCTGGGCCCACCTCTCTCCCAGAACCAGGGATTTGGTTAAAAAACCCTAAATCTGGAGAATATTCTCTGGGTGACAGCACCAAATCAAGGAATTTCCCTCACTCTCCCATCCTGCTCCTGATCTGCACTGAATGCACCAGGGCAAGAAAAGGAGTTTGTTTATATTAATTAAATTTATAATAAATTAAATTAAACTATTTAAATTCCTGCCCCATCCCTGGAAGTGTTCCAGGCCAGGTTGGATGGGATTTGGAGCAGCCTGGGATAGTGGAAGGTTTCTCTGCCTGTGGCAGGGGTGGCACTGGAGGAGCTGTAATGTCCCTTCCCACCCAAACCACTCCATGATTCCATTCTAAATCAGTGTATTTTTCTAACAGACACACATCCTGGGCTGGTAACCAATCTGGAATGACCAATTTGCATCAGATTTTCCTCAAAACCACAATTCCCTGAGCCACACCTACCTGGCCAGGGCGCAGTCCGTCCGCTGACCTGTGGAGGAGACAAAGAAATCCAGCATGAGGAGGGAGGAATGGGGAAATCTCAGTGTCACAGAGCTCTGGAAGGAGATGGAGCAGAGGAGAGAGGAGGGGAAGCTCCAAGGACAGCACCAAACCCATTCCTGCCAGCTCAGCTCCACCAAATCCAGCCAGGCTCCAGCTCAGGCTGTCCAAGGACTCCTGTCTCTGGGAATCGTTGTTTTTAAACAGAAATCACCTCCCTGAGCATTCTAATTGTTGACTTCTGCCAAAAAACTGGGCTTGTCAGTCCCTCCCTCCCTCCCTCTTCCCAGAGGAGCTGGTGGGGAGAGAGATTCTACTTCACAAAGCCCCTCAGGAAGAGTGCAAACATTCCCAGATTTGTCAGCCCACAGCCTGAACGCGCTGGCACCGAAGCTATTTTGAGAGACAGACGTTCAGCGGTGTTTTCCACAAACATATTTATAAAAACACTCCATTAACTTGAGCTGAGTTTTCGAGGAAGCAGCAGCCAAGCCCGGGACTTGCTAATGCAGCATCACCTAAAACATCACAACAAGAAGAGGCAGGAAAAAGGAGGATGTGCTGGTGGGAGCGGGACAGGTTCGTTTTTTGGTGAAAAAATCAGTGAAACCACACTGATTCCCAGCAGCTGAAAAGCCACCTTCCCTCCTGTTGTCTTCCTGCTCCTGGGGGGAAGGAAGGAGGGGTGAGGGAAGCAGCTAATTGCTGATGGCTGACAATTAGTCGAGCACATCTTGATAGCCACTTTTGCTCTCCCCACAGTAAAGCCAAAACAGTGCATAATTTACATGAAAATGTTATTCTGCAGCAGAATTTCCAGCCATCTGTCCTGTTTTCATCATGGAATATTCATACAGAGGAATTGCACGGCTGTGGCAGCAACAAGGGGCTCCTGCATTAGGGTGACAAATGGGGACAGGAGGCAGGGACATAATGACTTGCAGAGAGGAGGACTTGCTGCTACTTTTATTACTGGAACTTGTCATCTTCAGATTAAGGCAATTTGCACCACGACTAAAAAAAATGTCACCTGAGGACGGGGCAGGGAGGAGAATAAAAAATAACAACCCCTGAACTTCCCAGGCACTGAAGACACGCAGCTGGAGGCACATTTTCCTGTAAAGCTCCTAACTGTGCTCCAGGGACGTGCGGAGGGAATTTTATCTGCCCATTTCCCAATTAAGTGACATTTTATGGATAAGTCTGGGCATGGTCCTCAGTTTGTACCATCAACCTGCTCCTGTGGGTGGGGAAATGGGACGTTCCTCCCTTTCCCAGCTCCTTTTGATCTCACAGATGACAGGAGGAGGTTTTTTCAGGAGCTGCTGGAGCTCACCCTGATGCTCCCTGGGTCCCTAAGAAAGCTCTGGTTTGCAAAAAGCCAATGAAGTAAACAGAATCAGCCTTTAAATCCACACAGCAATGCAGGAATCACATTTGATTTCCTCTCCTTTCCCCCCTACCACAGCTTGAGCCGGGCTCAGGGGGCAGGCAGGCTCAGAGGAAATAGGGCTTGGAATGCAGAGGTCGGCTACGACCCAGGAATGTGATCGGTCACAGGGCAGCACGGCTGTCACTCACAGACATTTAGAGGCACAAGAAAAACGCCCTGAGGACACAAAACTTTGCCTTCAGCCACCCTTTCTCACAGGACAGAGAAGAGATGAGCGAATTTAACCAATCCAACCCAAACCCAGGCACATCCTCCCCTCGTCTCCCAGCGGTCGGGGTCTGATAAACACGAAACTCTTAATTACTGCAGCAAGAAGTATTTCAGTCTGACGGCGCATTTTCGAACTGAAAGCAAAGCACTTCAAAGGCCACATGCTGGCTGAGTTTTCCTCCAGCAGATTTGCACACCACGAGCTGTGGGGAGCCTCACTTCCCAAGGCCAGCCCTGCTCCAGACACAACCCAGGACCGAGCTGAGCCATTTCTTGACCTGACATTTAGACTGTTCAAACCTTCTCCTCTGCAAATACAAGGCAGGCAGGTTTCTATGGAAACTTGGATGCATAGTTGAAGTGTTTTTGGCCAACAGGATTTGCCCATACCATGAAGGGAAAGAAATCTGCCTTTGTTCTGACTCTAACAGCAAATGAATATTCAGTTCTGGCTGCTGCCCCCTGACTGATGCCCTCTAGACAGGCAACATATTTCACATGCTCTGAAATTTGTTTGTTCTTCTCCTCATAAAGCCTGGGTTCCCATCCACTGGTTTGGCCTGGGTTGAGCCCACAGAGGTGAGGAGCAGCTAAGCTGCCACTGCAAATGAAGGCCCAGCCCACCAATAATTCTGAATTAGTCAGTAAATCCCCAGGTTTGGCCCAACAGAGCTCATTAGGTGATAAAGCAGGATGGGTGTGAAGGAGGGGAGGAGGAAGGAGGGGGCAGCACACAAATCAGCGAGGCACATTAATGCCTCATTAAGCGTTCTGGTGTCCACCATTCATCAGGCAGCCACGGCCTCTCCCTCACGAAGATCAGAGGAATTAATTAATGAAATAGGATCGAGGCCACATCACCAAACCAGGGCTGCCACCCTCAGCTGAGTGACTCAATAAATGGCACAGCCTGGCTGAGAGCAGCGCTGGGGACCAGACTCACTTTCTCCCAGGGTCTTCTGGAGAAGGTCGTGCTTGGCCTGCAGCTTGGTGATCAGGTTCCTGCCCTCCAGGTACTCCTTCATTTTCTGTGGAAAAAACAGGACGGTGAGCAGACAATTCACTTCTCTGACCGAGGCTTGGGGCTGCTGGATTGTGGACATGAGGGCAGAGTGACACCGAATTTACAGTGACACTGAATTTACAGTGACACCGAATTTACAGTTAGAATGACACTGAATTTACAGAGTGACACTGAATTTACAGCTGCAGAGTGAACACCAATTTACAGTGACATCGAATTTACAGTTAGAGTGACACTGAATTTACAGTTAGAGTGACACTGAATTTACAGTGACACTGAATTTACAGTTAGAGAATGACACCAAATTTACCGAGTGACACCGAATTTACAGCTGCAGAGTGACACCGAATTTACAGAGTGACACTGAATTTAGAACAACACCAAATTTACAGCAAGAGAGTGACACTGAATTTACAGTGACACCGAATTTACAGTTAGAGTGACACTGAATTTACAGTGACATGGAATTTACAGTCACACCGAATTTACAGTTAGAGTGACACCGAATTTACAGTCACACCGAATTTACAGTGACAGAACACTGCAGAAATTCATGGTTAAAGCATGAACTAGGTCCTGGCTCGTGTATCTGGGCAAGCCTAAAGCTCAGTCCATCCGTATTTCGAGCCCAACCAAGCTCGGCTCAATGCTCTCGGAGGCTTTTCTAACCTTAACAATTCTGAAATTCTGTGAATTCTCGACCTGCAGGGCGATTTCCATTGTTCCACCGTGGGATCAGCTGAATGTCTGGCATCTTTTGAGCCATCAGAGGAGCTGTCACCCGTCCCTGTGCAGGCAGGGCGGGATGCACGGCACGGCAGCTGAATGAGCAATCTGTTTTAAACCAACTCAAAGGCTGCTACTGTGCTTATTCCCTCACTTAACCTCCCTCACCCCACTTTACTTGTCAAACCCTGCGCCTGCCTCCATGCTGGATGATCCACAGGGCTGCACAGGGGGCACGGGACAAAACAAATAAAGATATTACTGGAGTTCAGATTTACTCTGGCGGTGGAATATTGTACAGCCACGCAGGCGTTTTCCCCACTGCTCCCTGGTTTTTCACAGCTCTGCAAATGCTGGGGGTTTTTTTGCAGCTCTTTCATCTCTTATCTTGCAGCTCAGAGCAGTTTTATTTATCTGCACTGAGCTGCAGATATGTGAAATGTGAAATGCTCTGCTGTTCAGGGGCTGTTCACATTACAAATGGGACGTGTTTGCACTCAAAAACACAAACCCTGCAAATATCACAGAGCACTCGTTGGAATCACAAGAGATCTTAAAAATTCAGCCAGCAGGATGAACACAGAGAGAGGATTTCCATCTAGTAATGAAATATTCTTGTTAAAATCGAATATTCAAATCGTTTGGGTGGGAAGGGCCCTCAGAGCTCCTCCAGCCCCATGGGCAGGGACACTTTTCACTGTCCCAGGCTGCTCCAAGCCCTGTCCAGCCTGGCCTTGGACACTTCCAGCTTTCCCCAACTCAATCCACTTCCTTCCAGGTCTGATCTGCACAATAAGACTGCAAACCCTTCAGGTAAAAATGAATATTTTTAACAATAGGAGCGCCTGGACCCTTTCTTGGCCTTTGCAGGAGCAGCCTCTGTGCAGGGTGGAAAGAGGCAAGAAGAAATACACACATGAATAAATAAATATATACACACTGAGGCAGGAGTGAGGGCGAGGGAAAACCTTCCAGGAACTAAGGAAGCTTCCCCTGTGGGCTCCCCAGCCCTGGTGTGCACTGACACAACAAACAAAAATGGCTTTAATTAACTGCCAAAAGCCTGTGTTTTATGTCCCCTCGCTTGACAACATTGAAAGAAGCATTTCACAAGAATTCAGTCCCTTTGGAAAGTCTCAGCATTTCCTGCTTCCTTTATTAATATTTCAATTTTTTTTGTTGTTTTAGAAGAAAACAGGAAGCGCCATCACCACTACGAAAAATTAATTACATCTTTTGGGGGGCTTCCCTGTAGAATCTGTTTGCCAAGCCCTACCTATACATTTTGCCTCATTAGTTAATTTTTTTCAGAAGAAAAAATGATGAGTTTTAACTGCAAAAAGAACCAGAGAATCTGAAGGGGGGGGAGTTGAGGATAAATCTGGTTCTGGGGGGTCCCAGGGTCACACTCAGGTGAAAGGACAGGAGGGCTGGAAGGCTCAGCTCCAAACAGAAGCTTAAATATCAGCAAATCAACTGGTCTCGGCAGACTTAAGCTCCCCTTTGAAGCAGATCTAAACACTTAAGCCCAGCCTAAGGTGGCTGCAAGCAGGGCAGGGCAGAGGCACTCGCTGGGACTTGCAAGGCTCTGGCTTCGAGGTCATTAAAAACATCAACAGGTACCAGAGGTTGCTTTAAAGGAGAAAAATATGTTCCCATCCACTGCAGAATCTCTTTTTTTTTTTTAGTGTTTCCTCATGCCTCACATTCTGTTCCCTGCCTGCTGCAAGGATGCTGATGAAAAAAACAAAATTAATTAAAAAAAAAAGCTCCAGGCTTTTCCCAGTGAATTACAAAGATCCATTAGCCCTGGACTTTCGGCGTAATAAAAACAGTCAAAGAAAAAAAGAAAAAAAAATCAAACTACAGGAGAACTGCTGAGGATTTCATCTGGGGCAGAGCACAGCTGGGGTTGGGCTCAGTGCAACCAGAACAAAGCAGCAGAAACGTCCCTGAGCCACCTCATCTGAGCACAGTGACAGTTCAGAGGTGGAGATCAGCTGTGAGCCAGAGCCAGGAGCATCCTGCACCCACAAACCCAAACCCAAACCCAAACCCAAGCAAGGTGGGCACCTCTGAGCCCAAAGCCCTGCAGGATCCCCAGCCAGAACCAGCTGCACGTGGGATGGAGCAGAGCCCGGCCAGACCGTGCCTTCCTCCCTGCTCAGAATAAAGGAAAAACACTGCTGCCCCTGCTCCCGCTCCTCACCTGCCTCCAGCCAGGAAAACTCAGCCATTTTCCTCTCTCTCACCCCTCCAAGAATAATTCCAAACCAGGCACTCGACTGAAGGATGAGGGAATTGGATCCACTCCCCGTGGGATCAGCACCACGATAAGAGAATTGGATCCACTCCCCGTGGGATCAGCACCACGATAAGAGAATTGGATCCACTCCCCGTGGGATCAGCACCACGATAAGAGAATTGGATCCACTCCCCGTGGGATCAGCACCACGATAAGAGAATTGGATCCACTCCCCGTGGGATCAGCACCACGATAAGAGAATTGGATCCACTCCCCGTGGGATCAGCACCACGATAAGAGAATTGGATCCACTCCCCGTGGGATCAGCACCACGATAAGAGAATTGGATCCACTCCCCGTGGGATCAGCACCACGATAAGAGAATTGGATCCACTCCCCGTGGGATCAGCACCACGATAAGAGAATTGGATCCACTCCCCGTGGGATCAGCACCACGATAAGAGAATTGGATCCACTCCCCATGGGATCAGCACCACCAGGACCTGCCCAGCTGTAGGACTCGGGAGCAGCAGGATTTTATCCCCCATTTCCCCATATCTTAAGGCCCTGGCAGAAATAAACCTCCATTAATCCCAGAGCACTTCACACAACGAGCATTGTTCTGGTTCCTCCTCTTTCCAGAGGTAAAAACCCAACATTCTGCCTAAGAACTAAGATTATGCTGGTTCAGAGGTGAAAGAATGAAACCACTCCCCCCTTCCCAGTGCCCAGGTGGGGCTGGTGCCAGCTGTGCCCCGATGGGCAGCCGTGCCAGGATCCCTGGCTCGGGAAGCAGGGCTGTAGCCATGGCAGCAGCAGCACATCCCTGGATTTTGGCTCCCTGAAGTCGCTGCTGCTTCCCTGCCTCAGCCACCTGCAGCAGCTCAGGGCTGAGCCCATCCTTCCCTCCCCACTCAGAAGTTTAAATTCCCCTGAGTACAAATCTCCCTTCAAAGCCCAACCAGAGATCCATCAGCACTGGGATGTGCCTCCAGTGGAAATACAGACTATTCCAGTTTGGAGATACTCCAGTGAGTATCCTGCCACTGAATTCCCATCACTGTATTTACCCAAGAGCTCTGCCTAGGAATGCAGCACGTGGAATTTCCTCCTCGAGTCACATTAACATGGAATATTCTTGGAAATCAGCGTTTTTCTTACAGTTCCTATCCCCCAGCACTCAGCACACCACGAGGTAAAAGGGAATTAAATCTCAGTTCTGCACTGCACTTTGGTTTTTATCCCCTCCACAAAGCTCTGCCCTCAAGCCTCATTAATACCCATCTGAGGGTTTTCTGAGGCACTGGAAAAGCTGCTCCTCGGAGATTCAGAGCTGGAAATCCTTATCAAGGCTGTTTATAAGCCTGGTCAATAGCAGATCAATGCAGCATCTGATCAGGCTGCTTAGAGAGGGTCTCTCTCTAACACCACACCAACAACATGAAACAGAGAAATATCCCCTCCAAACTGAGCCCTGGATTCCTCCTCCTCCTATTTGAACTCAAAATAGCTCTCTCTAGAGAGGGAATGCTTAGAGTTCAATTAAAAATCACTTTTCTACTTCCATAACCCTGGGCAGGGTGGTCAATTCCTCCCTAATTGAAGCAGCTTCTCCACCCACTTCTCTCAATAGCCAGATTCACCTTCAGTGAGGGATTCTGAATTTTTCTAAGTCAAGGCCTAATGACCCATCCTGCCAAGTTAGCACCATTTGCACTGAAAATTCAGATTTTTAACAAGCAACGCCATTCTGGGAAGAAGAAGGTAAAGGATGCCCAAAGGAATGACAAATTAACCAGGGTAAGATCCATTATTTTCATCTGCTACTCTGAAATATTTTGAAATTGGAAACAAATTCAACAGTTTAACATAAATCTGATGTAGGAAAAAGACACTCAGTCTGGCATGAAATTCAATATCAGAAAGCTCTTAGCATCTTGTAAAAAGCACTGACTCAATGAAAAGCTTATGCAGGCTGAAATTGTAAGATGATAACAAAAAATGAAAGAGCTAAGCGTTCTTTTAGTTTACACCAGCTTTGAAATTCGATGTTTACAAGCTATTAAGTTCCTTCTCAGAAAATTCCTTTTCAGATGCAGAAGGAATCAAATTTGACATAATTTACCCACAGACTACGTCTGCATCAACAGAGGTATCCCAAAACATTTCCAGAGAATTCAGAGCACACAATTTTCAACCCCAACACGCTTCCTCTGCTTGCCCAGAATCAGTGAGAGAAGCAGTTTTTGTTAGACGAGAGCATCACTTTGCACTCTCCTGTGAGGATAATTCTGAACAGATCACACTGAAAATTACAGAATCATGGAATGGGTTGGGTGGGAAGAGATCCTAAAGATCATCCAGGGGATGGGCAGGGACACCTTCCACTGTCACAGGCTGCTCCAGCCTGGCCTTGGGCACTGCCAGGGATCCAGGGCAGCCACAGCTTCTCTGGGCACCCTGTGCCAGGGCCTGCTCACCCTCACAGGGAGGAATCTCCCAAAAGAGAAAAAACTCCTAAATCTCTAAAAACGAAGCCCTTACAGTGAAGTAGAACTGCTCAGTCTCCTGCTGGTTTGCCCTTCTCTTGGCAATGCTGGGTTTGCTCATGAACGTCTCCGACACCGTGGATTTCACAGACTCCATGGAGTTGCTGTACTGGAAGCAGTCAGAGACATCAAAGTCCTCTATCGTGACAATGTCCTGGATTGTCTGCAGGGTGGCCTCCATCGTCTTCTTAACCTGCCCAGCAAGAAGGATAGAGCTCAAAAACTCAAGGTTTTATGTTGTAAGTAAACAACAGAGGTAGTTAAGTCCCCCGGAGCACTTTGCTAATAAACAGATATTACTGGTTTCACACCCTGCGTGCTGTAATTAATTCTGGCTCATTAACAGCACAGTCCATGCAAGCACAGAGCTGGCAGCACCCTGAACCTGCCAGGACTCCGTGCCAGGATCACAGTTGTGATCTCACAGGGATCAGGAGGAGACGCAAGGAAATTGAACCTCAAAGCAAAGAGAGCTGGAACAAAGATGCTCTGATTGTCTTCTGCAACTGCACCTACTGGGCATCAAATGTAAATTACAAACAGGACTCTGCTGCACTGTGCATTTCTACTGAAGGCCAGAATCAACTTTCTAAACATAAAAGGAGTTGCAAATTTTGCCCCGAAGTTCCTGAACACAGAGGTGCAGAGATCAGATCCCCATTCATGTCAGCTTCTTCTCATCTTGGATGGCCAATTAAACAAAAATCACTCTAACTCAGGTCATGCAAATTCACTTCAAAACATTAAATTCCTCCTCTTCCCTTTGTTATCCAAATACAACTTTTGCAACACAGCCACTCTTATCAAGTTAAGGATGGGAAGAGGGGTATGGGGAGGGATTTAAAAGGATTCTCTCCATACACCCAACTTTCCTGTGAGATCACACAAAAATTAATGCACGAGATGCTTTGGCCTTGAATTTTACCACAAGTGTTAATAAAAAAAGATCACAACAACCAGATTCTTCCACAATCAGTGCCCAATAACCACTGGAAGTGGCCAAGAGGGGCTGCTGGCTTTTGGTTTTTAACTGACCTCTTCATTTTCAATCTTCAGCGTCGACAACCGGGACTGCAGCTGCTGACACCTCTGCACCAACTCACTCTGGACTGGCTGCTGGGCACAGAGCTGGGACTCCTGCAGAGAAACAGCACAGCAGAGCTCTGCAACTACTCGTTTATTTATCAGACACAAACATTCTCCAAAGGGCTGAACTTTAAAACTTGGTAAACCTGGATTTCAACCAGAGGAAAAGGTTCTGCCAAACTGCAGCTCCCTCCCTGAGAGGACTGACCAGCGAGCAGGAGATGATGGCAACATCAAAGAGCTGGAAAACATCAGCTGCTTTCAGTGAGGGCAGCTTTTCAGAGAAGTCTGAGGGTGCTTTATCCCAGGTATTTGGATAAATCACATCAAAAATCAGGAATTTGGTTCAGTGCTTCAGCCAGGCCTGCTGGGGTCGGGGCACAAGGGGCTGGGGTGGCTCAGCTGAACCCCTGCACAGCCCAGCAACAGGCACAGGTCACTCTTGACTGAACCCAGGGGAGCTGAAATCAAAAAGCACAGGTTGGGGACCTGTCACAGGCACCAGAACGCCGAGGTTCCCTGAGCTGCTCAGAATGACTCTCACTCCACAGCATGAGGCAGCTTTTCCCTTCGGTTTTGTTCTGGGTTTCGTGTGGGTTTTTTTAAAGGAAACACTGACCTCACTGCCTGAGGCTGCTTTTTTAGAGACAGAAATTGAAACTGGGAGTTTCATCCCACCCAAGCACACACAGGATCACATATTCTGATATCATCTGCTGCAGGCAGCACCATTGCAGCAAGACCATCAGCTGCATTTATAAACACTGCCCTGGCCTTGAGAAGCAGCAAGACAAATGATTCAGTGAATGGGAGCTGCTCCTGAATGAGACTGTGCAGGTAATTCCTCTTCTTCCCAAGATCTCACAGGATCAGAAGCACAGAAAAAATCCTGGAAAGGTCATTTGCAGTCAGAAGGTTTCACTTAAAACGGGAGAGACAATGCAGAGCCTGGAGCAGTGGCTGTAATTGCCAGCCCAGAAGAGGCTGCCTGCAAGAGACCATCCTCCAGTCTGTGCTCGGGGGATAATCCAGAAATCCAACCAACTGACCTAAATTGTCACACCGTGCATGTGCTCTCACTCAGAACTGCTTTCAGCTTGCAGGACTTCCAACAGCTCCCAGCTGAGCAGCCACATCTTGATAAACCCATAAAAGAGAGGGGTTTGCCCTGCCGAAAATGAAGAGTCCTCTGACAGCCCCGGCTCACCAGGAGGATGCAAAAAGCACCACTACAAAGCATTTGTACTCTCTCAGATGCTGCAAAAAAACCAGCATTTAGGTTTCTTATATTGACCCTTCCAATCTCAAAATTCAGAGGCTGTCTTGGGGATTAACCTGTAGGTTGAAGGAAAGTGTTTCCTACTCACATTTAATATTAAACCTAATCAAGCATTTTCACCTCCGGTAGCTTTGATAGCCAAAAAAGTAAAATTTAGATATCTCTGCCATGAGCCTCTGCTTAATCTCTGCATCATCTCCCACCCCCCAGGCTCCCAAAAGAGCCACACAGGCGGCCCTGGAGGGGGGTCAATTTATCAAAAACGAGGGCGACAAACAGGCAGAGCTGCAGGAGGGACCCGCACTGACCACGTCCCCCATGTGTGGCTGGAACTCGAACTTCATGGGGGGGCAGAAGACGTTGTTGTACATCTCCATCAGCCTCTGCTTGTCGCTGTTGGCGTCCAGGTTCTCCACGGCGTTCTCGATGGCGTCCAGCCCCTCGTGCTTGGACTGCTCCAGGTTCAGCTCGGCCGACAGGAACGTCCGCAGGGCTCGGTTCAGGCTGGCGTGGTAGCCCAGGTCACAGCACTGCTGGAAAAACACACACGAGCCCAGGTGAATAAAGGGAATGGAACTCCAGAACGGGAATCTGAACGTTTCCCAAGGCAGGAGTTGTGTAAATAGGGAATAAGTTGTGGGTGTTTTGTCGTCTTCTCAATCTGTAACCTCACGCGAATTTTATCACCGTGTTATAATTAATTACCAAGCTTTTCTAAGAGTTTGTGGAGTTTTCTTGGGAGTTTTAGAGACTCATTTTTCATGGAGTACTAGAGACTCATTTCATCCAAAAATGAAGTGGTGAAGTTCAACAGCAGGGCAGTGGATTTTCCAAAATTCTAAATTCTATCCTGACTTTTAGGGGTCTTGCTCCTATGAACACACCGCAAAATCCTTAAATAACATCATTCAAAGGAAGAGGACAGCAAGGCACTGAAGTGCTATTGTAAAAACAAGACACAGGATTTGGATCATCTATAAAGACAAATCTGCACCCAAATAATTCCATAATTCCAGCAAACTGCTTCATTCAGTGCACTTCAGGAAGGAGGAGCACGGCCTGGACATGAAAACAGAGTCATCCAAAACCCAGCAGCCACCCCAGTTGGGATGATTTCATTGCTGGGGTGAAACAGAAGAGCAAAAAACTTTGAAGCAAGAAGTGGTTATGGTCAAGAATTTCCTGGCTATGGCTGACACTGGGATGATGTCACTGGGAGACAATCAAGCAGCTTCATTTCCACCACGGCTGCAGAGCCAAGTTTTCATGTTTGAGAAGGGGAAAAAAAGGAGCTTTTCATCAGCATGAGATCAGAACCAGGCTGGATTTTTCAGCCATCTAATAAAGTGAGCAAGAAGGAGCCCACCTTCTTGGAATTCCAAGCAAGATTACATCCACGAGGAGAATATCCAAAAAGGAAAGCAAGAGCCCATCTGCCTGATTGCTGTGCTGCTCTGTAAGCAAAATTCACAGGAAAACTCCTCCTCGCCCATCATTTGGGTCTCATCACTGTCATTGTTTGCAAACGCCGAGGAAAAAAGGGAGGAAAAAAAAAAGAAGAAGGAGGGGAGGAGGGAGAGGGGAGAGAAGCTGCTGGACCATTCCCTGCTCCCACAGAATTCCTGCCACCGAGTGCTGCTGCAGCCTGGCTCTTGTGCCAAACAAGCTGTGGCAGGTGTGGAGCCTTGGAAAAAGAGCTGCAGTTGCTGGTTGGGCTGGAGGCAGAGAATGAAGGGACTTTACATTCAATCAGAAAAGAACAAAACCAGCCAAGCGAAAAAAAAAAAAAACAAAAAAAAACAAAAAAAAAAAACCAAACAAACAAAAAAAAAACCCCACAAAAAACCAAATCAAACCAAAAAGCAAAACAAAAGCAGCCTGATTGAGAATGTGCACGTGTGGAGGCAGCCGTGGATCAAGAGGCACTCACAGCTCCTGCTCACTCTGCAGGGCTGGTCCTGCAGCACAGGGGGAAAAACGGGACTGGGACAAGGATCAGGATCAGCTCAGATTTAACAGCAGCACTTGCTCCTTTTCACAGAATCAGTGGGGATGCAAGGAACCTCTGGAAATCATCCAGAGGTGACACAGGAACACATCCAGGTGGGCCTGGGGTGTCTGCAGACAGGGAGACTCCAGGACCTCCCTGGGCAGCTGTTCAGGCTCTGCCACCCTCGTGGACAGAGGTTCTTCCCACACTGAGGTGGAATTCCTTGTTGTGGTTTATTACTGCTTGTCCTGTCACTGAACGGAGCCTGGCACCATCCTGACACCCCTTGGGGTGTTTATGCGGATGGATGGGATATTTTATGGATTGGTGGGATATTTTATGGATTGGTGGGATATTTTATGGATTGGTGGGATATTTTATGGATTGGTGGGATGTTTTACAGCTTGATGGAACCCCCTCCAAACCTTCTCCTCTCCAGCCTGAGCAGCCCCAGCCTCCCCAGTCTCTCCTCATCAGGGAGATGCTCCAGACCCCAAATCTTCCTTGTGGGCTCTGCTGGACCCTCTCCAGCAGCTCCTCATCTCTCCTGAACTGCAGAGCCCAGAACTGAACACAATTCCTGCAGCAGGACAGGCGGCTGAGCACCCTCCCAGTGTGACCAGTCTGTCCTCTCCCAGTGTCCCCAGGAAGGCACTGGGAGGACTGGGAATCCAAAGGGAGTTCATGTGTCACGCCTCACCTCGCTCAGGCAGAATGTGTTGGCTCTTTGCTGTTGAAGCCACCGACAGAAAACATTTCCCAGCCCACTCCCCCACTTTAAAGGGTTTTTTTTTTTCAAGTCCAGTGTTCCATGTTTATAAATGCACCAGTCCTGCCATCCCTTTTCTGGGTTATATAAATGTTTGATGGAATCGTTCTCAAAGGAAATCAATTTTTTATAAGAATTTAATGATAACTCATTCAAATTCCCTTCCCAACATGACAGCTGATTAACCCTTTGCCAGTTAGCTTTCAAACAGGCCTCAAAACCAGAAGATTTAAGGGGAAAAAGCCCTTTGCTTTAAAATGCAATTCAGATTTGGAAGGGGAAGGATGAGATCCTGGAGTAAGCAGCCATGGAATACCTATGCCTAGAAGAGCAAAGTAAGCTCTGGGACTCACACACACGTTTTTATCTTCTATTTTTTTCTCCAGTCCTGTCCTAGTGACCCTTTTAGAAATATGAGTTAATGCAAACTTCCCCATTACTGTAATATTTCATTAGCATCAAAGAGCTGCCTCAGTCCCCAAAGTCAGGAAATTCAAAACTACTGGGCTATGGCAGAAACAATTTATTGCTCTTAACTCTCAGCAAAGAATTAACTCCCAGTTCTCCTTCCCTGCACACTGCAGAGGGAACACAACGTGCTGGATAAACATGACAACTTTAATGCTGTTTGGCCTAACACAATCTCCTTGTAAGTAACTTTGAAGATTACTTTTATATTATATTTCAAAATTCAATATCACCAAACGATTAGATCGAGGGAAGGCATTACAGCCTGGCTTAAACATCACATTTTTATTCAAGTCAGATGGCTCAGATAACCATCACTGGCTATAATTGCTAATTTTCAATCCTTCAGGATCAAAGGCATTAATAAATCTATTTTCCCTGTGTCTTAACAACGAGATAACTGAACTCCATCTCCTGTGCTCCCAGACAAGTCCCCCATTTTTCCATGCCTGAACACAGAGCAGATAACACTTTCATTGAGAAGATGATGAGAACTTGTGGAGTTAAATTGAATGCTCCAAGGGCAAGGACTCACCCAGAGCCACCAGGGCTCCTCTCCAGGAACAGACAAATCCCTGGAATGCAGAAGTTTGGATTCTTGTCCTGCACCACTGCCTGCCATGCCCCAGACACAGCTGGGGCTGCCCAGGGAGAGCAGCCCTTCATTCCGAGCTGGATACTCCACATTTGTCCTGTCCTGCTGAAAACTCCTCAGCTCTGTGCTTAGAAATTGCTCTGGGCTCGTGAAATCCAAATGGATTCTCTGCTACCTGAGATTCATGAAAATACACCAAGAACAGACCACTGAACCAGGCAGCATTTGGTGGCAGACTTGAGAGACAGGGCTTTAGAAGAAAAAAAATTAAAACAATTAAATTAGGCTGATGCTGGTGAAATTAATCCCAATCTTGCAGCTTTGATATAAATATATACAGAAAGTTCTAAGTTGTTAAAAACCCAGGGCCACACCATTAAGGTTGAGCAGATGTGAACCAAAACAGGGCTCCTAAAAAGGCAGCAGGAATAAACAAACCAGGCCTCTCCTGCACAGCAATCCTGCAAACCACGACAGCTGGAAATAACAGCATTTTTCAGACCCGCTCTCAGTGACAGCCCTGACCTCCAAAGGACAGGTTTAAATCAACACCTGGCACAAGAGCACTCCAGGCGAGTTTATCATCAGCTGAATAAATGTATCCTATAGACTGCTGCTTATTCTAATAGCTGAGTAATTAATAGAGATCTGAGTGCTCGTTAGTGCCTGCGTCTAGAGACTCTTGTGCTCATCACTCCCTGCAGCCAAGTGCTTCCAGCAGGGATGGCTTTGGAAGGGGAACAGGATCCAGCAGAGCCACTGCCCCACACTCAACATATCCAGGCTGAAGGGGAGGTTCCATCCTTGGGAACAACCTCAGGGTTCCTGACTGCCTTTGCTGAGTTTTCAAAAATCAGGATTTCGGGGTTTTTTTGCAGCGTGTTTTACCAAAATGCTGCCCACTGAATTGGGGGGGAGATTGGAATCTATTCTGGTGGGCAGGGAAAGGATCTGAGGGAACGGCTGGAGCTGTGTCAGGGAGGTTTGGGATGGAGATCAGGAAAGGTTCTTGCCCCAAAGAAGGGGAGGCTCCCCAGAGAACAGGCACGGCCCCGAGGCTGCCAGAGCTCCAGGAGTGCTTGGACAGCACCCTCAGGCACAGGGTGGGATTTTGGGATGTCTGTGCAGGGCCAGGGGCCGGACTGGATGACCCCTGTGGGTCCCTTCCAACTCAGGATATTCCATAATTCAATGACTTTTCCAAAACCAGTTAAAAGCAGCTTTAGGAAACGCTTCTGAACTCCCTCTCTTCCACCAAATTTCTTCTACCGTTTCTACAGCTAAAAATCTTTTTTCAAACTTGCTTCTGAATTAAAATCTTGTGGGTTTGCTTAAAATAGTCGAGTGAAAATGTCAGGCAGCAGCGTGACACTGAAGCTGGGTTTCACTTTGAGCAGCTCCTCCTTTTCTCTCTCAGTGTAACGGAGGTGGCCACCTGAGAAAAGCTCTTGTCACAGCCTAAGGACCAACTATCAGGCCATTGCCACCCCAAGCTGCCCAGCCCAGCTGTGCAGAGGTTTCCAGCTGTGCAGAGGTCTCCAGCTGTGCTGGGGCAGGGAATGCTGAGGGAGCAGAGGGATGTGGGAGGCTCCTGGCCCGAGCAGCAGCACTTACATCAATGAGATCAGACAGGTCGTGGATGTAGTACTTGAACACCGAGGCATTGGTGGCTTCCAGGGCCAGCAGATACTCATTCCTCGCCTTAATGGCCTTCAGCCTGTTTTCTGTGTACTTTGCCTGGCGCTGAAAGACAACAGAAATCAGAATGTGGCATTAAAAGAGGTGAGCAGCACTCTGAGTAACACCAGAGAACGCTGAACAAATCTTACTCAGCTCCTGCAGATTCTGCCCATGTGAATTCCAGTTTTGCCAGGACTCCAAGACTTGAAATGCAGATGAATTATTTAGATGAGTTTAAGCACTGCTAAACTGGATTGAAAGTCTTGAGACTGTGGGATGGGGAAGATTAAAGGAGAAATGAAAGGGACAAGGGGGGTTGAGGAGGTTATGGCCCAGCTCCAGCACCACCAGAAGAGCCCACGGCTTGTTTGAGGGTTGCTAGAGGCACCCCACCTCTTCCAAGGCCTGAACTTGGTCCTTCCAGAGCCTTAATCCATCCAAAAATAACTCCTTCCCTTCTACTGGCTTGAACCTTAGAGCTGAACTGCCTGAGTGACCAATTGCTGAGGCAACCGGTTCTGCCCTCAAAGCCAGTTTGGGATTGCTAGGCTCCCTGGAGCACAGGCCTCGTGCTCTGGACAACAGAAATAATCACGTGAACCATGAATTCCAAGCAGGCAGCTGCTGCTTTCCCCCTCTGACCTGGTTTTGGCTTTTTGTGCCATGCCTGCACTGCCTGGGATAACACCACCTGCACACCCGCCTGTCCTAAAGCAAACCTGAGCTGGATTTGCCTTTCCTCCAGCTGAGCGTGGAATAAAACCCATACAAAGAACGAGATCTGGATCTGAGGGGGGAATCGGTGGCTCCTGTGCACCCTGCCAGTACCTTCTCCTTCATCTTCTCGATTTTTTTCACAGAGCTCCTCCGGACGTGCTTCTCCTCAAACTTGACGTTGGAGGTGGAGTCGGGGGAGCGCGGGGTCTGCTTGTCCTCCTGCTTCACTGACTTCCCAATCTGCTTCTCCTCCTGCTTCTCGGCCTCCTTCAGCTTGCTCTGGGCGCTGATGCTGTCGGCGTTGTACATGTGGTAGGTTTTCATCACCTGCACACAACAAAAGCCAACACTCAGGGCCCGGCCAGGCAGGGCTGGCTGTCGGGCTGAAACACCTGAATCAGACAAAAAAAATCCACAATAGGAAATTTCCCACGTCAGAAAAGCAGGGCAGGAGGTGCCTGAGCGAGCGGGGCTCTCCAAATGAATCTGAAATCCAAGTGGGTGATTCTGCAGCTGCTGCTTTGTTTGACTCTGGCGTGTGCCTTCCTGCACGAGCCAGTGAAGGAGGCATGGAAACCAAAAAGAGGATGCAGACTAAATCCAGCCTCCTTGAATGCTCAGAGGAAATGATACGGCAGGAAAAGGAGAGCTTTTCATCAGCAGGTAAGGTTTCTGAAGGCAGCCCTATCAGCCTTTCATCTGGGTGAATCAGAGCTTTGAACACCAGGATGGAAATCCAGCCCCAGCACAGAGCCTGCAGGAGCCACTCAGGTGCCATTTGTGCAAATCCAATCTGGGACATAAAAGTACTTCTGGGCACCTTGTGTAATCAAAAAATTAATAATCAAGTGTGGTTCTTGCATTTAGGGAGATCTGGACCCTGTGCTGTATGGACAACTTTTATTATAGCACATTTTTTATAAGTAAATATAGATAAATATCCCCCACAGTCACAAAAATCCCATTTGTTTCACGTGATATTCACATCTAGCTCTGTGTTAAGCAAATAGAACCAAAGGACATGATACACAAACCAGGCTTTTATCCATAAATGCAAAGCAATTGGAATCCCACACCAAAACAAACACGATACAACACTCACAGGGGGCAAAAAAAAAAATCCACAATAGCATAAAGTCACCCATTCCAGCAGCAATAAAGGCTCCACTTGTGAATAATCCGATTTATCTCAGCTGAAAACCCGTTTATAGCTATTTTGCACCAGAACATAACACAATTTTACTTAAGTGAGCCACACATTCCCTCTCTGCAGTGATCAGCAGAGGTCCCAGACCCAAAGAGACTCTGGATTTAAACATGAAAGGGAACGTGGCTGCAGCCAGTGCTGAAGAACATCCTGAATAATTCACACAGCCACGCTCCCAGCCCCTGCAGATGCTCAGACTATAAAGCAGGCGTTGATAATTACAATAATAGATGCAGAGGAGTTGCTTTTCCTCTCTCGCTCAGAGCGGAGCTGGCAGAGAGCAAAAGCAGAGGGAGAAATCCCAGTTTTGATGGGTTTTTAATGGTTTTAGGCCACACTGGCAGCCACAGGCTCTGCTGTGGGGACACTGGTGACTCACTGGGGTCTGCTGAGGGCAACATGGCCCAGGACAGCAGAATTACAGGTTGGGATAACTCTGTGTTTTATTTGTGTAGAGAAAGGAAAGATTTCACCCAGATCCATCCTGCCTAAAATCAGGGATTCTGCCAATCCTTTGGATATGGAATTATGGAATCACTGAGGTTGGAAAAGACCTCCAGGATCATCCAACTTTTGGCTGATCCCCACTTTGTCACCCAGCCCAGAGCCACATCCAGCAGAAGAAGAAGTGGAATTATTTCTGAAAGTAGCACTGAATTTAATCCCTTTTTGCTTTAATTCCAGCAAAAACCATCTTTTAGCATGATCAGAAATGGCTTTTTGCAAAAGAAAAGGTTTTCTGGTGAAGGGACAATTTAGAGTTCTGCAGCAGGAGGAATGAAGGAAGAGATTTCAAATTCCCAGCATTGCCATTAAAAATACCAATATCTTACATCACTTTGTTTAGCAAAGGCTGAATTCTGGAAGTTCCTCCTTCCAGGGATAAGAGAAATTAGCAGAATTCACTATTTGGCTCAAAAAATGACCTGTCAGAGCCTGGCACCCAGAAATGATCCCCTGCCCACGAAACTCCACTCACCAGCCACTCCAGAGCCAGCTGAACTGGGATCAGAAACTGATCTCAGTTCCTAAAATCCGTTTTTAGAGGCAGATCCATGTCCTTCCTCAGGATCCCATCCATGACAGGACTCAAAATTACGGCCTCAAACAGAAAACAATTTCTGGAGTGCTGATTTGGCTGAGTATTTGGCTTTGAGGCTCTAATTGTAACAAACTGTAACGAAACAATTCCCTCTATAAATTCTACTGACACAGGAAATTTCAGGGAACCCCCTGGAATCCTGTAACACTGATTTTTACCCCCAATTTCACCACAGGGTCAATGTGCCACGGCCTGAGAAACAACCCTGGGTCACCTTTTGGAAGGAGGAAGGCCCAGAACACCAATTTCAGAGCCATGACCCAAGAAATCACAGGGGAAGGACAAAATAAAAGGCATTTTGAGCAACCAAACTAAGCGAGTTCTGCTTTTAAAGAAGAGAACTTGCTCAGTAACAGCTGCAGGGAGCAAAATTTTCGTCGAGCAAGAGGCTTTTCCATTCATCTGTGTGGGGGGAAGAAAAATCCCCACGCAGCACATGAACCCCTGCGAGCACATCCCTCCTCTTCCTCCTCTTCCTCGGTGTCTCCAGTGGATTTATTGAGAAGCAAAAAGCTCAGATGGGAAACTCTGACTCTAAAAGGAGCTGTTCTGCTGAGAGCTGAGGGACAAAGAAGCTCAGTGGGTGCCTCTGCAGGCTCACACCACACAAACCCCAAGATTTCTGGCATAGCTGGAAATAATTCTCCTATTTCTGGCTCTTTTTTAAACCGACGCTGCAGCAAAGCAACAAACGGGCAGGAAGGTGAGATCTTTGTGGAGCCAACATCTAGAGAGCTGAAACAACAGGAGGACAGAGGAAAAAAAATGGGATTTATGGAGCTTTTTAGGTGACCTCGAGCTGCAGGGACTGCGGCCTTTTCTCAGCTTGGTGGGAGAAGTCAAACACTTCTCCCTTGTGCCTGAGGAGATGCCAGGAAATCACTGATTTACCGTGTAGAGTTCATTCAAGACCTTCATCAAGTCCTCCTGGAGCTGAAGTCCCACTTCCTTGCTCTGCAAGAAAACAGAGAAATGAAAGTTAATTGGGGAAGACGCTGCACAGGCAGAGGAAGTGAGCACGGGGCACCCACAAATAATTTAGGCCCAATTAAGCACCACTGTTTGTGCTGGCAAATCCAATCAGTGCCCAGCCCAGGGGCACTTGGGGTCACACTGCACCAGGAGAATTAATAAATGAAATCTCAGATGGGCACAGCCAGAAAAGCTCTGTGGGACAGAGGTGGAAATTTCCAGAGATTTTCAATTTTCAAGCCTGAAAATACAGAATTTTCCCATTTTCACAGGATTGAGCAAGACTGTGGATACAGGACAGCTTGGTAGGGAAGCTGAAGAAAGGCAGGATAAGGAAACCACCACGTAACAAAATAACTTAATTCAGTTTATAGATTTCATTCATTCAGTTCCCACTAAGGCAGTGTTTGTGTGCTTGAACCCTCGCGTTACAAGTATTTAATATCTACTGGGGCAAGCAAATTTGATAAATCCAAGATTATTTATGCCTACAACGCTCAGGAAAAGAAACAGATAAAGAGGCAATGCAGCCAAACCCATGCTTAAACCAACATTTCTGCCCAGGAAGTCAAGATAGTGCTAAGCCATGAGGAAAAAAACCAACAACACACTGATAAATTGAAAAGCCAGAAGTGAAAGATTATCTGATTTTAATTTAAATTATTCTTTTCCCCATACGGTCCCAGTCCAGCAGTGCTCAGAGTGTGTTTCTGAGAGGAAAATTGCTTTATTAGACACTTTATTTTTATTATTTTGGGGTGCTGTGGTTCAGGGCAGCCTGGACTTGCTCTGTTGGCAGCACAATGGGATTCACAAGCACCCATTGCCCAATCCTTTGGATTTTCCACACGTTCCAACCCCACATTCCCCACCCTGGAAAAAAGAGCATCTGACACAAAAGCTGACAAAGGAAAGCTTTTTCTGAGGAGTCTCTAATTGAAAGAAAAGCACAGAGCTGGTGATTCCCAACCTCCAAGGGAGTTTGCAGGAACAAACCCTGAGGATCTGCAGCTCTGGAGGCAGAAGGAGCTGAGGCTGCTGCTCACCCCTGCAGTGATCTGGGTCTCCGGGGTTTTCTGGCTGCCTTTTCCTCCACGTGGAGATGATTAATGGAAGTGACTGCCCAGCTCTGTCTGAAATGCCCTGAGCACTGAACTTTTCACACAGAAGGAGCTTTCCAGCCACACTGCTGGAACTGCCTGGCCCGGCCCTCGTCTGCCTCTCACCCTGCTCTTTCCAGCCCATTTTGCTCATTTCTTGCACTAAAAAATCGCTCATTTGCTGCACAAGCTGCTGAAGCATCAATTACGCGCCAGAGATTAAAAGGAGTATTTTAATGCAGATTCGGGTTGAAGGGGGAAAAGAAGATGCCAAATTGTCAGAACACAAAACTCTCCGTGCTTCCAAACGAGCTCTCAAGGAAGGAGCTGCTGGATTGCTGGACTGGAAAAAACCCTTCCATTAAGATGAAGGTAAGACAGATCACAGGGGACATCAGAACAAGGGCTGTGCAATGAGCACTGCTAATGTAAAACTGTTCCCTGCACTGATTCCACAAAAAAAAGAAATGTTTAGGAGAAAAAAAAGCTGAGCTGGCTGACCCTGATAAATGAAAATACATTGGAGGAAGCAGAAGGGTTTGCTTGGGAAAGTCAGAGGAAAATGGATTGGACATCAGGAAAAAGCTGTTGCTCGAGTGCTGTGGAGGGAGGTGGAGGTGATGCACAAAGAGAACCTCCCTGAGCTCCCATGGAATTCAAAGTGCAGATTAAAGGCTGGTGATCCCACTGCCATACAGGCACGAGAGATTCCAGCATCATGCCAGAAACTGCCACGGAATTACGAATAAAATCCATGCCAAGGGCAGACAACAACAGTCCTGGCAGCTGTCAATGTCTCCAGATACCAATTTCAATTGCAGCAGCAAATTCTACATTGTTCTGTATTTTCTCTATTATTCTGTGTGTTTTGCAAAGGCAGAACGATTCATTTTGTAAACAATCTTCCAGGAAAAGGCAATAAATAAAAGAAAACCTGATCAGCTCTACTGTGATCTGCTCCTGGCTGTACCTGCAACCAAGTCTGTCTGTACCTCCATAAAGTGAGGAAAGGCTTGTGCAACAAAAATCTCAATTAATTGGCTCCACTAATGAGCTGGGTGTGCGTGTGGGGAGGGGGTGTCCCCACCAACCCTGTCTGCTTCTTTTCTGAGCAGGTCAAACCCTCCTCCTGGAGATCTGGGAGAAGATCTGGGTGGAGAAGCATCCTTGGGAGAGGGCACAGGAGCTCCTGCACACCTGAGGCTGGGGAAGCACCACAGCTCCTCACCTGTGCTGGGCAGGGAGGGCACAAACAGAGCTCGCCTTCCTCTGCCAACCAGGGAGGGCACAAACAGAGCTCCCCTTCCTCTGCCAACCAGGGAGATCACAAACAGAGCTCCCCTTCCTCTGCCAACCAGGGAGATCACAAACAGAGCTCCCCTTCCTCTGCCAAACAGAGCTCCCCTTCCCCTGCCCACCAGGGAGGGCACAAACCTCTCTCTCCCCTTCCTCTGCAAACCAGGGAGATCACAAACAGCTCCCCTTCCTCTGCCCACCAGGGAGATCACAAACCTCTCTCCCTTCCCCTGCCCACCAGGAGAGCACCAGCAGCACCCAGGGCAGCCCTGGCAGGACGTGGCAGGAGTGGCAGGCTGGGCAGGCAGGTTTCCCCCAGCCCAGCAGGAACACACACTCCTTTGTTCCCCAGGGTGGATGTGCACCATGTGCAGGGCTGGAGGTTCTGCCACCCCTGGCTGGAGCAGAAATTCCCAGCACGGGCCGTGCCAGCTCCTCAACGGCCTCTTTGTTCCAGCCCTCCTCCCCTCCACCTCCCCTCTAATTTAATCAAGATGTTTTTGGGATCTACTGCGGGGCTGTTCCGCATTCCTCCAAACATTAACGACTTCAGCTTCCAAATATTTGGGGGGGGGATAATAAAGAGGAGAGCTCAGGAATGCTGTCAACATTTTCTGCTCCGCATCTCCAGCCCCAGCAAGGTCCTCCCAAGCCTGACAGAAAGAGGGGATGGCTTCAAAACAAACATTCCCTGGAGATCCCGAGGTGCTTCCCCCACAAACTCAACACCAGCCAGGAAGGGCCCAATCCACCCGAGGGTCAACGTGTAACACACCAAGATAAGAGATTTTTATCTGGTTTGCTGCCTCAAATGATGTCAGAGGGTGACAGCTGGAGCTGGAACCCAAATCTGCTGAATCTGAAACCACGCTGGAACAATATCAGGACTCTGCATCTTTTTAAAAGTAGTAATTAAATATGCCTAGGTGGAGGACAAACATTAAATATTCCCATGTTTTCTGAATCACCAGTGGAGTGTGGGGAAGGATGCCAGGAGGGAGCAGGGATGTAGCACAGAGACACCAACTCTGCCCCTCAGAGGGAGTTTTACTCACAGCATTTGCATATTTACAAATTTACACCGTGATAGAAAAAGATTTTTACAAATGCCCAGCATTTAAACCATCAAATTTCTGTCACGTGGTGGCTTTTCCACGGGTGGGGTGCTTTAAGATTTGTCACACTCTGGTACCAGAGCAGCAAGAGACAGTGCAGATGTAAAGTAGGTCATCACAGACCCCTTCAGAGAATTCATAATTCCTCGTCCTTGATTACTGCAAGGCTTTTAACCAACTCGCTGTGGATTTTCCATTTCACATCAAACACCCTGCAGCGTACCAGGAGATAAACTGGGGTTTTTCCCACCATCAGAAGTGCTAAACAGGAGGAGAATTTCAAATCCTCAGGTTGGTCTCCTTGATCCCAAACAGGGTTTTCTCCCCAGAAATATCCCCAATTAAGTGGCTACAACAGGGCAAGGTCCCTGCTCCAGCAGCCCAGGAACCTCCCAGATAAAACCAGAGCAGAAAATGTGTGTTTTAAAGGCAGCAGGGCCAGGGAGCAGCAGGGCAGGCAGATGCTGAGCTGGTACCTGGCTCAGCTCGGAGGCACTGCCTGTCCTGAGGCTCCTCTGCACACAGAATAAATCTGCCTTGCTGCCCATTAACATCGCCCAGTCATTTCACAATTGCTTTACGTAAAAATCTGTCAGAGTGAAAAAAATCAGTTTGTTCAGACACTGCTCAAAGTGAGGCGTCCACAGTCCGTTCTTCTAAAAAAAGTAATTTTTTTTCCTTCAATTTGAACATGATTATCAGGCTGCTTCTGGGAAAATTTCAAAGAGACAACGCAGAAAGAGTGATTAAAGAGACCAAATTAAAGAGACTGCTGCTCAAAGGTCTATACATGTATAAATAATCCCAAGGGATCCCACTCAAAAGATACATCTGGAGGCAAGAAAACCTGATAATCATGTGAGAAACAGGAGGGTTGTTCCATGCAGAGAAATGAAGGGTCACATTAAACAGAGAGGGTGACAGGGGGATAGAGGGAAAAGGGAAAAATCAAAGCAGGAAGCAGCACAAATAGAAGAATATTTGGGGAGAAAAATATATATAAATATAAAAACATACATAGATATAGAAGTGGAGAAATAAATAAATAAATAAAGGGGCTGTGCTGAAGGAGGACAAGCAGGAGAAATCAAAGGGAGATGAAGGAATGAAAAGAAGCAGACATCAAAGCAGGATGAGCTTCCAGGAGAAGGAGAGGTGACCAGAATAGCAACGCTGGTGGCACCAGGGCTGGAATCTCCAACCCTGCACCAAAGCCAGCCCTAAATCACCAACTCTGCCCAAACAAGAGAACATCACCTCCTCCCCAAGGTGGAACTGTTTGTTACTCGGACAATTCCCCCCTCACAGTTTTATCGGCAGGAAAAGAGGTTATTTCACCATTTATCTTCCACAGAATTGCACTGACACCGTCCCTGGGGGCAGACAAATCCCAGATTCCCACTGACAGCACGGAAATTCATCTGCAGGACTGTGAGGGCAGCCAGGCCCTGAGCAGCAGCATCTCTCACCCACACCTGGAAGTGTTTCCTCAGGAGAAACCAAAACAAGGGCACGGAAAGGAACAGGGCTCCAAGAACCCCTGCACCTCAGAGATTCCAACCCAAACCCACATTTGGGGCAGACAGCTCAGACAGGGGAAGGCTCTGCAGGGAGAGGGACCTGGGGAAGGGACCAAAGGCCAGAGGGAGGAGGAAAGGGGGTGACACGCAGTGTTCATCCAGCAGCAGGCCAGGGCTGGCTCTGGCAGCAACCACAGCTGCTCTTATCAGCACAGAGAGCTTTGAAGAGGCTGGCAGGCTCTCATCCATCCATCCATCCATCCATCCATCCATCCATCCACCCTTCCTTCCTTCCTTCCATCCCTCACACAGCCCTGGGCAGGGATCTGTGACAGGCCTGGATCTCCTCATCACAGCCCCTGGACACTGAGACACAGCCACAGACCAGGCTGGCTCCCCAGGGTGCTGGGGATCCAAAAACTGCCCACACAAACCCCCTGAACCCCCCTGTGCAGGGCAGGCAGCCCCGCTGGGGTGCTGGGGATCCAAAAACTGCCCACACAAACCCCCTGAACCCCCTGTGCAGGGCAGGCAGCCCCGCCGGGGTGCTGGAATTCCCTGATTCCAAACTGACAGAAAGCCACTCACGCTCCATCAGCCTTTCGTAGAGCTGAGGGGTCCAAGAGCAAGCACAAGAGAATCTCACCCTGAGCATTCCCCACCCCAGCCTGAAGAGACAAAACCCACTGCTGGTGACGTTCTGGATGCAGAAGGAGCTGGTGTCTCCAGCTCAGGCTCTGTGCTGCTCCAGCTCCCTCTGCTTCCCCCTCCTCGCTGCTTCCTTCCCAGCACAGCCCTTATCACAGCCCTTATCACTCCCTGCTAGCCCCATCACAGCTGCACTCTGCCCTTTGAAAAGCTCTCCACGCACCGACAGATGCAGAAATTCAAGAGTTCAGCCACAAAAGGGACCTCGAGTACCTCCTTTCTTCCCTCACCTGCTCGATCCCTGCTCGACACGAAGCAGGAAGCTGAGAAAAGCAGCCCAAGGAAAGGATTTCACGCCTCAGGATTTGCTCTGAGCTGCCCTCAGCAGATGAGGATCTCTGTGTCCCCATCCTCTCCACAGTTCATGGCATTATTTCCAACCTAAACACTTCCTAAATTTAAGTTGGTAGATTCCCCATCAGCACCCACAGAAAGGCAGCCTGGCTTTGCCAGCAACTCGTCCCTATTTTTAACCCAGGAAAAGGCAAAAAGATGGAAAAGATCCCATTTACTTAAAGTTCAGAGATGCTCTGACAACTTCTGTGCTGCTCTGGGGATATTTTACAAATGTGCCACAGAGGGGGTTTATAAATGGGTAACATTTCTTTAAATCCACGGACTGCAAAGCTGATTTGCAATATTTTAATCACGCACCTCATCTGTTTTCTAGCCTGCAGTACCTTTTGTACCAATTCAAGCTGCTTCTTGCAGCCCAGGAAGGGAAGAGACTCAAGTGAAAAAGCACAAGTAGGTCCACGTCAGCCAAATTTCTCTATTTATCAGCTGCTGCCAGATAACAGAGGATGCAATTTTTGGTTTTAACCACCCAGCACAAGTGGAGCAGTAATCAAACACCTGATTTGGCCTTCAGCCAACCTGGTATTCCTGGCAAACAGCCCGACAAGTAGTTGGGATTTAGCAACAAGTGCCTTTTGTTTGCACAAATTAATGTGGAGTTTGCCCTTGGCCTGTGAGAAACAAATAGCATTTTGCTGCTGACTGGTTATTTATTTGTTTTTATTCAAGTCCTGCCACCCAAAATAAAGTATAAACACAGCTTTGCTCTGGTTTATAAGGGGCTGAAGATAAAGCTGCCATTTCCAGCCAAACTGGGATAATATCAATTTCCAAGCACTGCTCTGCCAAGGCATTTTCCAGGCCACCTTGCTCCAGCACAGCCCTCGTTGAAATTCAACAGGGAGATTACTCCTCCTTTGGAGGGATTAGAGGAATTGAAGAGTAACTGCCATTCAATAATCCCGTGTAAGTATCTAATCAACCATAATGTAATTACCAGAAAGTTTTAAAAGGTCAAAAAGGCCTCAGTGTGATGTTACTTGAAAAGGAGAAGATTCCCCCTCTGCCCAGGCAACGACTTAAAAAAAAGAAGTGTAAGAGAAAGAGAATGTAAAAGTGAAATATATTTTTCATCCCCCATTAGAAACTCAAGGAACAGGCAGGAGAGAGGGAACACCATAGATTTTCCTTCTCCCAGGGAAATCACACCCACAAAAACCTGCTGGAACGGGGCACAGGCACCCTGCTCTCCAGGTGACACACCAGAGGATGCTGCTCCTTCAAGTGCATCTCGACATGAAACTCCACCCTCAATATCCAGCATTGTTCCTTTCCCACAGCCTGAACAAACTGCTTTTCACAGGCTTGCTTTAGCACTTAAAGCAACAGACAGAAAATCAGAAATATCTGAACAATCCCTCCCTTCTCCAGGCCTTGCAAGAGCAGAAATAACTCCCCAAGCTCAGGACAGGTTGCAGGGGGTGGGAGAGGGGGCAGAGAAATAAATGGCTTTTCAAAGTTCAGATTTGCAATGATTCCAACACCTGAAGCAGCAGATGCTGCAGCCATTGGGAAATCTCTGCAGGGACCAGGCATCAGCCCCGAGCAGCACTTTCAAAGCTCCAGATCGTGTTTCTTTAACTGCAAGAACAGATTCCTAATAGGAAAACCCTCCCACGCTGTCCCACCTTCCTTCCCAGGTGGAAATCCAGGGGACAAGGCAAACAAAAGAGACCTCAGCTGCGTTTTCTCCTTTTCCCAGAAAAGGACAATGTGTCCTTTTATTATCCAGCATAGCAGGAATTCTCCCTAATTTTTCTTTTAACAGCAATTTCTCTGTGGCAGATAAAATTCTGTCTTTAAAGAGTTGTTCTTGACTAATCTTCAGAGTTGAAAACTGGAAGGTTTCTGCTTATTTAATTAAATTTTCAGCATCCATTCAAAACTGTGGAGCAGGCTAAGAGGAGAAAAACACAGCCCTAATTTAGACCAACAAATCTCAACTGCCCACACTGGGGAAAACGGCTGAAAAAATCAAAGGTAAGTCAAGCACAAAGAGGAAAAAATCCCCCCATAAATCGACCCACCAGGAGTAATGGATGGAATGGTATTTTAGAAGAACCAAAGTGAAAGCCCTGTGCTGCAGCACTCAGTTACCTTCTTGAAGAGGCGTCCTGAGTCCTCGCTGACCTGGACGAAGCGCGGGATGATGTTGTTGAGATAAATGTCACTGAGGGTGGTATGGTCCCTGCTCTCCCTCTTCACCTGGTTGAGCAGCAGGTTCCAGCAATTCACAGGTGACAGCACGTTCTGATCCTTCCTACGAGGACACAAAACAGGAACAATTGGACAGGATCCCACCATGATTCTGGATCTGTAAATGCAGCTACGGGGTGGGTGGGATGCTGAGGAGCAGAGGAAAATACAGAAAATACACCCTCAGTTCCATTTCCCTACACTCCCATGGGCTTTTGTCCCCCAACAAACAGATCCTGCAAATGCAAGCAGCAGTGTGCCAAGTGCAGGCTTTAATTTTTCCCTTTGAATCCAGGATTTTGTGCATAAATCAGAGCCTGAGGGAGGGAGGGCGATGGCTCCAGTGTCTGACAAAAGGTTTCACAGTCCTGTCTCAAGCATTTGGGTCTTAACCACAATAAAAAAGATTTCAAGCACCCAGTGAGCCAAACAGCATCTGCATGGGAAACAAAACGCTGTGTCTCATGTGCAAAGCCCATTATGAGAAGGTTTCTCTATCTGTCCCGAGCCACAGACAGCAGCACCCCTAAAAACAGCTTCATTTTCTCATCTTTGAACTTTCCCCACCTCATTTCAGCTGAAGCACCCAGCAAATGAGCAGCGCAAAGGGCAGCAGGGGAGAGGAGAGGAACCTGGGTTTATTTGGGTCAGCATTTCATCTACTGGAAGGAATAAGTTGTCTCTCAGGGCAGCATTTCATCCCAGATGAAAGCTGGGATCTCACGGGGTGCTCCGGCAGCAGATCCAGCTGGAGCCTCAACGACATAATTTACTTCTCTGTTTACCATTCATCTACAGCACAATAATATTTACCTAGAAAAGAGTAAAACCTGTGGTGCAAAGCCAGAGCTCTCCCTGAATTGTTGTACATGACCCTATCAGATTTCTTTCCTCCTAAAAGAAATGCAGTTTAATTTCCACTGAAAAGGGAATATTCTGCACTTGAAAGGACAGCAATCTCTGCTGCAAGAAACGTCTGACATGGGGAAAATGGGAAAACTGAGCCAGGGCAGAGCTTCATTACCCTTCTCATGACACCAACGGGTGGATTTGTGCTGCGATATGGATAATTTTAGATAAAGAGTTTCAGAACAGCTGATCTTGATTTTTTTTTCTTAAATAAAGAAATTGGAAAGCTGAAGACTGACTGCAGCTTGTGATCCGGACTGCTTCACCCACTGACTCCGTCTCTGCCCTGCAAAGCTGGCAGAGCTACAACTGCAAATTACCCAGCTACCACGAAGAGCTTGGGAATGAAACATAGGAACAAAAAACCCTCAGACTCTCCACCAGCTGACCTTGCTCTTGCTGTCCAAAACCCTGCCTCAAAACCCCTTCGAGCCCCACTCCTGCTCCATCACCACCCGGAGCAGCTGGGAGCCACCAGGACCAGGAATTCTGGCTTCAGGAACGCTCGGGAAGCAGCAGGAGTGCCCTGATTCCCGAGGAAGGGGAAGCAGGAGAGCTGCAGGAGTTAACTGGACAAAGCCCAGCTGTCCCGGCCACAACAGCCCCGGCTATTCCAGGGTAGCAAATAGCAGGAATACCAGGAGCCCGTGGAAAGGCTGGTGAGGGAAATCGCTGCTGCCTGCTGGCGCCAGATGGGTTGTTGACACACTCCCCGTGGCTCCACATGAAAGGCCATCCTGCAGGAAAAAGCCATCCCAAACCCCACACGCTCCCGGGATTGTCACCTTCGGGATGCTCCACCCCGGGCAGCCACACACGGCCAGATCCTCGTCTGAAATTCCTTTAATTTCTCGCTGTCTCTTGGTTTCAGACACCCCTTCAGTGCCTTGCTGGAATGGGCTCTTGCTTTTGTACAGAGCCAGCGTTTTCACGGCAAGGAAAGGAGGCAAAACCTCTCCTCAGTTATCTGCTGGTGACAATTTTCCCAGCAAAAAGCAGATATTCAAGGCAGGAATGAAACAGGAAAGGAAAGAGTTGCTTCAAACCCCCCAAGCACCCTTTGAAACTCCACGCACATTAACTTTTAAAGCACCTCTGGAACTGCAGCTTCACCTGGGGTGGGACATGGGCTCCCAACACAGAGCAGGAGCTCGACAACGGAACCCCTTCAATCCCAACCACAGCAGATGGCAGGGGGAAAACTCGGATTCCCTTTAGCCATTCCAACCCTCAAAGGAGCTGGCAAAGCCACTGTGCTCCCCGATCCACGTCACCACAGAGGAGGGATGGCAAAGGGAAGGGAAATCTCAAAGGGACTGGTGGGTGCAGCCATCCTGAGCTCCATTCCCACACATCCTGCAGAGTGACAGAGTCCCCGCTCACCCTGGAGAGGTAAAACTGATGAGATCAACCCAAAAACTCGAGGATGTGAACATGAACTTTCCCAGAGTGCTGGTGACTTCACACTGACAACAACTTTTAGACTCAAACTTCCCCCGTGAGGAGGAGAAGAAGAGGAAGAAGACGCCAAGATCCAGGTTTCTTCCAAGCCCTGTTTCTCCTGGTGTGAAGATGGTGTGATGATAGTGAACATGGGGAGTTTATTTGGGTTAGCCCAAATTACAGCAGATCACAGCAATCGGGGCTGGCTGGAGCAGGAAGAGGAAGCTGTGCACAGATTCTCAGGGAACCACAAACGATGGAGCCCTGTGGTTTCTCGGGTGTTATCTTGATCGGGTCCTGTGCAACTTCCACTTCAAAGGTTTCAGCTGGGTCTCAAAAAGATCAGAAGGGAAGATTTGAGTCTCAAGTATCTTAATTAAATTACTCATTCATACAAGGGACTTGCAGACAATCCAAGATTTATCTGCTTTAAGGCAAGCGGGGGAGAGCGACAGATGCCGATCACACTGAGTGGGGCATTGCAAGAGCAGATAAATTATATTACAAAATAGATTCAACTTTAAAAAAAATAAGCAATAACAAAATAAATAATAAATTAAAATTTAAAAAAATCTAAAACCACACCCACGAGCCAGGAGTAGGAACCCTGTGTTTCCATAAGGAGCACAAGACAAAGGAATGAATCAGATGAGAATGAAAATATTACTGAAGAGAAAGGCTCTGTTCGACCTGAGCTTGGACATTTCCAGGGATCCAGAGGCAGCCACAGCCTCTCTGGGCACCCTGTTCCAGGCCATCCCCACCCTCTCAGGGAGGAAATTCCTTCCTAATATCTCACCTAAATGGTCTGAACCCCTCAATCTTTGTCCTGTCACTCCAGTTCCTGACAAAGAGTCCCTCTCCAAGGGACATCACACTGTCCGTGGGAACAGAAAACCTCCCTGACCATCCCTGCCGTGAACAAGGTGCTTAAAACAACACCTGAGGTCTCCTGTTCCACCTCCTGATCTCCCAAAAATATCCAGATTTTCCCTAGATGTGTCCAACAGGCTTTTCCAAAGCATCCCAGGACAGTCCACTCAGCAAACCCCCAGAGCTGGAGCCAGGCCAAGGATCAGAGCAGAGATTTCATTGTTCCTCTGAATACTTTCAACCCTCTCTGAATTTTGTCCTCTGCAGAGTGCTCCGGCAAGAGAGGCCACAATCCCAGCAATGTGGTGTGAGACTGGCAGCACTGAGATGATGGAAAACAGCACAAAAAATCCTCCCTGAGGTTTCCCATCCATTTTTGCTGGTCATGTATCCCTGGCTCTCTGCATTCACGGAGGTCACTGAATCAATGAATGCTTAATGCTTACAAAAACCTTCCAAATGGGGTTATTTGACAGGCTCAGAATAAAATGTGCAGGACTCGGTTTCAGCAAAAAGAACCACAAAAATAGCCTATGACAATGTTTATTATTATTAATAATAATGTAATTGAAGTCCACGTGACCCGAATGCTTTTGTCAATATCCCCCTCACAACCTGTATCATCCCTGCTCTACAGATATCATTTTACTTTTAGGAAAATTAAAGCTGAACTTCCCTGCTCATTCAAATCCACATTTTGATTTTCCCTGACACAGCTCAGTGTTAACTGCAAATTTTGAGAATTACAAGCATGGACATCCATGCTGCTCCCTGCCCTTCTCTTCCAAAAGATTCCAGTTATGAACATCTGTTGTTTACAAGTGCTCAGCCTGAAGGTTGCCAGACTTATTCTGCATCTTCTACTTCAAGGCAAAGGCTGCCAGAAAGCCATCTGAATTTCATGCTGGGATATCCTGGACATTCAGCTCTCCAGCTGACAATTGCTACTCAGGATCCTGCTCCCAAAGATTATCTTGATTTAAAATATGGCCTTAAAATAGCATTGTCTTGTGGGGTTTTTTTCCTTTTTTCTTTTTCCATTTTCTCCCTCAAAAGCAATCACTCAACATTTGCCATGGTTTTCATGTTGTTGACTGATGATTTGAATAGGCAAATGCCTCCAGGACAAAAATCATATGAAATAGGAGAACTGAAGGCTGGGGTTGAAGGTCCCAGGGTCTGAGTGCAGCGGGACAAAGCCTTTTTTTGGGGCTGGAAGGTCTGCAGGGACCCCCACACCCAAGAGCCACGTGTGAGGTGGATGCTCTGATTTACACCTCAGGTACCAAACCTGGGACCAACAACCTCCTGTAACAGCCACAGTCACAAGACTTGGGCTTTGAAAGGGTATTTACCATCAGATGCTGAGGAATATTTATAATATATACACCAAATATTGTGTATGACTATTCCCTTTAATAGCCTAATTGAAAAAAATCCTATTTTTAAAAGAGAAGAGGCACAGTGAGGTCTAACAGCCACGGCAGAGCAGTTAAAAGCAATAAAACCTGGGCTGCATCCAACTGCCATCAACTCCTGTGTCACCCTGGCTAAATCAATCTGTTCCCCTTCCTCAGAGACATCAGAGCAGGGTAACACACACCTACCCCTGTAAATCATTTTAAGATGCTCCAGAGAAGCTCCAAACTCAGCACTCTGGGGCACCCTCTCAGCCCAGCCCCAGCCACCTCCATCTCAAAAGCCATGTGGAAAATTCTCCTGCAAGGAAAGGCCCAGAGAACTGGGAATGTTGAGGCCCAGAGAACTGGGAATGTTGAGCCTGGAGAAGAGAAGCCCTGGGGGGACCTAACTGTGCCCTTCCAGTGCCTGAAGGTGCTGATGAGAAAGATGCAGAGAGATGATTTACACGGGGCTGGAGGGACAGGACAAGGGCAGTGGCTTCAAACTGACAGAGGGCAGGTTTAGATGGGATATTGGGAAGAAATTCCTTCCTGTGACAAACTGGAAAAGGCTGCACAGGGAAGCTGTGGCTGCCCCATCCCTGGAAGTGTCCAAGGCCAGGTTTGGAGCAGCCTGGGATAGTAGGAACCCATGAGGGACTGGATGAGATTTAAACTCCCTTCCAAGTCAAACCATCCTGCGATTCAATGCAAACGTGGCCACCTGATCAACTCGGAGACAGCCACATCTAAGAAAAATAAACCTCATTAAGCTTTGAGAAGCCCCACACCAGCCTGCACCTCCCACACTGCCCTTCCCTTGGAGCCTGTGCTCTTCCCAGCGTGGAGGAATCCACACAATCCAATTTCAGGGGTCAGCCCGAAGCCTCCTGCCCTGCAGAGCACTCCCTTAAAGGATCACAGTCGGAGCAAGTCGGCAATTCCATAATAGCTGCTGAGCAGGAAAGCACATGCAAATGACAGGGTGGCTGCCTGACAGATTTCCTCCCGGCCCGTGTGTCAGGAGATCTAAAAACGGGATGTGCCACGGGGAGCAGGCAGGGAATGATACGGTGCCTTCCGACATAATTGCCACGTTCTGGGGAGAGCAGGCTATTATGGGGTATTTATAGGGTCAGAGCCAGGCAATTACAGAGCAGGCTCCTCTCCCAGACGTGTAATCCCGAGGAGCAGGGAGCTGATGGCTGCCTTTGATCGGATGGGGAGCTCCCAATGGGATTCCAGCTCTGGCATCTCCACAAGAGATGCCAGCCACGATACCCCCCGTGATTCAGACACAGCAGCGCTGGGGACAGATGAGTGCAATGGGAATTGCTTCCCTACGGATCCCTGTGGCATTCTGCCACTCCTGACTGGCACAGCCAGCACACAAACGACCAAACAAGTGCTGCACGGCCAGCCTGACCTGTGCCACTGCTGTGACCAACGCTGCCCACACACCCAGCAGCCTCAGACTTGGTGTTGTTTTCCTCTTATTCCAACTCTTGGCCAGATTAATTTGTGTGTTTAGGACTCAGACCTTGCAGGGATAACATATTCCAAGAGCAAGGCATTTTTCTGGCAGCAGCAATCTGCTCCTCATGTAAGTGAAATCAGGAGCACAAGGAGCACCAGCCCCCTCCCTGCAAATCCTGCAGGATTCTGTTCAACTCTGGTCAAAACTTCCACACCATGAATTCGTTCTAAATCCCCAAACAGAAGATAAGTTCTGTGCAACTTTCTCACGCTGAATACAGTAGCGTTTCTGATGAGATGCTTCGTATCATGTAATACAAAGAAAATCACCTCAATTTTCACCAGAAATAACAACAAAATCAACTGAAAACACCGATCATACTGCAGAGGAAAATCGTAATTCAAAACATCATCTCTTTAGTGCCATCTTAAAGGCACATGTAGGATGTGCACAGTTTGTAGCTGTAACAACACTTTTACTCAACAGGAAAAGAAAAAATCCTTCAGACTCTGACAGGTCCATGGATATGCAGAATTACTCTTCCCCAGCCCGTCAAACAGCTCTGCTCTGGAGCCAGGCTTTCCTGAGAACGCAGCACAACGTGTGCTCCAAACCAGAGCTGAACTGAACGACATCAAAGCTGTGCAGACAGGAAACTAAAATGGTGCCTCCTTAATGGCTCCCACAGAGAGAGCTGCTGCTGGAAACGGGAAGCTGCTGCGTCCCCACGTCCCTCCAACCACGGCAACAACACCACACAAACACAGGGAGAACGTCCCGACCCAAACAATGCGCAAAGTGACGCGGCGCTCCGGGCGGGGGCCGGCCCAGATGGATCCTCTCAGCCCGAAACGTCCAGAGCAGAAATGATTCAGATCCCAAGGCTGCTGCTGCTCCGTGTTTTCCCCGCCTGCTGCCCTGACAACACAACCCAACAAGGCTGAGCACTGCCCAGATGGGGAGCACGGGAGAGCCGTGCTGGGCTCATGTGGCTGTGCCACGCAGCCCCTTCCTCGCCCACACACCCCCTCCTTCTCCTGGGAAAAGCACCTCAGAAGGATAGGAACCCATGAAACCACGTTCCATCTGCATCAGCCAGCCCGGCTCAGAGAAGTGGGGAAGAACCAACATCCAGCAATGAGCCCAGCAGCTTGGCCAGACCCACTTGTAAATGATGTTTCAAGCAGGAGAGTCAAGAGATTGTCAGTAAGGACACGTTGGGATTTTAACTGAGTCCCACCAGCTCGGTATCCAGGGATTCCCCCACCCCCAGAGGCACAGCTCTCTCTGGAAGTGCTGCTGGCCTTATTTCTGTGCTGTTTGAAGTGATAGTAGCAGAGCTGCAACACAACTCCCACACAGAGCATGTGTGGGATCCTGAGAAGGAGAACTGACAGCAGGGAACAGATTGGGAACAGCTTCCCTTCAGAAAACCAAAGCCATTGCCACTGAAGGAAATCCTGGCTTTGTCCATCAAATCTGGCACACAGCTTTGCCCACCTTTCCCGAGAAAATGACTCCTTTTGCACACTCCTGTTCTTACATCCCATTTCCTACTAAGAACACACGTCCTACCAGGAATTTCTGACATGGATGAGCACCCAGGCTATCCAGAAACAGGGAATGGCTTCTGTGCCCAACACAAACCTGGGGAACATTTGGCTCTGGAATTCAGAGCAGTGCTGGTGCCTATATTCACTCTAACAACTCTCTTTTCCATTCCTGTCCTTGCAATCAAATCTACAGCGGGGAGGAAAAAAGGGCAGAAACAAAAGGCAAATACTCTACTTGAATTGCTGGTCTTTGGTGCTCCTAGTTTTAGCCAGGAATCTCTCAGCCAACTTCTCCAAATTCCTGGAGTAATCCATTTCAATCTCTGCCTTCTTGCGGAAGAAATCCTGCAAGTCCTGCAGTAACTGGACCCGAAGCTCACACTGCTGGTCAAGGCATTTCAGCTGCTCTACCAATTGGGCACGGATCTCTGCAACAAATAAAAGCACTGCAGATTAAACACAGTCCCATCACAGAAAACACCATCACAATTCTCCAGTAAAACATCGTTAAAAAATACGGTCCCTCGTTAGTGGCAGCCAGGCTGCCTCGTGGTGATTAACTCTAGCTGCAGGCAGAAAATGACTGGGGTTGCATCTTGGACACACCAACTGCAGGAAATCCAGCCCAAACCCTGCAGCCTGGTGCACAGCGAAGCTTTGTTGCTGAAAAGTGCATCAGTTACAAGTGTCAAGTGCATTTTTGGCATGGGGAACGAGTGGTCACTGCCTAAAAATGTACTGAATCTCAGCCTGGAAGAAGGACTGGATGCTGCAATCCCCCACGTCAGCTCAGCAAATCACTTCAGGGAATTTCTATCAAATTCCTCTGCAAACTACTCCTGATGCAGAAACAAGACATTGCACACGCTGGGACACTCCCCAAAGGCACCAAATTCAGATTATTCAGTTTGTTCCTGAGTCTCCAGCTGTGCAGCTCATTATAAACCAAGCCATGAAAGAGATGAAGAAACCCCTCTGGAGAGCCAACACCAGAGCACTTCCCACCAGGGAATCATCTCCAGGAAGGCTCCTTTTCCTTTTAAAATATCTGCAAGTAACATATCTCCATCTAAGGATCCCTTAAAGCACACAGATATAGGTGTTAATATATATTATTAATACATATTCATAATAACCACAGCATAATTATTATGAACGTCTCTATGTTAACACAATATTTTACAAGCAGTTTTCAAGCATTTTACGAACATGAAAGCTTCTCCCATTAGCCCCATGCTCTCCTCATCCCACTGATCCTGAATTTGAGGGACAGAATAGTAAAATGACTCACTCACGGTCAAACAGGGCAAGAAAACACAGCAGAAGTGTGTCAGCCCCAGCCTAAAAATGCAGAAATATTCAGTGATGCAGCCAGCAAAGGCTATTTGGCTTTTATACAGGCAATAAACTCAACATGAAATCAATAAAATATGCCCTTTCATCTAAAGGTCTTTGAGCAGCCAAACTGCAGAGATTTGCCATGGCCTGACTGCGAGCGCTGCTCCCTCCAAAGCTTTTCCAAGATGTGCTGTTCCAGGCTGAAGCCAGAACCAGCAATAAAATTTCAGGTTTCACAGCTTTCCTCACACCTCCACGCTGCGACTGCAGGCGCCCACAACTCCATCACCACAGGGGAAGGCAGGGTGGGATCATTTCCCAAATGCAATCTTTTTAAAAATCAACAGCTTCACCGCCGATTCCTGAAATACAGAAAATCACAGAGAGCAGCTTGGCTCCTCTGTGAGTTTGTCCCTTTGCCCAGGAGGAAAAAAACCATCTGGACCTCCATGGTTTCATTCCTACCATGCACTCCCAGGATCAGTTGCCTCGGATCGTGCTCACATCTGCGGGAACAGTTTTAGGGAATCCGGGATTCGCCGTGAACAAAACCCCGCATCTTTATTTTAGGGACTCCAAAACCCAAACCACATGTAGGAAAACACGGCTCCCAGTCAGGCTTGCCAAAAAGAAAATAAATTTAAAAGATCTGCACAAATGTGGGGTTTTCAAGCTTGAAGATGACCTTGATTAGCACTGAATTTGGTCGTTCCAAGCTTCTCAGCCTGTGGTACCCAGGGGCTTTTGCTGCAAGGAGGAAATACAGGCAGCAAGGTTGTTGAAAGAGAGGAGTCAACACTGTAATGTGGGGGCAAAGCTGGTCAGGCTTTTTTTTCCCCCGAGAGAGAATCTTAAAAACCAGAAAACCTGTGTTTCTTCAGCAGGAAACACAGCTACAGACAAATACATCAACCTGAGCCCTCTGTGCACTTCTTTAACCAAACCCACTCCAGCTCCGCCGCTTCCCCTGGCTCAGGGGTGCCCCAGCTCAGGTGGGAGTGTGGGAAGAGTCTGGGGTCACCCCAGGCAGGACTCTGCACCCTCCAGGGCTGGCTCTGAGGGTGCTGAGGAGAAAAATCCAGGAGGAACCCGACCCTGGATGCACAGGGAAGCACGAGCCACGCTGGGTGAGACCTGCAGGCTGCATCTACCGCAGCATTGGAGGTTCCTCTGCTCCTGAGCTGCCTTTGCTGTTTGCTCCGTCCCAGCTGGGGTTTCAGGACTGGCAGGGCCTGGGAGGGCCACGGGGGAAGCTGGGATGCTCACACACAGCAGACCTGCCAGCACTTATGTAAAAATTTGCCCCTGATGCTCAACATATGCTGCACACACTCGGCTCGAGCCCCAGCCACAAACCCACTCAAGGATTTGCAAAGCTCTGCACGAGTGACAGGTTTGACCAGGGAAATGCAAACCAGACACTCCCATCCCACCGGAGGCTTTGCCATTAAGACTTTCTAAAGCAAAGGAGGTGATAACAGCACCAAAATCACCAGGAAGGTGGTGTTTCCTTGCTGCAATCACTCAGTTCTCCTCATCCTCAGCCTGACACTCACCTGCGGGTCTGACACCCGAAAATGAAAATCCTTCAACACAAGAAGTATTCCAAAGCTCTTCTTCCCTTTGTGTTTTCTCCTCCACCCTTTCCTCACCGAAAGGGATGTTCCCAACACAGAAACACCTCTGTGACCTTTTCAGAAGCCACTGGACAAAAGACACTGATTTTAGTAAGTTGAGGATTCATTGAAAGGGATCCCACAAAGAAAATACCTGAGCAGATCTGCTGTTTTCTGCTCAGCACATTAAGAAACTCAGGATTCAAATGCAGCAAATATCTTGCTTGCCTGTGATGTTTTAATTTGTGCATTTAGGGATTGCCCACCTGCAATTCTTCAGAAGTCAGCAGCCCTTTTAGCACAGATGAGCAGCAAACACCACGTTTGAAAAGAGGATTGGGGCAGGGATGGCAAATACCAGATTCAGCTCAGACAGGTTATGGTCTGACCACCCACCCTCCTCGGTGCCTCCACTGATGGATTTTTTATGAGGGCAACAACCCAGCAAAATTGGACACTCTCCACGATGCCCTCAAGTGGAAAACCACCTTCTGGAGCAAAAGCAGAACTACAAAGGACCACTTCCAAAAACCAGCAGACCTCAAAGACAAGAAGATCAGCAGAGCACGAGCGTTTGAAGTAGAAAATCACAACGCAGCTCGAGCTCTTGGCTCTCGAGGTGGGACACTTCACACACAGCTCTCGCTGAACGGCAGCGAGAACCAGCAACTTCTCCTTCAGCGTGAAACGCGGTATCAGCACTTTTCTTTATAAATACAGGCAGTGTTCTGGAGGGGAGCAGTGACAGCTGATCGGGCTCCCGCAGGGAACAATGAGCCATTCAGCCCCGGCTTATCGAGGCCGCGGCGCTGGGCCGGAGCGAGGCAACCTTGCTCATCTTTCAAACGCACGCCCCGCAGCCCTCTGCCACAAAATAAAATCAAGAATGCAGGAATTTCCTGAGGCTTACTGGGCTTTCCAGAGTATAAAGTGTCTGCTTGTTTTCCCACTGCTTACACAAGCAGCAGAGATTTTTTTCGGCCCTGCTCCGAGCACATCCCCTGGCGGAGTCGGGGCCGTGCGTGCTCTAACCCGGGGGTCACCGAATTACACGGGACCTTTTCATGTCTCCAGTCACAACAACCACTCCAGTCCTGAACCCACTGCTTCTGCCTCTTCTAATTTGCACAGGTTATTAGGTTAACAGCCACTTTAAACACCGAAAAAGCCTCTCCCCCTCCTTTCCTTTGGACCTTGGCAATCCCACCCACTGTGATCACTGAAGACAAGGAACAATCTCCTGAAGATTCTGCTGCCAGTGCTTCGAGTGCCTGAAGGTGAATAAACACACGTTGAATTCAAGGTCAAGATGCCGGTGGCAAAATTAAGATTAAACACCAGGTATTCTTATGGCAAGCCTTGCCCAGTATTGCTGAATTCTGCCTATTGTATTCCAAGCTCACGTGGCTGACAACTCCATAATGCAAACATCCTCAGTGGCCACAGAAAGTTTTCCATCCCCTTCAAACAAACCATTTATTCGTTTCCATCACCAGATCTTAAAGTCACCTGGGTCACCGAGGGACAGACCATTGTATAATCCTGGACAGTTGCATAACTTGACTTTTATCCATTCTGCAACCACCTTTTCAGCATTCCCTGTAGCACGCAGGAGGCAGGTCCAGTTTGTAAGGATCCAGTTTGTGCCCCATCCCTGGCTTCTTTATTACAGAATATTTTAGAATATAATATTTTAGTCATATTTGCCATTCCCTGCCCAGGGAAGCTGTGGCTGCCCCATCCCTGGATGTGTTCAAGGCCAGGTTGGATGGAGCTTGGAACAACCTGGAAGGTGCCCTTGCCCATGGCAGGGGGCGGAATGAGATGAGCTTTAAGGTCCCTTCCAACCCCAATCATTCCATGATCCTCACCATCCTCAAACTACACCAAACACAGCAGATTTCTGGAGAGCTCCTGGGAAGAATTTGTGTTTTCATCAAACAATTCCACCTGGAGCAGGGGGATATCCACAGTGACTGGGGCTGCACTTTGCTCTGGTACAGCACCTAACATCCACCTTCTGAAAAAGAATTTACCAAACCTGACTTTCTGAGGCTTAAGCATCCTATAAAGTTGGAACACGGAACCAAATCTTCTGTACCAACTTGCTCATTCTCCCGAAGGTCATGCAGTGACCTAAGAAAGGACAACCTCAGAGCCCGGAGCCCTCTTCCACACGCCCTGAGTAACATTCCTGCTCCAAGTGGGATCGTGCTCCTCCCTAGGAAGGGTTTCAGCTCTTCCCTTGGATAAGCTGGAAGTGCTCAGACCGGATGGCAGCAGGGTGAAGCACAGGCTGCCAGCACAGGGCACCAGGAGAGGGCACGAGCAGCCCCAGCCGCTGCTCAGTATCTCCCCATCTCCTTTCCCAAGGAGTCCCCGCCCCATCCCCAGCGCCACGCTGGATAAAAAGATGACAAGCTTGGGAAAGGAGTGGGATGGCAGCAAAACACGAGCACACCAAGCCCCAGCTCCCGCCCAAGATGAAACAGTGATGCTCTCACCCACACGGAGCCGCTGCACCGGGCAGAGCCCGGCTCCAAACCCGGCTGTGCCCGGTGGTCCCGAGCCCATCCCCTTCCCATGGCACTGCCACGGGACCCCAGCACGGGCACAGCCCTGGCACAGCCCAGGCACAGCAGGGTCCAGGCAGGAACGGGCAGGTGGCAGCCAGCAAGGGCTGCGTGGCTCAGCTAGTCCCGACTAAGAAGGAATCACCCTAAACTGCACACCCAGCCCAACACAAGCTCAGCTTTCAGGCTCCTCGCAGCATAGGAAAAGCAAGAAAGGCCGAAATGAATGAAATCTCTGCTTCAGGCAAAGCTGGAGCAGTGATTTTAGATCTGGTGCCTCATCCTTTCCCAATCCCCAGCTCCTGGAAGCTGCCACATGCTCGTGTGCTGAATATCAGAATGAGATGTCCGGGTATCCACCTTTGGAGGCTCCATGGAAGTCAAATTAAAGATCACGGCTGAGTTTGAAGCCAGCACTCCATTCAGTTTCCAAAAGTTAAAACCATCCAACTCTACAACTCGTGAGTAAAAGCAATAACTGTTTAAATACACAAGTAACTTTCAGAGAATGCGCTGAATCACATATTTTGACATGTTCTCACCACATCACTAAATTATTCACATTTCTCCTGCCATCACATATGAGAAGCTGTATTCCAAGAGTGAAGGACTTGGTGTTTCTGACTATTTTTATTGGTGCATGATTACAAACAGGGCTCTGACTAATGACACGCCCAGCCCAGCAACTCCAACGTGGCTGGAAGGTTTAATGACTTAGAAAAGCCTTTACATATTAACAGCCAGAATTCCAGAGAACAAGCTGTGTCACCAGCCAAAAGCTGTTGATCATCACAGCCTTAAAAATCTCCCTGGTAATCTAAAAGCTCGGCTTTGAAGTGAAAATGATATAAGAGGAGGAAATACAGCCTTTTGTTTAAGACCAGAGCCAGGAGGGAGAGTCAGGTTCACAACCACTGCAAGCCCTGGAAAAGGTAAATATTCTTTCTACAGCCAGATATTCCATTTGAGAAATAATAGCGACGGGTAACACACACTGACAAGAATCCCTTTGTAGTTATAAATATATAAACAGAGCTGGAGGTGTTGGGAGCTGAAATTCTTTCCAACAGAGATTGATGAAATTGTTTTGAGGCGCAAGACGAGTGCTCGGAGATTTGCATTAATGAAGCGAAAGGAGAGAACGCCAGACGTGCTCAAAAGCAAAACTTAGGGCTGGTCTCAGTCTCAGGGAAGAACTGAGGACATTCAGCTTTTATTTCCCCACCTACACGCTAATATATGTGCATCCCTGATTCCCTGGGGCTCCCAGCTTTTCCACACAAGTGCCACTCGCAGGAGCGTGGCAGCCACTGCCTCTGCCCTGGCTGATGCCTCAGCATGGCTGGGACCTGGAAAATTTATAACTTTAAAAAATCCCCCTGGCCACAGCCAGCCTGGACATTGGTTTTCCATATCCACACGCAAAAAAAGAAAAAAAAAACCCCCAATCATCTGATATTCCCAGACTGCAAACTGATGCGAGGCTTCAGACCTGCAAAGCTTTTAAGCAGATGCTCAAAATTCTGCTATTAACCATGTTGACAAAGTTGGCCAGGGTATTTAATCCATCCAGCATTCAAATTAAATATTTAAATTTTTTTTTCTGTCTAATGAAGGTCCCCTTTGCTATCATCAAAACACAGCCCATGCTGTTGACTTTTGGGGAGGATGTTTAAAAGCAGAACTCAGATTAAATTCCCCTGGGCAGGGATTCATGGCCCTAATTCCAACAGCAGGACGTGAGCAACTCCTCAGAACAACCCTGATAAGGGCAACATGTTCGAGTACATCAGGTAATAATAATCTATTTTTAGGTTCTACAACTGTTTGTTCAAAAGAAATAAAAGTTTATCAATACATTTCAAATACCCACGCGCAAACAGCAGGAGCATTGCAGCTCCTCCTCTCCAGGAAGTTTCACAGCTATTTTAGGATTGTCTGTACTCAGTTAAAGGTTTTCCCCCAACTGACACCAAGCCAAAATAAAAAAAACCTCAGGCAAAGCTTTGCTTATGCTTTCCCAGTTTCTGAATGCTGGAAAAAACACTATGGGCAAATGTAGTAAAACTACATTTTATCACTGTTTTGCAGCATGGAATTACAGAATAAACAATTTAAAAGTAATTTTGACACATGGACTATTATTGCCATCAAAGACAACACACACACACAGGCCCCAGTCCATATTTTCAAGATTCAGAGAATAATTTGAACTAAAAAAACTCTTTGTACCTTCCTGTAATGAGCACCCCGAGCGTTGTGTGGCCCTGGGAGGCAGGAATTGCTTTGGGAATAATACGTTCTCCAAACAACTTTTTAACAGCTATTTCAATGGTTTCCTCTCCTGCAGGGTGACATAGATGCATAGATGGCTAAAAATTTGGTGAATATTTTCAATATAAAGGGGTTTTTTTCTTGCTTTAGTTCCCTTTCTGCTTCTGGCCCAGGGCAAACCACAAATCCCTGAAGCACCAAACTCAGGTATTTTCCATCTCACTCTCCTACTGCTCACCCAAACCTTTCTCTCAGAAAGCACAGATCCTTTCTTCAAACCCTGCTGTGTTAATTCCAAAAAAAAAAAAAGGTGTTATCAGAGCAAGAAGCTGGGTATGTGTTCCCAGTTATTCACAACAACAGGGAGTAAATGCAGCAAGGAGCGAAGCTAAGCATGTGCTGGACACATTTTCCATCAAATTCCTCCTGATTTCTCACAAAGCCAAGGCTGGTTATGACTAAAATGTAAAAATGTGCGATGTTTCTGGATCCCTCCTGGGAGGGAGGGCAGGAGTGGGGATTTCCAGCGGGCCTTGCACAAGGATCAGGCTCCAAGGAAGGGAAGTTTAACTCCTGCTCCTTCACCAGCCCCTGGACCACCCCAACCCCACCGCCCTCCACTTCCAACCCCACTCTTTAACACCTTAAACACCACAAAAAAAAAAAGTTATGAAGGAATAATAAAGTTATCCAGTTTGGGGAAGGTTCATGAGCAGTGACAGATGCTGGGCCTCCCCACAGAGCATCAGAGTGCAAGAATGAACCCAACTGCCCCAAAAGTGTGGGAAATGCACAGAAACACCCTGCAGGAACCAGGGTAAGAATTCATTTGCAAGCCATGAGCTGCCTGGGTGTGGGGAGGGAGGGAGCCAGGGCTCTTCCCTTCAGACCAGGAGGAGATTTGAATGAAGAATGTGGTGCTGCTGCCGTGCTCCCAAAGGACCTCAGGTTCCTTTGCACAGGGAGAGGCTGCACTTGCTCCCAGCAGAAATATCTGTTTATTCTAGAATAAACCCAGCAGGAAGAGGCAGCAGAACAGGTCCAGGAGACAAAAGCTGAGTTAAGATGCTGCTGACCCTGTGCAGCTCCTGCTCCTCTGCTTGGGAGCATCCCAGGGCACAGCTCTGTGCAGGATCCATCTGCAGCTGTGCCAGGGGGTTTGGGTGGGCATCAGGACAAGGTTCCCCTTCCAGGGGCTGGTCAGGCACTTCCCTCTCCCCAAAACACAGCCCTGGAGTGATGGGTGCCAAAACTCTTCGCTAAACAGCCCACAAATATTCAGCTGCCATTTTCTTTCGCCCCAAACCTCTGGTGCAGAAAGGTGGATTTTAGGGTTGAAAGAAAGACGCAATCCTTCCTTATTTTAAAAACAATTTCTCCCAGCCCCTGCTTCTAGCAGTTTCTGCTGTGCTTTCCTGGCTGATTTTAGAGAGAGTTTCTGTTTGCAGCCCTTCACCTCCCTGTCCTTCCTCATGCTCCACACCGTAGTAGCTGTTTAGTAGCCACAACTCCAGCCTAAAACCTCACGTCTGTTTTCCTCCTAAGCATTAAGATTTCCTCTGCTGCTGCTGATTAAAACAGAAGTTAAACAAGGGCTCCTTTCGCCTTCCAAAATCTTTCCTCCAAGTGTTTCAGCTGTGCTGTGTCAAATATTGTGAGGGGTTTATTTTAACAGTGGAACAGCCCCTAAACTGAAGTGAATTATTCATCAGAAATGCGTAATGTGATCATTATTTCTGGCATTTCCCATATGCTCCGAGTGCCTCAGTTCACTCCAGGAATCCCAATTTCAGCTCTCTGCACATCCCCAGAGCACCACATTCCAGCACTGCACACACAGCCACATCCAGAGGTGAGAACGCAGCACCCACGCACTCAGACAGATGAAATCCTCCACAGTCCTAATTATTTCTTCAGAAAAACAGTCCAGGGATGGATCAAATTCCCCAGACTCAATTCCCGGCCGCCTCAGCAAAAACTTAGTTAATTTGATATTATAATTTTTTATTTATGGGTCATGGGTGCTCAAAGTTTGGAAGTGCTAAAGAATCTGGGATGCAAGAACCCAAAAACAGCATTAATATGAGAAATCACCATTTCTTCCCCATTCACAAGACCTGAGAGTTACTCTCTTACACACGATTATTTCATGCAAAGCAACATCAAGTATATTTGTCAAATGAATAAAATTGCTAGAACAAAAGTGGCAATTTACAACTTACATGCCTTAATCTCTTCAATTAAAGGAAAATCCTTTGGTGAATTATGTCAGATATTTAGAGATACAAACAGAATGATTAATGCCAGTGTCTAATTGAATTTCACCTCAGGATTTCTTTGCCTCCCTCTCTCCTCTTTGGTACCTAACACGTTAACATGAATAAATGATTGAGAAAGAAACGAAGAGAGGAACAAAAGGGGACATGTAAACACTCCTCAAGCACAGCACAGCAAACTCAATTTCAAAATCACTTCCAGCAGGCTGCCAAATTCCAGGGCTGTTTTAGGCAGCAAGGGGAAAGTCAGACACACGTGGGCTTGGTTTTTTAATTGCACGGATGATTTTCATCCTTGCTCTCTGTTAAAAAGAACCAACGCCAATTTACCTGGAATACTACTTCATGATGCAGAAAAAAAGAAAGAGAATCAGATGAAGCTTCATTTTAAAATCCAGAAATTATATAAGAGTGAAAGATAACCTCGGGTTAGCCCCACCATTCCAGAGGCATCCTGCAATGAAATCCTGGGAATGAAGACCCTTCCCTGGTGCCACCAGGACACCTCCTCCAGTGCCAGGTCCTGTTCATTCAAACCCTGCTGAAGACCCTTCCCCAGTGCCACCAGGATGTCCCCTCCAGTGCCAGGTCCTG
>VZTG01006030.1:312020-332291 GCA_013397845.1 Melanocharis versteri
TCCCCAGTGCCAGGTCCTGCTCACTCAAACCCACCTGAAAACCCTCCCCAGTGCCAGGTCCTGTTCACTCAAACCCACCTGGTTGGCCCCGAGCAGCCCAGCCCAGGGCAGGCCAGCAGCCCGTGGACCTGGGCAGCTGCACCATGAAGGATCTCCTCGGGCTCCTCCTTCCCTTCCCTTCCCTTCCCTTCCCTCTGGAGCAGCAGGAAAAGCTCTCAGCCCATGGAGGAGGACAGCGACTGTGTCCCCAGGAGTCAAGGAGGTGACTCAAATATACTGGAGGTGCCTCCCTGCCAGGCCCTGTGTGCTTTCTGGGAGGTTTTCAGGGCTATTAATTAACCCTGAGCATTCCAGGTGAGGTGAATAATGAGCATCATTACAGGCACTTCACAGCTGACTTGAACAACATCAAAAAGGGCCAGGTTATTTGCCCAGGGTACCAGTGGACAATGATGACAGAGCTCCTTTCCTCCAGAGCAGCCTCTCATTTTCCCCACCAACACCTGCCATTAAAACATCCCATAAAATCAAAGTAATGCCTCTTTCAGCTGGCAGGAGAGCTCACGATAAATCGGTCTTAACTGTTTGCATAAGAAATCAAATTGGAGCATTGTTTTGATTCAGATACAACGTACCTAAAAGCCAGACAGGAGCCTAATTGAAAACCACAAAACACATTTATGTTAAAAAAAAAAAAGTGTTCAGGTGTCCCTGTTGCTCTCCGGCTCAGTCTGCTCACATTCAAAAGGAGTTTACACCAGGAATACTCAATGAAAGCAAAGCTATCCCAAGCAGGCTTTTCCTTCATAATCCACAGGACTAATTCCTCCAGGTGTAAATACTCAGCTGTGTAAGTGCAGCACTGCTGTCTCCAAACAAACTCCCTTTTTACTCCACAGCACCTCTTGTAAAGGAAGAAATGAATATTTGACAGAGGCTGCAAAGCTCGAATTACGTGAATCATCATTTTTCTATCAGTTCATTGTCAGCTACAGCAACACCCATTAATCAGCACAGTTTAGACCAGAGCAGAACAAGGAGATGCTTATTTTTCATAAGCCTTTGTCAAGAGAACTGACATTAAAATTCAGGTCCTCCTTTTTACACACACACACACTTGTGCTTTATCATTCAGAAACCATTTATATTGCTCCAGCATCTACAATAAATGACTCAAGGTTCAATAAAAGACTTTACTACATATGCTGTTTGGAGGATACACAGGGTTCTGCCCAGTCTTTGTACTTTGTAACTTCTACAATAAAATTGAAGTCATCATCTGAAATTTTTTCTTTTCCTCTCTGATCCCATCCTAGACCCCTGGGAAAAAAATCACCCAGTTCCCAAAATAAAAAGCTTTTTCCAAAGAAACTCAGGTGTAACCCACCGCACAAACTGCAGCCATGCACTAGGTGCCAAAGGGGAAAAAAAACCCATATTTTACACATATTTGTATAAATAAAAATTAGAATAATTTGAAGCCAGAGCATGAGACACAGATCCAGGCATTAATCTGCACTCCCAGCACCAGCAGGATGACAGAGTCGATACAGTATTGCCTGAAATTCAGCATCATTTTCCATGCAGGCTGATCCTGGAAGGAAAAGTGCTGGTTTGGGTCTCCTCTGCACAGCTCAAGCTCAACCTGAGCCCTGATTAACTCGCTTCATTCTTCACTTGCTTGCTGCCACTACAGCAGCACAGTTCAGCCCCCAGAAATCACCACCAGAAAAAGAAATATTACAAAAAAAAAAAATCTCACAGAATCCCAGACTGGTTTGGGTTGGAAAGGACCTTAAAGCCCACCTGGACCATGGGCAGGGACACCTTCCACCAGCCCAGGCTGCTCAGGTTTAAATTAAGACTTCTCAGAGCCACTGGGACAGGAGGAAACGAAAGCACACGCGAGCCACTGAGTGCTGTGATGGGTGTGACTTATTTACCAGGAGCATTTGAAGCCCCAGCCATGCAGCAGAGGAGCCCCTGGGCGAGCTGGGGACAATAACCCCGGCCAAAATCAACACGGAGAGGGAGCCAAGGCTCCTCCGCCAGCCCCGGCACCCGGAATGTTTGTGCTGGTTCATCGAGCAGGGACTGAAAGCAACACACCCACACCAAGCAACCAGCCCAACAGCCCAGCACAGAAAGGCCAGAAACGGCCAGGAGGCTTCGGAGAAACCAGGGATTCCTGGATCAACCAGTGCTGCTCCAGTGCAGAGTCAGGGTCAGCTCAGGGAGGGAGGTTTCTCCATCATCCCTGAGAAAAAACACGGAGTTAGAGAAAGGAAACTTCCTCCAGAGCCAGTTCGTCCAGAGATCCAACCAACCCTGGAATATCCATATTTCTCAATCTCATTAATATGCTCAAAATGATGGAGCATTTTGTTTGGGTTTAGGCGTTTTGTTGGAAATATCTATACTGAGCAAAAGCCCGTGCCAGGGAGGTCTGCAAATATTATCTTAGCAATACTGAACGCACAAATAAATGGTGTAGTAAAACCTCCATTGATAAAGTTACACGTGTAACTTTCAATCAAACTCCCTTCAATTTGATTTACATGCTGACAACATCTCAGATAACTTAGGAAATCCAGTTATCGGCATGGCTGAATTATGAATTATCAATACACGACATTTCATTAGCTCTTATTGCTCGTTAGGTGTATAAATCACTGATGCCATTAAGCTGTGAGTGACATTTGTAAATTCTCATGGTGGTGGACCTTTACTATGGAGAGACATTCCTGTGAAGAGCCAGGACAGATGGATTTGTTATCACCATTTAAAATCCAACACTTTCACAGGAACATCAGAATAACTTACAGAGGGAAATGAGCAGTGAAAGCTTCAGCTGCTCTGGTCCTATTTTTGTTTTTTAAAAGCCTGAATGGTAATTTCCCATTAACATGAGAGATCTGTTTTTTCACTCCCATAAAGCCATCAACTCTCTGAACAGAGTGAGTAACCTTATCAAAGCAAGCCACTGCACCTTCCAGTCTGACTCACACCGAGACCATCTGCACAAAACATTCAGACACGAGCTTTTAAAAAAAAAAAACCCAACATCTTGAAACAAATTGCCAGACAGGATTACACAAAATGATCTGTCGAACGTGTTAGAGACGGCCAGAAAAATCTTTAAAAGCAGACAGAGGGGAGGAAACGTGGATCCTTCTGGGATCCACTTACGGCTTATCTTTTCGCCTTCCAGCTTTTTCTGCTATAAAACCCAAGTGCAGATCATGCACTGGGGGTTCCAGGCAGCCTGAAGCCCTGCAGTGTCCCCAGAGATATCAAAGGATCACTGTGAGCCCTGAGAGCTGCTCCTGTCCCCTCTAAGCCCGTTCTGGACCAGTCTGTGCAATTCACCAGCTGCTCTTCCCAGTTCCAGCAGCAATCTCCCAGCACTAACACCGTGCCACTGCTCCCTCCTACCAAGCAGAAAGAAAAAATACTCAGATCTGGGTATTCTTGCCCATTTCTACCTCAATTTCCCCTGATGGCAATCAGCAACGGCTCCAGCTATTAAACAACCCCCCCAAATCTTGGACTGGATTATCCAGGGGAGTTTTTTTCCTTTATCTGCCAAAGCAGACACGCTGATCCAGCCAAGGCACTGGATCCAGCTCATTGCACATTTGCCTTTCCCATTAACGAGCCCAGAGGTCATTTGCCAAAGGACACGCAGATAAAGCAGACGAACTTTCCACTACTCCCCAACAGCTTAATTACTACCCAGAATCTGGAGCAAGCCATGGCAGCCTTGCATTCGTTTCCACATTTCATTTTTATGACACTCCAGCATCTGCAGAGGATGCTGTAATTAAAAAGGAATAAAATTATGGTTAAAAAAACACCAACAAACCCTGGACACAGTAATTTGCTCGAAGTACATGGATTACACAGCAAGTGCAGATGCTCTGCAGCAAGACAGAGTCAGTGTGCAAGCTTTAAAGTCCTGAATTACACACGCTGCAGCAGCCAGGGCAGACTAAAATGAATTTTAAGAAAAGCCCCTGCGTTTCACAGCACCACTGCTGACGTTCCACTTGGCTGTCCCACAGCGTGGCTGGAAGTTTGCTCCGTGCTGGACCGGGAATTAACGAGATAAGCATAAGGCATCCATCCTCACAGCATTCCTGCATCCAAGAAACCCAGACAGCAAAGCCAGAGGGGTAAAACCTCCCTAGAACAGGATGTCCAGCTTTTAATCTCCTGAAGTGTAGCTAAGAAACCACTGCATGGGAAGGAAGTCAAGCCAATCAATCTGAAGACAGCCTGATCCTCTCCAGCTCCCCACCTCAGCCCAACCTGAAAAACTTCATTTTTAGGCACAGCGACACTGAGCAGCCTTGCAGATGATGGGCAGAAGGACTGGGCTCACACAGACAGCTCCACACTTGCAGTTTGCATCAGCCACACCACTCGGCAATGCAAATTATCTTCCTCAAACTCGAGAGGCTGCAGAGGAAGGAGTGGAGGTGCCTGGTGACAGCAGCTGCTTCCCCTGTGGCAGCCACTGGAAGCAGAAGCATGTGGCAGCTTCCTCGCAGAAAGCTCTGCCCTTAAAAATAAAGTTCTGAGAGAAACTATTCCTCCCACCTGTCCTTCATAGAGAGGATTTCAGATCTCATCCTCCAAGAGAAGAGTTCCAACCCAAAGTGCCCGATGGACACGCTCCACACACCGCTTTAACCATTGATTCCTGCTGCAGCATCCACAAACACCCCAATTTAAATTTAATATCAGCCTGTACTTTCCTTGATTTCACAACACCCTCAAAATAGAACGAACAGAAGATTCTTTCCTCCAGAGGTTTCAGTTCCCTCTTTCCAAAACTGCGTCAACGACAGGCGACGTGTGTGCCACGCTGGGGTCTCCTCCCAGGAGCCATTTCCCTTCAGAACCTCCACTCTCTCTCCCCAGCAAAAAAAAAACCAGTGAGAGGTCTCCAACGAGAGGAGAAGATCCTGAAGGAGCCGTGGCTCTCGGAATTAAAAACATCACAGCACACAATGGCCCCAACGCGCTGCAGCGGCCGCGGCTTTTCATTCCGGCCATTGTCCGCTAAGAATAGCCCAGAGCCCCACGGCCACATTGTGTGCTCCTGTCCACCTCCCTGCCAGGGCTATTTAAAGCCTAAAACAGCTTCTCCTTGGATGTCGGCTCTGGCTGGGAAGTCAGAGCCAAGGCAGCCTCGAGATTGTGGGTTTTAAAGCGCTGCCCGCTCGGCGCGGGGTGGAGTTTGTGATTAAAAACACCAGGAGAGGGAAAACTCGCTGAGAGAAAAGAGCAGCGCAGGTGTGGAGAGCTGCACGGGGCAAGGAGCACATCCACGAGCCAGCTCCTTCCCGGGATCACACAGCGTTCAGCTTGGAAAAGACCTCCAGGATCACCGAGCCCAGGCTGTGACCGATCCCCACGTGTCAACCAGACCGTGAAGTGCCACCTTCCCAACAGCAGCTGGCTGCTGTCACCTCCAGGCCTCCTCCATTTCCAGCCTGGGTAAGGTTTCAAAGACCATCCCTGACAGACAAAGGCACAGAGATTCACAGGACAGAGATGCATGTTGTATTTATCCCCTCACGGTAAATGTATCTCAGTTACACTGAGTATAACTCCGAGTGCTCCGAGTGTCCCTGCACTGAGCCACAATCCAGTCATTTTTCCACTGAATTACCTGAATTTGCCATTGAGTTACCTGGCCAGGGGCTGTACAGAGCTCATTCAGGTGCTCCTCTGGCACATTTCTGGGGTTTGAAACAGTGAGGGTCAATTTTCAATTGAATTTCCTGAATTACGTTGAATTACTAAAATCCCCCTGATCCAGCATCACTCCTACACTGACACAGACAACAGGTACTGTGTGAATCACAAAACCACACAGCACAGAAGCTGAAATCAGCAGCCACTCTGCTTTCCAAGAACAAAACACCACCAGCTAACCTCTCTCACTTGCAAGGAAATCCAAATATATCAAAAGCAGTAGGCACACGCTGGGAATAAATGCCAATGCCCAGGGATGCTGCTCATCTCAGCACGACTTAATTCTTTGTGAATGACACCCCATTCACAAAAATAAAGCCATAGACTTGGGCTATGTCTATAAACATTAATTGCTGTGATTTGTAATTGTCACAGAAATATCAGCCTTTAAAAAAAAAAACCAACACGTTACTCAAGCCCCAGGAGCCCCATCAGCACCTCGGTGCTCGTAAGACATCTGCAAACCCCAGGCTGGATTCCTCCTCCTCTCTGCAGCTGTGCAGAGCCAAAAGCTCCTCCCGGCTCCAGTTTGGGTCCAAAAGGAGCAGAAAAGTGATTCATCCTCCCACTCGGCATCCAGGCTCCCATTTCTGTGCCAGAGCTGCCAGGAGGAGCCGGATCCCAGCACCTTTGGCAGCTTGGAGCACGCCAGCACCGAGGCAGGAGTCACCCCCAGCCCTCCCAACAGCGGGAACATTTGGTGACATTTCCACTGCTGCAAGCAGGGAATGGATTTGAATCAGGACCTATACAAGATGAAGGTTGAGTCATCCACGCTGACTTCTCGTGCACGAAACTGGGTTTTGCTTCTTCCCCGTTTGCTGCATGTGAACGGTGCATTAAAGAAAATATAATCAAGGAACCTCTCTAGCAAGCAAAGGAATAAAAAAGCAGCCTCAAAAATGAACTCGCTGATGGGTTCTCTTCCACTTGCTGTGCTCACTGGACTTCTGACTTCATCTAAAACAACCCTGCCAACAGGAGAAAACTGAAAATAACCTGAACCCAAATGAAAATGACAGCAATTAAGCCATTAACAAGCAGCTTGGTGAGTTCAAGCCACGAGCCTGGAGTATTAAATGGCATTTTAAGCCTTTCTAGGGAAGAGCTGCTGCTTGCTGGTACAACTCTCCAAAGGCTTGACTGGATGGTTACAGAACTGAGCCTCAAAAAAGCTGCATCTGGCTGAGCAAGAGAACTAAAATCAACCCAAAAATAAAATCTCCCCACCAGCAAGTTAATAGTAGGTGTAGAAAAATATTAAGACACCCAGTCCGCACCATTCGTTTATTTAGAGCAACCACATTATTAACCAATTTGCCATCAGCAAGAGAGGCCATCCCCAGTGTCAGCACCAGCAGAGAACTCCCAGGCTGCAGAAAACGCTGGGATGAACAGCCTGACCTCAAACCAAGCCCTGGCACAGAGGAAATGAAATCACCACGGAACCAGGCACTCGCTGAAATTTCAAGCCCAGCCTAACTCCTGCCAGGGCAAAGCGGATTTCTCTTTGCTCCTGACACGCTTTTCGCCTTCCTCCAACACATCCGACTGCTCTGCAGCGTTTTCCTTGTGTGTTTTACTCCTGGATGGCAGCAAAAGCCAGGCCTTAACCCCTCCAGCTGGATTAACAGCCTGTGGCAGCACTGAGAAAGGACCTCCTGCCCCTCCTCAGGCTGGGAGAAACAGGTCAGAAAGCAGGAGGGAATTCCCAGCACAAGCAGAAGCTCTCTGCGGCACAAGGAATCTTCTGTTTCCTCTGGACAGCCCCTCTTCCCCACAAACACCCCAAAAATCCATCCCCCAGCCCACTCCAAGGAAACAGAGTTTGTTCTACACAAGGAAAGGACGAGGAATCAGCCCACAAATAGTCTGTCGTGCTTGCTCTACCCCCCAAAAACGTATTTAACATTCACAAGCTTCCTCCTTCTCAAATTAAAAACCTTCCCAGAGCTCTGAGGCTCAGCCTCAGCGAAGGCTGGTTTGACACTAAGGGTTCCTCACAGATGTAGGGACACATCCCCAGCACAGGAGGTGGCAAAATGAGCATCCTGCACATTCTCACCTGGCCCCTCTTCCTGGCAGCTTGAAAGATTTCAAGCTTTTAAAACATAAATTTGACATCTAGGACTGGCAAACCAGCATCTCTGCCAGCACTGAAGTTCACACAAGCCTTCCACTCCTAAAAATAAAACTTAAAGAAAACAGCCATCCGAACTCAATCCCAGCGGAGCAAAAAACTTTGGGAGAATCGCAAAAAACTGGCGCTTAAAAATAGCAAACCTGTTTATTTGTGGAGACTTCTGGGGAGTGTTTATTTCCTTCTTAATCCCCAAAACAGCGGGAATCAGGGAGGGGAAAAAAGTGAAGGGAGAAAGGAATCAAACGAAAGGATAACTGCAGACACATTCCAGCTTCCTGACAATCTGATTCCAGACTGCACGAAGTTCTGACTCATTCCTGGAGTCGGTTTTGATTGTTGTTTGCAGTTAAGTTCTATCTGAGGGATGAGCTGCATCCCCCTCTCCCTGTTTCCAGCTGATCCAGGGAGCACCCTTGGCTGGACAGACACCTCATTCAGCACCACCCTGGGATTTGTCCTTCTGTCCCCTCCAAAAAAAAAACAAAGAGGAACAAAAAAACCCACAGAGTCAAAGCGCTTTGTGCAGTTATCTCCTCTGTCCAAGTAATTTTTCTTGAAAAGAAGAGGCACATCCTGTCCAGCCACGCAGGCTGCACTGCCAGACAAAAACCAAGATATAAAAAAGTTCAGTGTTCTCTCAACATGTTTCAAGATGTGCAACCGAATCCCATAAATCTCACCAGAGACCTTGATTTAGGTCACTTTGAGTAATTCACTACCGTTTAATCTCCTCACCTACTTTCGGGCTGCTTGGAACACAATGGCTGAGCAAGATGTGCTTTCTGAAAGCCCCAATTCAGGGAGGCAGGGAACACAGGCTCCCAAAAAAAGATCTGGATCAAGGGCAGGAGGATCCCCAGCCCCAGCCAAGGGAAAAAACAGCTCCCACGAAGCTCTGACACCGTCACACCAGAACAAAGGCTGGTTTCAACTGGATGCTCTTCCAATGATCATAAACAATCTTTTCAAAAAGAAAATGGATCGAATTTTAAAGGAAAGAGAAAGAAAAATTGTTATTGCATGCATGTTATAATACACATGCAGTTATACCCACCAATAATTTGATTATTTAGCTATAAGGTAGCTGAGACATAACGTTTACAATATTTAAAATGTGCCACAGGAAGTTTCGGAATCAGAATTCTCCAAAAGACAACCCTGGCTTTTGGGTTTCTTGGGTTTTTCAAGCATCAAAGATGCAAGAGTTCTCAATTATACTTATTATATATGATGTATAAACTCCCTCATCTACACTAAAAGGCAAAGGAGATCAAAACCTAAGCAGAGATAGGATGTTGAGGGAAATTTAGAAAGTGATGCAGTAATAAAATATAAACTTCAAGAAATCTGTGATACAGATGAAGAGCTCTTTAGTGTATTGAAAGGAACATCGTGTTTGGGCTACTTCAAAACAAACCCAGACAAATAAATACTCCAAATACTGACTGATAAAAACATAAAACCAGAAGTGCTTTCCTACCACCTGATAAAACCCACTCTCTGTAACAGAAATGAGCTCTAAAAAAAGTGATTGGTCAACAGATTTTGGTGTTACTGCCATAAGCAGTGAGACTTCAGGGGGATCTCTGCTTTATTAACAAAATCAGCTTTGAGAGAGGCACACGACAAGAAGCAATGAAAAAAAGGAGGTGGGAAGGAAAAGGAACCTGTTTTCCCTGTACTTCTCAGAGCTGGAGTTGCTCTTCCTATCGCTGTCAAAGATTCAAAGTCATTCTGCAAACACAGCACAACCTCCCCACAAGACAGCCCAGGCAGGGCTGGCTGAATGCTGATGGCTTTCATAAAAAAAAAAATAAAAATAAAAATAAAAATCTACTTGCTCTTCCCACCCCCTGCACACACCCTTCCATGCAGGACCTCAAAGCAACCTCCTCCTCGCAAGGAGAGGCATCGATCTTTTGGGACAGATAAATGCGTTTAAACACTCAACATATAAATAACTTCTTACAGCGAGGGCCACAGCAAGCCTTCCCCAAGACGCAGAATCCTTAAATTAAAGGTAACAGCAAATTAGCAGCACTTTCATCCCAACCATAGCAGCTGGTGGAGCTGCTCTGGGTTTGGGAGAGGGTGGGGTGCAATGGGAGCTATTTGCATGGAGCCTGATCCTAAAACCACTGCAAACGATGGGAGGGAGCTGGAAAAGGCAACAGAGCTGGGAGAAAATTATAGCTGCTCCTGCAGCTGCCAGCCAGGGTTTGCTGTGGGATCCACGAGCTGCAGATGCTGAGCTCTGGAGGAACCTCCAGCAGCAGAAAAACAACACCAATTCTCGTCCCTCCATCCGGGTTTGTCTTGTTCCTCCCCAAAATACGGATGGAGCCCTGAATCTGGGTCCAGTTCTGAGCCTCTCGCTGCAGGAAGGGCAAGAAAATCAAGGAGCCAGGAGCAGCCAAGCAGCAAATGGATAAATCACAGCAAGAATGCCCAGCTGTTCCAGGGTGTTTATCACAAAACAGCTCGGAGTTCCAGAACAAAATGATACAAAAAGCCCCAACAAAACCAAAACAAAACCCTTCCTCTGCTGCCAAAAGCTGTCACTGCTTTCAAGATATAAAAGCAAGCTCTACCTGTAGGGATTTTCCAGAGGGGCCAGTGCCAGAAATTTTTCCTGATTTAAATCCGAAACCAAACTACTACCTGAATTTCCACAGACAGGTTTGGTGGGGAACATCTTTAGCCAAGATTTCCAGGGAGAAAGTGTGAAAAGTGGAAATTAATGGATGCAAGGAGCCCTTCCCAGCTATAAAGTTCACTGACATAGAGGCAATAATTTGAAATAAAGCCGCAATTAAGATTAATTCCTTAAGTATGAAGACAATGGTTACAAATGTGTTTGGAATTAGACAACTGGCCTAAATAAAAGGACTTCTCATACACTTTTGTGTAAATTAATCTATCATTACAGTCAGAAATTAATCATATAATGGAAGGTAACACCAGCATATGGATTGATAAAAGTTCAAACCAATCTCAGAGCAAACACAGGCAATCTGGGTGGCAGAATGAGGCAATTCAGCAACCAGCAACGAGCCTTCACACACACACAGGAAATAAAATCAGCATTCAAGGGGTCCAACAGTCAGCTCCAAGGGGTGCTCAGCCCAAGTTCTGAGTTTACCCAACAACCCTGGTCAGCACAGCCGAAATCTTGGCCAACACAAGTTCCCTGCTAAGGAACCTCAAACACATTTAGCACAGACAAAATTTTGCCTTGCAAATAACCAGAAACCCAATAATGCCACAGCTCTGATGAACCTGGCCGAGCTCAGACTATTTAAGCCTCTCCCAGCCTGTCTGTGGGTGCTGTCCATCCTCCCTTTTTCCCATTTATTTTTCCATTTCTACAGCACAACTCACAAGCGCCGAAAAAAGGCAATAAAAAAAAGAAAAGAAAGAAACAGAACAAGGAGTATCCAGAGTTTTTAGACATTCAGCTCCAGGGGGAAAACACGAGAGCACAGTTTCATTCATAGCAAGCTGAGTTTCCATCCAAACATCATCAGTGCATCCTGTGACCTTTGTAGTGCTGCATTTCTCCCTCCGTTACGGCCTCTCCCCCTCCCTTTTCCAGCTGCACGCTTTAAAGTCCTTTCCCAGCCAAGCCTTTCGTTCCTGTTTCAGCATCTTTCTGCAGCTCTGGGTTCCTCCCCGAGGAGCTGGGATGCACACGGGCACAAGCAGCCCTCTCTGCAGCACACACACTGCTGGGTCACTGCTGCTTTTTAAAAGATTTAAAAGAGTCGCTGGGATGAAGATAAATTATCCTCCAGCAGATGGGGAGAACACAAATTTAGGAAGGGTTACATTCATAAAAAAACCAAAGCAAAGGCAGGCTCCTTTCCAAAACCACTTCACAGGGATGTTCATTTGTTAAATCTCTGCTTATTGAACTCCAGGGGAAAACCTCTGTGAGCCTGTCCAGGGACCTGCACCTCCACACCCTGCTTTGTCACTGTCACTCATCCTTCCATCCCCTGCACAGATCAACCAAAACTGAGACTTTTCTTCCCTCACAGCAACAAGGCTTCTTCTTATATCCCCATATTTTAATAACGAGCAGTGCTAATGAAATATGTGAGTGAGTCCTATTTTCTTTTTCTTTTCTAAAAGCAGAAAAATCGCACAAAATGTGCTTCGGTTCCACAGACTCAGAGCAGTAGAACACGTGTTTTTTCTGTCCTGAGATTTTGATGCATTTCAGACTCGTCAAAACACACCTGTAATAATTTGCTTTACGGGTCACAGGTTTGAATTCACATCTACCAATAACCAAAATAATACATAGATAAATAAATTAATAGATAAATTAATAGATAAATTAATAGATAAATAGGCAGATAAATTAATAGATAAATAGGCAGATAAATAGAACTTTGACAGTGGATTTGCCCAATGCTCCAGCCAGGAAAGGAGCCCTGCCGGAGGGAAGGGATGTCAGCATCTTGGCAAATCCAAACAATTCCCTGATTCTGCTTTACAGGCACTTGATACAGCCCTGGCTTCCCGGGAAGGTGGAAGAGCATCAGCTTTCCAGCAAGCTTCATTTCCACTCACGGATGGATATTCACAGTGCCACCGATTGCCTGGGGAGGAGTTCACTCCTCACAGCTGTGATTTCCCAGGAAAACACTTGAGACAGCCTGCTCCAGCCCTTCCCAGAGGAGCTGGGGTGGAAGAAGGAGAATTGTCACATGCCAGGGAGCCCCCAGCAGCCATCAGCTGGCCGTGGTTGCCACAGCCCTGCCCAGATTGAGGAATTACATCTGGCAGATGAGTGGAAGTTTTTTGGATGCTTCATCCTATCCCCCAAAAATTCCCCATATTTTAGTAACGAGCAGTGCTAATGAAATATGTGAGTGAGTCCTATTTTCTTTTTCTTTTCTAAAAGCAGAAAAATCGCACAAAATGTGCTTCGGTTCCACAGACTCAGAGCAGTAGAACAGCAAGAGCCCTGCTCCAGTGTGAACTCGCATAAAGAAAAGGACGTTGTGGAATTTCCCAATTTTCCCACCTAAATTCCCAAATTTAAAGCATGCCCTGCAGTGGGACTGGATTGCTGGCCCAAGACACACTCAGGGACTCATTCCCAGGCAACAACTGTCGTTATTTTAAGTAGGTTCAATTTGCAAGCACTCCCCATCTATAAATTGCATCGTTCCATGGTTTCCTCCCTGCAGGAAAACCATCGTCCAATGACAGCACTACAAAAACAAACCAAAAATCCTTCCCTACTTGAAAGAAGCCAAGAGGCTCTTCCTGGAAAGTCCTGTGATTTTAAAAAAAAAAAAAATCCAACCCAAATGCAACGTCAGAAACAGCAGGACCAACCAACTCACCCTGCTGCAGCACTTCAAGGCTGGAGATTAAAATCCACGCTGGGTTCAGAGGAGATTTGGTTATTTGGCTCCTTCTCAAGAGTCAAAAAGCCAGGAGCTGCTCATGTGCCACAGGATAAGGCAGCTCCCCCAGCCTAATTCAGCCCATTTCACACAAATCAATGGGAAACATTGCTGGAAACACTTAAAGATCTGAGAATTTCTGCACCACGTTCAGCAGCACCTTCAGAGAAGCTGTGATTAACTCTAAACTCAAAGCAAAACAACTGGGTCAGAAGATTTCGAGTTTAACAACAGTAAATAGCTACTCTGATGGCAAAAAATTGTAATGTTTTGAATGGTTCCAGTCCATTCACAGCGTCTCCTTGGAAAAACACCAGTTGAGCTTCCTCACTTTACATCCATACTGTTTCTGACATTAAACACACCAAGAGTTTCACCGACCATAATCCAGGGATTTCACAGAAAGAAGGCCCTGTTTCGTCTCCTGGAATATTGCAATTTGGGAAGAAAAGGAGAGAGAGAAAGCAGAAACGAAGACTTGTCTCTACTGATGGAATTACTGCCAGGTCAAGACCTTTTCTCCCATTTTCTCCCACACTTTTTACCCCACAACAAATCCCATAACTGCATTTGCTTCCATCGCCTACAAAACACCGCCAGGATTCCAAGAGCAGGACACCCATGATGCAGGAATTCTCAGAGAGAAACCATGAAATCTGTGAAAGTCATACCAAAAACTGAACTAAATAAAGTCGTGAGTAATGAATATCAACTGTGCATGGCATAGCGAAAGCCGTTCAAGGGAACATGTGTTTGAACATACTTTCCATCTCAACAAAGGTTCCCATTTTTCACTCTTCATAACGACAGCCGAAAAAAAGTTGACCAGGCAAAGAGATCCTTCCAAGTAAATCCCCAAAATGGCCAAAAAAAATTAGTAAGGATTTAAAAGCAAAAGAATAAAAGAGGAGTCGAGCCTTTTAACTGACAGGAAAAGGGAAAGATGCTAATTTGGAACCTCACCACGAAAGGAAATCGTTTAGAGAGAAGGAAAAATGTCCTGTCCCTTAGCTGGGAGTCAGGGAAAACTGGCTATTACCAGCAAACTTTTTATAGAATCCTACTGGAGTTACACTGGCAATTCCTTCTGCTTTTGGACGGAACTGCAGCACTTAAGAGGACGGAGTGGTCTGGTCAGCTTTGGTCTCCAGCCTTCCAACACCTGATGAAACTGCAAAAAGAGGGATTTTGGAGCTGGAGAGGAAGGAAGGCAGACTCTGCATTCCTCCACCTCTTTCCATCCTCATTAATAATCCATTAGCAGGAGTTGGACACAAAGACACAAACCATTGCTGGAACATCAAGGCAGTCTCCCAACGCCCCCTTCCCCCTTTCTGGCACCACGGCTGCTTGGCTGGCCCAATCCAAAACTCCAGGGATTAGCACTATCAGGAACTGCAGAAAACCAGATGATTCCACAGCAATTCCAGAGTTTGGAGCAAGTCATTGTTGCAAACAAATGGAATCACTTACAGGCACAGAGCTGTGATTAACTGCAAAAACCCCTTAAAAGGTAGTTTTACATTTTAAATGGGAACGTTAGTCCAACGAACGCAGAGTCAAAATATCAGAATTCAGGACTATTTCACTCAACCACACCGCGGTGAGTGGCTGAAAAGTCTCTTTACAGGGTGTATTAAAAGCTCTGGGAATCCCCACCCAAGCGGTGCAAGGATCACAGTGTGCAGTGACCAACCTGGTGACCTGAACAGGAGATGAACACAGAAGAAAAATCAACATTTATACGTAATATCAACACCACCGAAAAATCCCAAAGGGCACAGATTCAGCAGTAAAATAAATGGCAGCGATTTCAGCTGATTGATCTAAAAATCTGAGGACTATTCTGTAAAAAAGACCCTGCAACCGTTGAGAGAAACGCCAATTTTTGTTTCAAACCATCACCAAAATCTCACTTCCCTTCCAGCCCCCAAATTACAGCTGCTGACCCCGTCACAGCTACTTTTGCAATCTTCCACACCCAGAAGGGCTGGACCAGTCCCGAGAGTTCACCAGGATTAAAAACTGCCGAGCATCCCTCAGGAAGATGGACCATACAAATGAGATTTCCACACAGCATTTAAGGCAAAAAAATCACAGTCAGATCAAATGCACTCTCAGATGTTCAACCCAGAGAGGAAAAAGGGACTTATCCGAAATTTATCAGCCATTTTGGGGAGGTTTAAAGGAAAGTTTTCCACATTTCAGTAGCCTGAGTGTGATGGCAGCTGGCAAGTTGCCTGAAATTGTTCTTATCAGGAATCTTCCCTTAGCAAAGACAAATTCATCCCAGCAACCACACAGCCACCTCTGGGCTCTGCTTGCTCCTGCTATAAATTACCTCATCCATTTGTCATATTTTTAGCACTTTTTGGGCTGGGCTGCAAGATCTGCAAGAGATGCATTTTAACCTTTGCTAGAGCCTACTCAAGGACAGAAGTGGTTTATGAGCCCTCGCTGTGTAAAAAAATGTCAGTATTAAATTTCTGCAGCTCAAACCATGGAGCTATTTACTGAAGCTTTATACAAACTAATTAAATATAAGGCTCTCGTGGGACACGAGGAGAAAGAAAAGGAGAATTAAGAGATAAATCACTGGCTTTTCTTTCCTCAGCAAGTGTACACTCCAATTTAATATATTAAACCAAAAAACACCCTGACAGTGCTTGCTCAGGCACAGACAGGCAGCATCCCAATCTCACACGGAACACGCTGCACAGCATAAATTAATTATCTCTGCCTCACCACAACTTGCACAAAGGAATTGGGAGAGACAATCCAGACAAGGGGATGAGCCTGAGATATCAAAGGCTCCATATGGAGCCCACGGAATCTCACTCTGCAGCTTCCCAGGGCTCCCAGGCTCGGTGAGCTCAGGGCACGGGGAGGTATCAAAGCAGAGCTTCCCTCCCTGCTGACCCTGGGCCATCCCAGCAGGAGAATTCCTACTGCTTGACACGGATTCGTGCTGGAGTTTCCCCAAAAAGAGGCACTCTGAGGAGTCCCACTCCAAGAGCAGAGAGGACAAACCATGGAACCAACGGAGCAAGGCTCGAGGTCAGCGCAGGTTTGGGGAAATCAGCGTGTCTGGGTTAATTCCCTCCTGCAGAAGAGGGAGTCTGGAGGTGAACTCACAGATGATGGAGCCCATGGGATCACTGGGCGATCCAGGACATCCTCTGGGGGTCAGTTAGAGGGTCAGACCAAGAACTCAGGCTGTGTCCACCCTGGTTCCAGCCACCTCCACAGAGGCACCCAGCCACAGTGGACAGGTCACCAGGAAGGAGCCCCTGGCTCCCTCCACGCCGCTGACCGCTGCACGGTAACTCTGGTTAAAATATATCAGAATCACATCAGAAACTCCCTATCAGAAACTCATTTCATCCAAATGTTGATCTCCACATACACACAAACCACGGGAAGAGCCAACTCCAGCCCAAAAGAGGCAGAGAAGTGGCTGCTGGGAGACAACAAATGCCTCAAGCTCGTGGTTACAGGAGAACAGAAAGTTTCACTCATCACTCCCATCCCTGGAAGTGCCCAAGGCCAGGCTGGGCAGGGCTTGCAGCAACCTGGGATAGTGGGAGGTGTCCCTGCCCACGAGATGAGCTTTAAGGTCCCTCAAAACCCAAACCATTCCATGACCCTTTGCCCAGCTTCTTCTTTTTCGACAGAAACCACCGAGCTCATTCAGCAACAGAAAATCAAAAATTTTGCATCGCAGTGATCTATTAATCAAGCCATTCTTTAAATGGTTTCTGATTAACCACTTAAGGCTATTAAATTTTTAAACAAAGCTCCATCATTCCATTAGCAATCATTTAAAGTGCTTAAGGAGGTGTTTGTGGATTAAGGGCTTTAAACGAAGCCTCTAAACACGGCTCCTAGCGCAGAGCGAAGCAAAAAACGCCGTAAGTTTCTAAATGCCAGCAAAAAATATCCGAGTTTTCTCATCGGAGGAGCAGATGCCACCTCACAATTCGTGTGGCACGCCAACACGTGATTCATCTCACCCCCACAGCCACCGCTCCGCTTCCCAACACAGGGAAAAGATTTCAAACAGCCTTCACCAGAGTTAACACCACTTCCACCCCGCTCCCACAATTACAGGCAGAATTTGATCAGGACACCAAAATCTTCCTGAAAGGACCTCGGTGTGTTTGGCGATGAGGCAGCACCACCACACTTGTGGATTTCAGTGGATTTAGCACCATCTCGTCTTTCCACTGGGATGGAGAGACCTGCACAACCCTGGAATTAGAGCTGAGATTCCCTAAGGAATCACAGCCTTATCCAGGTCAGAACTGGGGTATCTGTGGGATGTAAAGCAAGCTTTGTGGTGTTTTAAAAGGGGCAAAGTCTCCCCCCAAAGCTGGTACCTAAAGGCAGGGAGACAACGATCTCCATTGTCAAAACAGCTCCCAAAAGCTCGATGCTGGGTGGAAAAGGGAAGCTCCCCCTCTGAAATAAATGAGGGGATGTGGGACAGGGTTCTTACAGGACTGTCCTGGGCATTTCTGAGCTGTCTGGTCCCCCTACACCTCCCTCCCAAGGAGGGGCAGGGGATGGACCAGCACCTCCTTCCCCTCTCCCTGCGCTGGGAGAGCCAAACTGGGAGAGGGATGAGCATCCCGAGGCGAACTCATCGCTGCCCTCACCACCAATTCAGGAAGGAAACCCCCTTCTCCCAGCTCCTCCTGACCCCTTCACACGTTTCCGGCCTCCTTAACCTCCCGTATCTAAGAGAGCAACGTCTTGGAAGGGCAAAAAAGCAAATAAAAAAAAAATATCCATGTGCCACTGCTGCAATCCGCTTTTGGGAGCACGTGTCCAGATTAATTGACAGCCCCAGGGATGAGCAGAGTGCTGGCAGCAACAGGGAAGGCTCCCTTCCATTTTCCCCATTTTCCTGGTCTCTTGTCTGAAAAGGAAAGATTTCTAATTCATGCGAGAGCTGAGAGGTGAGAGGATGCGCTTCGCCAATTCTAAAGCCTCGTTTCCGTGTTATTCCCAAATATTGTGACTGCAAGCTCCGATCTATCATGCGCATTTTGATGGGGTAAATAATGAAAGAACCTACAAGCCTCTAATTTTACACTGACTGCAATTCCCAGTTCCAAAGACAGCTCGAAAACAGGAATAGAAACTAAACCAGTAAAAGAGAAACACGCCCTTCACCATTTCTAACTTTAAGAACCCCAAAATTAAAAAAAATAATCAGAATCAACTCTTAACACAGCTTCATATCTGCTCAAATGAGCATTTTTTACCATCAATACCCAAACTGCTTCCAGGTGCAGGGCACTGGGGTCAGTGTAGGACATCTCTTGTAGGACAACACGTTTTAATGATCTGCAACAAACAAGCAGCTCCCCCTCCCCAGCAGGAAAAATAACCGAGCACCTAATTGCAAAGCAGTATCTTAATTGTCAATTTTAATCTAGGTTTCCTACTCAGATTTAAGTCTGGCTTTTTTTTTTTCTTTTTTTCAAATTGCATTGATTTAACTCAATCAGCCCTGCCCGAAGGCCATCTTTCTGCATGCTCTGAGCATATCAAGCAAGTTTTAACCAATTAGATAAATCACTGCATCTCATAACTTCCTAGCAGCGACGTATCAAGCCATGCACAAGCCCTAATTATTCTTTTAAATACGTCTTATCCCGAAAACTTCGCAAAAACAAGCAGCTCAGGGGGGCATTTCACCATCTTCTATTTATTTTTTTTTTTAACCTAGGGCACATGATGGCCTGAAACCCAGCCAGCTGAATTCTGCAGAAGACCTGCATGGCCCACTGATTTAAAAATCTGTTTATTATCCACTAGAAGGACGGGAATAAGGCTGCTGCACGAGTTTTATTCATTTCCAAGTGTGTGCATTTCTCTGTGCGAGTGTGTGTACACCCACACCCACACTGCAGCCTCGAGGTGTTACACTCCAGCACGGCAGGGAGAAGCAGGCAGGGAATATGATGGACTCACCCCGAGCAAAATCCCGAATAATGGAAGTTTCTAGCACCAACAGCTTCCCAGGGACCCTCGAGCACAGTCCCCCATCAGCAGCAGTGGAAATATGCTCCTCTGACACTGCACAGATTGTTCAAAGATTCCCATGACAGGCGGAGGATTAAAAAGCAATTCCCTGCCTCTCATATTTCACATGCAAAGCCGTCTCTCGGAACGGCAGGCAGCGAAATACGGATCTCCCCGCACTCAAAAATGCGGGTATTCCATAAAAAAAAAAAACAAAACCTTGCTGTGGTACCTTAAAAACGGCAGCACCAAAGCAGGAATTACCCCACGGGGACAGACACAGCGCAGCAAACCCGACCCAGCTTTGTGTTCCGAAAAAAAGCCCTGCGAATTCCAGGCAATCTGCAAATGATTTCCCTCTTCCCCACCCAAACATCCACTGCGAACTCCTACAACCGCGAGCCAGGCTTGCAACAGCCAAAGGGATGGAAATAAAACCCTTCCTTACCTTTAACTTGAGTGTCATATTCAGCTATGATCTCCTTATCCTTTTTGAATTTTGCTGGCGACGTCATGTTTTCTTTCCCAAAAAGCCGAATAACCTCGAAAGAGATCCACCAGAACACGAGATATAAAGGCAATTTTCGCTCCTCTCAGCACGATGCCTTGGCTTTCTGCTCGTCCTTCCCTCCCCCCCCCCGCAGAAAGGGAAAAAAATAAAAAAATCAGTCCATGGAGAGAGGGTGTGAGAGGGAGCACAGCAGCAGGAAAATGCAGATGTTGAGATCAGCGGATGGAAGAGGCAGCAGTTTTGTCTCCCTGCACCAAATCCTTGAGCAGCAGCATCAGCCTAGCGAGATCCTGCAGCCCCCAAAGGCTCTTCCTGATCCTCAATAGCACAGCCAGGGAGTGGAAGTCCTTCCGCACATGTTTTGTGTGGGTTTGGTTCGCCCTTTTTTTTTTTTT
>VZTG01006030.1:334297-348494 GCA_013397845.1 Melanocharis versteri
CGGGACCGGGATCGGAATCGGGACCGGGACCGGGATCGGGACAGGGACCGGGATCGGAATCGGGACCGGGACCGGGACTGGGACGGGACCGGAACCGGACCGGGACCGGGACCGGGACTGGGACGGGACCGGAACCGGACCGGGACCGGGGGCCCGGCCGCCATGTCCTCCAGCGGCTGCACCTTCGAGGACCGGTGCGTGAGCGTGCTGTGCTGCCGGTTCTGCCGGCAGGTGCTGAGCTCGCGGGGCATGCGGGCCGTGCTGCTGGCCGACACCGACACCGACCTCTACTCCACCGACATCCCGCCCTCGGGGTAAGCGCCGGGAACGGGGAGAGGGGGGTCCCACCGGGGGATGGGGTCCTGTCAGCCCCGGGGGTGACCGGCTGGAGGGTTCTCAGCATCACTCCCAAACCCGCTGTCACCGGGAAGGCGGCCCCACAAAATCACGGTGCGCCCCATCCCTCCATCTCCATCCCCGGGGAATCCACGGCAGGACGGCAAAGAGCGAGGCTGCCCCGTGCAGGGCGAATCCAAACCCCAATTTCATTTATCCATGGGAATGGCAAAGAGCGAGGCTGCCCCGTGCAGGGCAAATCCAAACCCCAATTTCATTTATCCATAGGGATGGCAAAGAGCGAGGCTGCCCCGTGCAGGGCAAATCCAAACCCCAATTTCACCCATCCATAGGGGTGGCACAGGCTCAGCAGCCACGGGAAGCTCCTCCCGCTCCTTTCTGAAGCGAGGATTAGAATTTGAAATAAAGAGCTGCAAACAGAACAAACCTGATCTGTCACTGCTGCCAGTGTCGGCTCCGTGCTGCTTTCCCATAGCGAGATTTGAATAGTAAGGAAATCAGGTTGTGAAATGACATGGTAATCAGAAAGCATGGGATGGAGAGGAGATAAGGAATCAAGGGTTTGGGTTTAAACATCCCAGCCTCTGAGGTATTGTTCTGGCTCTGAGCTGGGATTTGGCAGGAGCTGGGGCGATGTCCCTGGTCAGGGTTCTGACTGACTATGCCACACTGAGCCCCAGAGCCTCTGAGCACCGAGAGGAGCTGCTTTTTTGGGCTATTTTAAGAGGGTTTTTGGTACTCACACGATGTCACGTGGGTCCCCTTTTAAAGTTTCCGTATGAGTACGGCTGATAGTCGAAAGGAAAATGGAACCGTGTGGCCTCGGGGAGTTTAAACCACCCAGGACCAACGGCAGCATGGCTTTGTTGTGACTCCAGACCGGCGCTGTTGAAACGCTGGGGCTGTGATCACAGCAACCCTAAACTTCCATGAATTCCCTTCCTCCAGAACCGTCGATTTCATCGGAAGCTGCTACTTCACCGAGATCTGCAAGTGCAAGCTGAAGAACATCGCCTGCCTGAAGTGGTGAGGACACAGCCGGTGGCACTGACGTGTCCCAGCCCCGCGTCCCCTCCTCGCTGTCACCTCCCTCCTGCAGCCCAGAGTTAGGGGATGAAGGAGCAGATTGCCTCCTCTGCCCGGATCTGGAGCTGCTGGGGCTGAACTCAGCCCACTGCTCCCCGGGAGGCCCCAGGGGAAATGTGACAACCCTGTCAGGAGGCTGAGTCCCTGGGAACGCTTCTGTGCCACCTGCCCGGTTAAATGCCTGCCTCGACGCCGAGATATCTCTGTGAATAAGGCCCCAGCAAGAAGCACTTACTCATATTCTAATTAATAGAACATCCTCTTGGCAGATCGAGCTGTTGGGAGCAGATGGAACGTGCTGTCGCTAAAGTTCTCGGAGTTCTTTTATGCTCCTTATTAATGCCTGATATTTAAGGGTGAAAAACAACAACTCGTAGAGAGCTCGCAGCTATCTGAGAGAATTCTCGCAGCTCCACAATCAAGATTGTTACCTTTCTCAGATTCAAACAATGGCAGGGTTGTGATGGGGACACAATATTTTGGTTTTTAGACAGAAGTGGAGAAACAGAAAGATCTCACCAGAGCACATGAAAATTGAAAAAATATTATGGTTTTTATGGTTATTATGGTTTCAGTCGAGGAGATTTGATAAGGCTTTAACAATCTGGCCCAGAGGAGCTGTGGCTGGCCCATCTCTGAAGTGCCCAAGGCCAGGTTGGAGCACCCTGGGACAGTGGAAGGTGTCCTTGCCATGGCAGGGGTGGCACTGGATGAGATTTAAGGTCTCTCCCAACCCAAACCATCCCATAATTCTCAGTCTCATTGTCCTGCTGCTGGTTCCCTCCTGTGCACGGTGCTTCTGTACAGGTGGATTTGGGATGTGAGGAGCTTCTCTGCTGGTTGGAGTCACTGGCCTTCCAAAGGAAAACAAATAAAGAAATCCACCAGCATCTGGTGGTATGTAAACTAATCTGGGTTACACAATTCGGGTTACTAAACGCTCCTCTGTGTGCCAAAGATCCAAAACTCAGATATTCTGTAACTCCTGCCAGATGTTCCCTAAATATTTAAGATACTTGTTTAACCCTGCTCCCTTAACTCTATCAAAACAGGAGCGTTACATCACGCTCTGGCACTGGGGCCATTTAACTGGAGCTGCCAAAAGCCACCACCATCCACCTTTTCCCCATTATTCCCCTTGCCTTTCCAGTGGCAACGTCGTTGGCTACCACGTGATTTGTCCCTGCAAGCCCTGCCTGCTGTCCTGCAACAACGGCCACCTCTGGATGTTCCACAGCCAGGCAGTGTTTGGCATCAACAGGCTCGACCCTTCAGGTGAGGGACACGTCTGCTTCCTTCCCTGTCCCTAAAACCCTCACTGCCCATCCTCACGAGGCACCCTGACATGGCCAAAGGCTGCAGAGGGAGGCTGGCACGTGGAGGCACGAGGAGATGCAGAAAACTGCTTGGGGAGAGGCAGCTGTGGATGAAAATTTCAGTGTGAATCGCTCCTAACCTCCCCCTGAAGTCAGGATTTTCTGCAGCGAGGCCAGCACCAGTATAAACACAGTTTATTTATCGTGGTGGCCATGGCTTTGAGGGCTGGCAGGCAGCTGTCCAGGGGCATCTCTTTTTTTGGGGGGGTCACGTTGTCACTCTGAGCCTCCCCGAGTCCCCCTCAGCTGGAGCTGCAGCTCCTGCATCCTGGAGGGAGGGATGCCCAGTGCCTGGCAGGGCTGGGTGCTCAGGAATGCACAGCTCCCTGATGAATTTCCAGGGTAACTCCCTGCCCAAACCTTGCAGTGCCACCTGTGCCTCGGATCAGTGCTGATTTATTCACCAATAAATCAGCCAGGAGGGGGTTATCAATAGCTGCCCAAACTGGTTATATAAATATTTCTGTGGGCAGAGGTTTATCCTTTCAACTGGGCTGAAAAAAATAAACAACGACACTCCCAAGATCCCTTTGAAGGAAGAGAGAAAACAGATTTGTTCATCATGAACGTGACCTCCTGGGTTTTGCAGGGATTATTTTCTCTCAAAATAGGCAGTTGTGCAACTTAAAAATAAGGGCACAATCCAAAAATACCTTTTTTTTCCCCCCTCCTTTGTCTCCTTCCCACCAGGTGTGAATGTATTGCTCTGGGGCCACTTGCCAGATCTGGAGGAAAGCACAGAAGAAGACACGTCCTGCACCTCTGAGGAGGAGTACATCAGATAAATGTCACCTGCAGGATCTTCCCTCCACTTGTGGCCTGGCTGTTTGGTTTGGATTTGTTTCATTTCACCTGACGGCCCATCAGAGCTTAAACAACAGAAAAAACAGGAAATCAGGGGGGAAAATTAAAAAAAAAAGAATTCTTCTTGCTCTTTCACTATAGCCTTCCTTGGACTCCTGATTCTGCCTGGTGTGCATCCCCTGAGCAGAGATCTTGGAATCTTGGAAATGCAAACACCAAGTGCATTTACTGAGCTCTATTTTGCTTTTTACTCTTCACCCTCGACAGCTGATAATCCTTCTTTTCTTCTTCCCTAAAGCACTTTCCACACAGCAAAACCTCTCAGCTGCTCTCAGTTCAAAGAAACCTTCAGGAATAATCAGCCAGGTCGGGGCAGTTCTGGAAGAGCTCAGCTCTGTGGTCAGAAGTGGCTCAAAGTTTTGCCTCTTAGAGCCTTCCCATCTTTATTTTTCGGTACTTCCAGGATTCTGTCTCCACAGAGATCAAGTTCATGTTTTTTCTCCCTGATAAAACTTAAATTGTGCAGTTTCTTACTAGAACTTCAAGGCTACATTGGAATTTTCCTTCAGAGCAGCAATAAAACCCATCCATATTAATATATATATTTTTTTCCCCTCTCCAAAACACAACTCAGTCATAAATTGGGTCTTTTTAGAGAAAGAAAAAAAAAATCAGGTTAAATATTTGGTGTTCATGCCTAACTTTGTGCACAGACAACCTGGTTCCTGTAGGCAATGAATTCAGAGCTCATTTTCTGAGTTGTTCCAACCATAATATTTAACTTCTGAACTAAATTCTGTCCCCTTCAGCTACTCACCTGAAGGGCCACCAATAAAAAATCCAAGGTAAAATCATATCAGAGAACAGAGGACACTTTTAAATTTAGATTGATGCTGAATAAATCACCCTGTAGCCTCTTGTGATACTGGAAAGGGGTGCAATGAAGACAGATCTGAATTGTCTCAGCATTTTTACTGCTCATAATATATTTCTTAATTAATGGTACTACCTCTTCTGCACTGTTTAAATGTATATTGGTGTATATTTGTACGTGTGTGTCTTGTTCTGAATTCCTGTGTTGTGTCTGCCCAGCAAATAAAAGCTTTGGACTCCAGAGTCTTCAGGGCTGTCATAAATATGGATGTGTAACGATATCAGATAATCAAAACAATGAAATAGCACCTTGGATTTAAAGAGTAGAATAATTAGGATCTTACTATTATGAATTTGTTTTAGACAACCCCCCAAAAAAAATCACTTTAGGCTGACAAACCTGACAGCTTCTCAGTCTCAGTTAACCCTTCTACAACTCAATATCCCAATTTTTGCCAGCTTTCTGTGATCGCTACAGCATCACGCTGCCAAGGTGACACCTCAACAATTTTTTTTTTTCCCAGCAAGAATTCAGGAGCTAAAAATAAATCGGATTGTTTTTGCATAAGTACCACGATAGTTCAATCCCAGTTGTGCCTGTTGCCACTCCAGCACTCGTGGTTTGTAACCTTCACCGTCCTGAGGCAGCAGGGGCAGAGCTCCTCTCCCACAGGGAAGCAGAGGATTAATTCCTCCCCATTGAGTCCATAATTCTGTTTTTGCTCCCCCTCTGCACGCACAGAACTGGAAGTTCTGCCGTGAACTTGCTCCAACGGGCCTGTGTAATTAAAACACTTCACCTCGTCAGCTGGAAATTAAGAATGAGGCGGCTTTGGAGGGAGTTCAGTCCTTTTTTGTTGACAGTAAAGAAGTTGTGGGTATTATAGACAAAGTATGCAAACATCCCCTATTGCCCCAGCTGTCACGAATGTCACCAAAGTAATCAATCATGTCCAGGGCTGCTCCTTGCTGTCTGAAATTTAAAAAAGACCTGACTGAGCAGTTGGTGTTAAAGCCACAGCGGCTCATTCGCAGAGCCCCAAAGTTTGGGGTTGAGTTTCCAAGGATCACCACGGTTATGGACAGATTTAACCCCAAACTGGCACAAAACCGGGTCAGTATTTCCAGAAACACTCCCAGGTGCTTCACCCCAGCCAAAGCAGTGTTTGAAACAAACAGCTCAGGCCCCTGCTTTGTTTTCTCTCTGGTTTTTGACACGTGAAAGGTGTCGATGCTGTGGCACAGCCTGGGATCTGCTGTGGGTCGCTTGGAGGGGATGGCTGCAAAGCCTCTGCTCTAAAAACACACCAGGACAGGAAATGGAGATACCCAGGATGGATATCCAGCAGGATCCAACACAGATCCGTGGTCAGGCTGATCCTGGAGGAGCTGTTGCCCCTTTCTGGTGAGGATTTCCCAGGGAAATCGGATGTGATCTCTGCCGTGCAGCCCCCGAATCCCAAGGCTGGGAAACAAGAGCTGCATCCTGAGGCCTTTCCTGCTCACCGAGGCACCCAGGGCACAGAGCAATCAAAGCATCTCTAATCAGATGTGGGCTCGTTCAGGAGGGACTGGACACCAGGCAAAAGGTCCCAAATTTTAAATTCCAGAGTCTCCTGGCACCGAGAGCTCTGCTGGAGCCCATCCCTCCGTGCCCACAGGCTGCATCTCCCCGGCCACCCCAGGCCTCAGCCCAGCAGTTTTTAGCCTCTTGTGCAACACAGATTTGTGGGTTCAGGGTCACAGACTTGTTTGGATGAAAACGTCTGGGATTCCACAAGGCGCCAAGGATCATTGACTTCGATTCGATTTTTGAGGCTCAGGGAGCTGGGTGATCACTCTGTTATTGATGGGCAAGCATTTTCCTCCCTGCAGTGCACAAAATCAGCTGGAGGGGCAGGGGAAAGTCCCAGCAAGACAGCGACAAATTGACACCCCTCCACATTAAACAAGACTTACCGGGAGGAAAAGCCCATTTAAATCTTCTTCCTTATTCCAGCACAGCCCAAAGCCTCATCACCCCCTCACATCCATGGACCACCATCCATCCCAGAGAGCTGTACAACGACAAACAGCCAGGAATTCTCCTGCCACGTGGCCAGGCCCGGGCTGAGGCACCACCCTGGGATGAAGCTCAGAGCGCGATCTCCATCAGCACAAACTGATACGGTGATCACAGCTCGAGAGAGCTTCTCCCAGAGCCTGGAATGCAGCTCAGCCACTTCCAGCAGATGACAGACGGGTCCCCACTCCTGGGACAGAACCCACAGCCCCAGGTTTCAATCCAAGGAAGAGCCCTGCGACAGGAGACAGAAATCTCTGAGCTCTCTGCTGTTTTCTGCTCCTCTCTCCAGCGTGCCACGCTTCGCAGAGTGAAGTGAAATGGTCATTTATTCTAAAGCACCCAATTACTGTGTCGTGAGAGGTCGTTGCTGCATATTTGGTTGCGTTTGCAGCCCGTGTGGTTTCTGGAAGCGCTCCCCGAGGAGCAGCTTGTGAGCTGGGTAAACAACCTCTGCGTGCTGTTATTTGGATTTAGGGAGTGTCCCCAGGCCAGCACAGCGCAGCCACCACCGCGCTGCTGTGCGAGGAGCTGTGAGCACGGGGGCTCCGGGGAGCTGTGTGGAACCAAGGCAGCCAAGGGGGGCAAGGAAAGGCACCAGGGACTGCCAGAAATCAGAGGTGAAGCCTCAAGAGGCTCCTGAGCTCCAGCACAGCAGGAGATGATGGAGCCACGCCTGTTCCTGCAGCTGTGGATCCCTTCTCCCCGTTCCAGCAGGAATTGCTGTGAGCAGTCAGCTCTTCCAGCACACAGACCCAGCCCCAGAAGCACACAAAGCTTTGGAAGGGACCTTAAAGATCATCTCAAGCTCAAACCATCTCCTGCCCGAATCAAGGATCCTTCCTCGTGCCAGCGCTTTTGGATCTCTGCTGCATGAGCAGTTCTTCCTCTTGCTCTAGCACACACAAAGGACACAGCCTGTAGCAAAATATCCATTAAAAACCTACAGAAAAACCCCCCAGGTTACTCCCAACCTGTGCAGATACAGCATTCACAGAGCTGAGCTGTGATTTCAGTTCATGCAGGACACAGGAACGGCCTTGAGCATCTCCACTGCAATTAACTCCGAGCTGTTGATGCAGCACCCAAAATTCCCTCTTCTCAACAGAGGAAATATCAACCACGCTGCTCTCCCAGCGAGCACCAGCACCTCCAAGCAGCTGTTCAGCCAGAGGGACATTCCAGCTGCTCTGCTGTCACCTCTCTCCAGGGTGACAAGGGTGACAAGGGTGACAAAGGTCTCTTGTCACCTCGCTCTGTTGACACCAGCTCAGCCCTGTGAGCTGCACTATTGATTTCCCACCAGAAAGCAGGAATCACATTTTGGACAGCAACAAGGTGGGGGGGAAAAAACAAAAAAAAGCCAAAAAACCAACAGGGAACAAATCTGGTCAGATAGAAGCCAACCCAAATCTCTGGTGCTTCACTTCTGGTGTCACCAGCCCGATGGCTCAGGGCGATGCCACGCAGGGGACACCAGCCCCAGAGCACTCCCCAGCACTGCCATCTGCATGGCAGCTCTGTGCAGCCTCACAGAAAGCCAGGCTGAGGGGAAAAAAAAGTCCTGATCTCTTGCATTTCTCTGCCTGAGCTTCTTTCCTGGAGGGAAGTGCTAATTAAAACTGAGCCGGCGTCGCTGCTCCGTGAGCGCAGCCACGCTGGGATCCTTCCCTGCTGTGCCACGGCACAAGCTGATTAGTTCATCCCTCTCCAGCATATGGCCTGCTTTGGAAGGGGAAATTTCCACTAAAACAGGAGGCATCACCACAAATGCAGGTGTTCTGGGGCTCTCACCCCGATTTCCCCAAAGAAAAGCTGCTCCTGGCTCTGGCTGCGCAAATCCGACAGCTCCTGGCAGAAAAGCAAGTTAATGAGAGCTAAATTTTAGAGAGATTCACCTGATTTTGCCTCATCATCTGCCTTGCTCTCAGAGCCAACACCACGCTCCAGCAACAGCCTGGCCACACAGCAAAGGGCTTTTAGGACCAAACCACAAGGGGACAAAGCTCCCACCCCTTCTGTCCTTGACACCTTTCGGGGGTGTCACCAGAGCTCTTCCTTCACCACCGATTTGTCTTTCTTCACTTTAAGAAGCACAGATTCGATTCTGAGGCTCCCAAGGCTTCGACAGGAACGGATCTGCTCCGTGGCTCCTGCTGTGCTCGCAGAAGGCACCCAGAAAGCTCCTCCAGCAAGGCTGGCAAGGGAAGAGCGAGGAGCTCGTGTGCCACCAGCTGCCTCGGCTGTGAGCAGTGCCAGCCCTCCCTGGGCACGTTAAAAACACAGCAAGGGCAGCTCCAGACCCAAAACCACACGGAGACAGCATAGATGGGATGGATTCCCAACCCAGGGCTAAGGATGGACCTTCAAACCCCACGTATTCAACCAAAACTGCATGTCCAGCTACTCTGCTAAACACAAAACCCCTTCATTTATTAAAATTTTAAACCCCTTTAGAGCTTTGAGCAATTCATTCTCTTGCAGGTGGACAGGGAGCAGCAGATGGTTTTGGACCCCCACAACACCAAAGCTGCAATAATTTCTCTCCCAGGGTTCTCCCCCAAAGCCAACACAAGCAGAGAATTATTTGGTTAAAAATGCAGAGGGAATGGCACAGTCACAGCTGAGGGGAGGTTGTGAAAGCTCCTGCAGATTCAGTCTAGCGTCCACTCATGCTTGATGAGAGCCTAAAATGTTGGGAAAAAAATTAAGCAATCTGCTCTTGTGCAAAGCCCACCACAAGACTTGCCACAATGTTGCTCCATTTCTTCTTGGACCCCAGGTTGGATGTGAATTTTCCTCTGTAAAGTGGATTTCACCCGGCTTCAAATTTTACCCAGAGTCCAAACTGCTTTCTTTGTAGCTGAGAATTTAAAATTCAGATGAATACAGTTTTTTTCATCTCTCCTGCTACCAGAAGGCAGCATTCCTAAGTGGCAGGAAGTCTTTATTCAGCAGAATATGTCCAATTTTTTAATTCCAGTCCTTATGGGAAATCAAAATTTAAAAACTGCTTAAAAGCACCTGGCACTGGCCTTGATAAGAAACCTTTTTACTTTATTAACTGGATCAAATTCTGATTTGATACAAACACGCCAGTGATGCACGAACCTGAATTGCTGCTTTCCTTTGCACCCCTCTGAGAGCACAAAACCCTTCTCAGCAAACTGAGCTGCAATCAGCCACAAAAATCACAGCACTTGGGAAGCAGCAGCTTTTGGGGGGCGTCAGGTGCTGTGGAAACACCTCCTGCAGCACTGGAGCCTCCTGCTGCTCCTGCTCCTGCCAGGGGCTCGGAGCTGGGCACCGATGGCGTTGGCATTAATTGCAGCGGGCACTAATGGCTTTGGCATTAATTGCAGTGGGCACTAATGGCGTTGGCATTAATTACAGTGGGCATTAATGGCGTTGGCATTAATTGCAGTGGGCACTAATGGCTTTGGCATTAATGGCAGTGGGCACTAATGGCTTTGGCATTAATTACACTGGGTACTAATGGCTTTGGCATTAATTACACTGGGTACTAATGGCTTTGGCATTAATTGCAGCGTTCCCTGCACTGCCAGCGAGTGCATTCACTGCACTTCCCCTCCCAGAGCAGTCACATCCCACCTGATCCCACTGGACAGCACCAGTGAATCCCAGCCTGATGTTCCCCAAAGCCCCAGGGCAGTGATTCCTGGGCTCTGTCCCCAGGATTGGGGTGATTTTCTCTCTGTCCCCTCTGTACCCTCTCCTCAAGGATCGGGGTGATTTTCTGGGCTCAGTCCCCAGGATTGGGGTGATTTTCTGAGCTCTGTCCCCAGGATCAGGGTGATTTTCCGGGCTCTGTCCCCAGGATCGGGGTGATTTTCTGGGCTCTGTCCCCAGGATCAGGGTGATTTTCCGGGCTCTGTCCCCAGGATCGGGGTGATTTTCTGGGCTCTGTCCCCAGGATCAGGGTGATTTTCCGGGCTCTGTCCCCAGGATCGGGGTGATTTTCTGGGCTCTGTCCCCAGGATCAGGGTGATTTTCCGGGCTCTGTCCCCAGGATCGGGGTGATTTTCTGGGCTCTGTCCCCAGGATCAGGGTGATTTTCCGGGCTCTGTCCCCAGGATCGGGGTGATTTTCTGGGCTCTGTCCCCAGGATCAGGGTGATTTTCCGGGCTCTGTCCCCAGGATCGGGGTGATTTTCTGGGCTCTGTCCCCAGGATCAGGGTGATTTTCCGGGCTCTGTCCCCAGGATCGGGGTGATTTTCTGGGCTCTGTCCCCAGGATCAGGGTGATTTTCCGGGCTCTGTCCCCAGGATTGGGGTGGTTTTCTGAGCTCTGTCCCCAGGATCAGGGTGATTTTCTGGGTTTTCTCCCCACTGTGCACTCTCTCCGAGGATCAGGGTGATTTTCTGGGCTCTGTCCCCCCTGTACACTCTCCCCAGGATCAGGGTGATTTTCTGGGCTCTGTTCCCAGGATCAGGGTGATTTTCCAGGCTCCGTCCCCAGGATTGGGGTGATTTTCTGGGCTCTCTCCCCCCTGTGCACTCTCTCCAAGGATCAGGGTGATTTTCTGGGCTCTGTCCCCAGGATTGGGGTGATTTCCCAGGCTCAGTCCCCAGGTTCAGGGTGATTTTCCAGGCTCTGTCCCCAGGATTGGGGTGATTTTCTGAGCTCTGTCCCCAGGATCAGGGTGATTTTCTGGGTTTTCTCCCCACTGTGCACTCTCTCCGAGGATCAGGGTGATTTTCTGGGCTCTGTCCCCCCTGTACACTCTCCCCAGGATCAGGGTGATTTTCTGGGCTCAGTCCCCAGGATCAGGGTGATTTCCCAGGCTCTGTGCTCCTGGCAGGGATCAAAGCCTGCCCTGTCTGGGTGTGTGCCCGCACACCAGGCTAAGGAGACACATTAATCATGGCCTGAGCATTTCTCTGCTGGGAAAAGAACTGGTTCCCTCTCTGTCACTCACCTCTCCCCCACAAAAACCCGCCTGGCCCAAGCGACTCCCTGAAAACCAGCCTGGATTGCAGATGACCTCGGCAGAGGAGGCATCCACCGAGTGTTGTCTCGGCTGAAAATGAGCTTTGGAGAGCAAAACTCCACAGCAAGACACGGCTTCGATGCCTCAGCACAGCCCCAGCACCCGGCTCTGAGGCTTTGGGAGGTGGAAGGGGGGATGTGGCTGCTCCTTGGGTTGCTGATTTCCCAGGCACTGCTGATGGCAGGAGTGGGGGAAGAATCAGGAAACTCTGATTTCCCAGGCACTGCTGATGGCAGGAGTGGGGGAAAAATCAGGAAACTCTGATTTTCCTTCTGCTGACAAAGAGGGAGCAGCGCTGGGAGCTTACAGATGATGCTCCCAGACTTTTAGGTGGGATTAGAAATCAAAACTCTGCCTAAAAAGGGGGAGGGAGGAGCAGCCCTTCAGCCAAAAACCACCCAGAGCTTTGACATCATCTCCTGGAGAAAGAGAAAGGAAAACCTTCCTGGGAGATCACAGCCTGACCTGGAGCTTTGCATCCCGAGGAGGCCACCAACCCAGGATATTCCCTGTGCTGCTGGTCCCTCTCACCCATCCCCTGCCCTTGGCTAATGCCTCAGGAGACACAAACCTGTGCTCCCACAGTGCCTGAAAACCCCAGGACCTTGCCAGGTCCTTGTCCTCTGCCCCCAGAGCTCCAGCAACAGGTTTGCAGCATTTTCAAAGCCAAGCAGCAGCACCTCTGCCTCCCCTGCTTTGTAAAACAGAGGGGAAAATCCCTTCCTCTTCCCATTTCTAAACACAACACAGGGGAAACATCAGCAACAGCTCGGCACCAGCTGCGCCCCACAAACCCAACGCCTTCCCTGAGAGAAGGAATCCCTCCCTGGGAGGGTGGGGATGCCCAGAGGGGTCGTGGGCTCCCCATCCCTGGAGTTGTCCAAGGCCAGGGTGGAGGGATCTGGGATGGTGGGAGGTGTCCCTGGCCTTGGCAGGGGTGGGATGAGATGATCTTTGACGTTTTCCAACCCAAACCATGCTGGGGTTCTCCAGCTGGAGAATCCTGAGCAGGACACCCCCTCCTATCCAAGGCAGGAGGAGGGTGAAGCACCCAGCGAGGGGCTGGGGGTGCAGCAAACCCCCACCCGTGCACATTCCAGGGTGATCCTGGGCCTTCCAGCTCTGGGTCCCAGCACGGGAGCTGCCACCAGGCCACGGAACAAGAGACAGCAGCACTGAGCTCCACAAATCTGCATCAGGAGTGAGAACGGGAAACCCGGCTGGATTTGTAACTTCAGCCGATTGCGAGGACAGAAAGGTTCCCCAGCAGAGCACAGAGGGTTTAATTCTCTGATAGCAGTGCAATAAAGGCAGCAGGGGAAAGCAGGAGCTCGCTCTCAATGGGAAGAGAGGAAGGGACACTGATATTTTGAGGCGTTCACCTTTAGGTTATAAGCAGCTTATCTCAGGCTGCTCCCTACGTGGTCTCCTTGGGAACGGAGTCAGACAATAAATCAGATGTGCCAGCGTTTATCAGAAGTTCCAACCAGCCAAAAACACCAGCTCTCCTCCCGATGCCAAGTGGGCTTTGCAGGACGTGGGGCCAAGCCTGGAGTCACGTGGGGGGGTCAGACACACCAGATCAAACTCCAGATGAGAAACGCCGCTGGAAACCTCCAAATAATGCTCATACTGCTGCTCCTCGTCGCTCTGTCCTCCTGCAGCCACGGGCTCTGTCAGAACCTTCAGAAAAAAATGCAAAAAAACCCAAAATCAACCTGGCATTTTGTGGGCACGGCTGCTGCACACATCAGGGCAGCATCTGCATATCGTGCCCAGTCAGGCACAAAAATAAGCCAAGCCATTCTCCTCATAGTCTGGGCATGGAAGAGATTATTCTTGTCTTAGTCTGAACAGGGAGGGGGGAAAAAAAAAGCAATATATGGGAGGAGTGGTGGTAGGAATAAAAACAGCTTGAGGAAAGTCAGCAAGATCGGTGCATGAATATTCTCAAAGTGCAGAAATCCTGCCAGACACAGGGGGAAAAAATGCAGACATTTCGCCTGTCAGGAATAAAACCATCCCCACCAAATCTCGTTTTAAAACTGGTGAAAAGTTCCCACCCTGTTCCAAAACGTTTCGCTGCTTTTGTGTGACCAGAAGGAGGTCACAGCAGGAACCGTGGGGGCAAAGGCCTCGGTCTCACTCGGCCAGGAAAAAGCAACAGCAGAGACAGCAGCGAGGCCCATTTCTCCCAAAATCCCGACTCTGGTGGCATCAGACACAGGTGGGGCTGGGAGCTGGGCTGGGAACAGGTGGGGGAGATGGAAGGGACCAGAGCCAAGGTCCGGGCACAGCTTCACGCGTGGCCCAGCAGAGGAAACGTCACCCTTTCCCTCTGTGAATGGCTCAGTCAATAAAAAACCCCAAAAGTAACGCAGTTTACAGAGACCCGGCCGTGTGCTGGCACCTGAGTTTGTCAGAGTGACAGCAGTGACAGTCACTGTCCCCCGAGGTGACATCCCAGCCCTGGCTGGCACAGACCCCTCGGGCAGCGGGGTCTGCAGCCCACCTGAGCACGACCCCGGCACCAGTGGTGCCCCCTCCCCATTCCCTGCCAGACCCCAAAACTGCCCCAATCCTGCCAGTGCCCCCCAAAACTGCCCGTGCCCCCTCCCCATTCCCTGC
>VZTG01006031.1:0-20898 GCA_013397845.1 Melanocharis versteri
CACTGGGAGCAGATCAGCTGTGTAAGGGATGCAAAACAGGTCAGGGGAAACTAGGGACCAGAGCCCAGCAGGAACATTGATTCCTCAAATTTAGCTGCTGTTGGATGTCTTTTGCCCATCACTTGTTCTCCCACCACACCAGGGCACAGGGAGGGGGATCGTTTGACTTTGTAATGTAATACAATTTATTTTGATTTGCTGTTCCCCTCAGGTCAATGCTAAAATCTGGGCACCTTTGCGATATGACTCATCTCATTCTCCTGCTGATGTCTCAGATGCATCAGAGGAACCATGTGATGAAAATGTTTGAAGTTCAATTAGAAGAATCCCATCCACTGTGTCCATTTGCATGTGTGTAGGAGGCTGGGAGGAAATAGAAATGGTTATTTTAATGCTTCTTTTAATGACTGGAGGGTGATGTGCTGTAAGAGGGACACTCACCTGGGGCTCAACCAGCCATGTGTTAGGTCTCTTGCCAGGTCCAGGCTGGTAGATGTAAGCAGAGTACACAGGAATACGCATCTTCCTGTCGTACAGAGTGGCAAAGTAATACTGGTTCTTGTAGCGCTGGCAGATCCACGCTGGTTTCTGCGGCTCCAGGGCTTCATTTGGGGGGATCTCCCGGAAAAAAAACTGAGGACATGAAGTTTCAAAGGACTTCACCACCTCGCTGTGTCCCAGCCAGAGGCAGCTCGCTGCCACCTGCAGCAGCAGCAGCCACAGCATCGTGGGAGGATTTCAAGTGAAGGGTTCTTGCTCCCCTGGAAGGCAAATGCAGAGGAGGGGACTATGAGAGACCGAGGAGGGGGTAACTTCTGTCCTTCTGGATATGGAAAAATCATCAGCGCTATAGGGTTGTGTAGGAAGATGACTGGGGATAAAAGGAGAACAGTAGAGACGTTACAGGGGAAAATACGGTTTCTTCTCCCTGGATGAAACACAGTCAGCATACCTGGGCCTCCCACACACAGGGAGGGCCAAATCTAAGGGGGGCTAAACAGAGGGTGGGGTGGAATGGAGACACCATGGCCAGGCTCTGTTGAAACCCTTGCAGAGGAGACACCTGGGTGGTATTTTCTAGCTGATAAACTGCATGGCAGCTGAAAAACATGGGAGATAAATGAAGATGTCCTGCTGCTGAATCAGCAACCATGGAAAAATTCCTCTCCTTGGACTGAGGCACATCCGCATCCCAAGGTTATTGCAGGTGCTTTACTAAGATATCCACGCCCAAGGCATGAGAACCCCTCACTGGGAAAGATGTATGACTACATGCAATCACCACCTAAATGTAAACAAATAGTATATAAGTGAGTTAAAAATGGAGAGAAGTGATGGAAGGGTCCATTGTAACTTCTGGGATCAGTTGATGGGCTGAACCTGCCTTCTCTCCCTTAGGGATGCCTGTTGGGTAGGAATCCTACTTTATGCTGAATGATTACCTCCAGCCAGCTTTTGTTGGGGATTAAAGATTATTAGTATGTTGTTCTGAATTAGTATCTTGCTTTGCATTCTTTTCGCAGTCAGACACTTTCACTGGCAAGCCTCCAACCTTAACCTGTCACAGTTGTATTGATGAAGAGTTTTATTGTTACAGTTAAATAGTTAAAGTGAGTCCTTCAAGGGTGCTGGCAGTCTCCAGCAGCGGGTAAAGGTGTGGAGACCCAGGAGGGGTTTCTCTGGTTGGTGTGTGACCCTGAACAAGTCAGTCACACCCTCCAACCCAGAGAGCTGCTCAGTGAAGGGTCCCCACAACAGGACACCAACAGACTGATGAGGCAGAAGGGTTTCGGCTTTCATGTGGCACTGACAGACTGAACACACACTAAGGGTTCGAGCAAACCTCCCTTTTTCACATGAGGGGGTGAAATCTAAGATAGGTTTTAGGTGCCTAGAAGAGGCAGCACTGGGGGAATTCAGTCTGCCTGAGAGGTGTTCCAAACTCACCCCAGGCCTAAACAGTTCTCACGGCAAAGTTATCATGGAACTGAGGTATGGCACTGGGATAAGGTCACCTTTTCCAACCCACTTGAGTTTGTCAAGAGCTCAGCTTTTGCACTGGAGGAAAAATCCTGCAACAAACCAGGGCCTGGAAGCCCCTACTTCCAAACATGATGTCATAGAATCACAGAAGATGCTGAGTTGGAAGGCACCCACGAGGATCATGGAGTCCAACTTCTGGCCCTGTCCAGGACAGCCCCGGCAATCCCACCATGTGCCTGAGAATACTGTACAAACACATCTTGTATTCAGGCAGGTGTGGGGACGTGACTGCTTCCCTGGGGAGCCTGTTCCAGGGCTCAACCACCCTCTGGGTGGAAAACCTTTTCCTGATATCCAGCTTAAATCTCCCCTGACTCCTCTCCAGGCCATTCTCACTCCCTCCTGCTCTGAGCACCTGCCCACAGCAGCCACCTGCAGCTGGGCACAGACTCTGCTCAGCCCCCTGCAATGCTGAGCTGGGCTTTAATCTCATGGGGCATTGGGCAGGGAAAGATCAGCGATGCTGCACTTCCTACATGTCTCTGGCCCCATCCAGGTTCACACAGACACGCAGCTCTTCCAGTCATATCCAATATTGAACCCAAAGTAATCCAGCTTGGGGTCCTGCCTCTCAGCTGACATTGGGATATTAAGCTACATATGCCCTTGGCTCTGACACAAGACATCTGGTCCTTGTTTTCTTTAGCAACCCCGGATCAGGAACATGGTGACCAGTAAGCTGGAAACTAAGAACAGGAACAACAAGGGATGCACTTGTTGCACTTTTTACAGTACTCTGCAGAGCATGCCCATAGCTGCCCTAAATAAAGCAGAGAAGTTCCTGAAAAGTCCTTTTGCATGACCCCCTCCACGAGCTTAAAATATATTTAACTAACTTAATATCTAACTTAAAATCAGATATGTAGAAACCAACCTACCGTGGGAAGGAGCACCACAGGACTCTGCTCGCAGCCCCAAAGTGGCAGAGGACTCTGAAATACCTCTGCTGCAGTCTCAGACTGGCTGTTTTTATATGGTTTCCAGGAGGAGAGAGTTGTTAGATTTCCCAAACAAGGTTTAAAGTGAGTTTGTCCAGGAGTTCAGCCACCTGTGTTTGTCCAGAGGCCTCTTGCAAGGTCATAGGTGGAGTTTTGGTGCTCAATAAACTCACCCCTCCCTCTTATTCAACAGTTTGATGTTAATTTTCCAGGTGACTTGGCTTGAAAGTCTTTCCCAAATCATTCCATCTGTCCTTGCCCTACTTTACAGTGTTAAATAGCTGCAAAATTCAGTGCATGCATAAACTCTGATTGCTCCTTGGAGCTCAGCAACTCCAGCCTAGGCTTTGTCTATATATATTTATTCCAAAGCTCAGGAAAGACTTGAAATATTGGAGTAAGTAGTGAGAAAGGAGCAAGAGCTTACCTTGAAGCAGAGTCTCAGAACAGGCAGCCAAAGAGTTCCTTTCTTCTGCTCCCTGGAGAAACACTTGGCTGATCCCTCAGGAGTGCCACTGCAATATACACCTGGTCATAAATCTGCCCGCTGTGATAAACAGGGAATTTCACTGAAAAGAAAGGTTTTCTGTTATTATTCAAGGAGATTTGTTCATGCCCGTCCTGAAGTGGGGTGACAGTTGCTATTTGCAATTTCCTCAGGATTTCTTCCAGGTTCTTGCAGCATCACGTGTCAGGGGAAAATAACCGGGTCTGGTGACTTATCTGTTCATTTCCTCATTCCCCACGAATGGGGACCTGCACGTATTTTTGTTCCTGGCAGAACATCTCTTGTGGCACTAGACTGACTAAAAGGCAAGAAAGAGAAATGTTGCTTGGACAGGCGGATTGAGATTTGTGCTCTTCTGGACTGTTCTCCTTCAAGGGCAGCAAAGATCCCGGGGCCACAGGCAGGATCTGTGAGCGAGGACAGAGAGGGAGTGCAGACACCTCGAGGCCAGCACACTCTTTGCTTCAGCCAGGATGGTGATACATGCACAGCTCTCCTTACATGCCAAGTACGCTCATAGAATCACAGAAAGAATCACAGAAAGAATCACGCAATGGTTTAGATTGGAAGGGACCTGAGGGATCATCCGTTTCCAACTCCCCTGTTGTGACACAAGCAGGAACGCCTTCCACTAGACCAGGTTGCTCCAAGTCCAATCCAACCTGGCCTTGAACACGTCCAGGGATGGGGCATTCACACACACTTTGCCAGGTGTTCAAATGAGTGGGAGCTTCAAGTGGTGGGTAAAACACTGACCCAATCAGACCAAAGATTAGAGGTTCCCAGAAGAGGCAACAGCTGCTTCTTCTGTTCTTCCCCTGTGTCCCAGAAATTATCCTAAAGCACCTCTGCTGTGCAGCTCCCCCTCAAGAAACATTTTCTGTGTGAAAAATAGAACCCTTATCCAGAGCCGTATGAAAAATACCAATTTTATGGAGAAAAGTGCAAGGAAAAGGTAAGGATATAAAAGATTGACTATGTTACCAAATCCACCCAAGGACAGCAGCTGTACATTATCCATTTTAAACTACTTTCCTCAAGCCCTTCTATGCAACACTCCAAATGCTGGCTCGTGGCAATCCTTGAATTTTGGAGATAAATATGCTCAATCCATTCATTCCTCACAAAGATCAATAGCTTTTATAATATTGTACAGTTCAGCTGAAGAAGTTGTCGTGGGATTTGGGTATCTTTGGTTACATTAACTCCACCAGACCAGGTGCCATGCAGAGCAGGTAACACTGAGGTGACAGAGGGGTCACCTCCTTGCCACCAGTGAAGCACCACCCTGCTACAAACACTCCCAGCTGAGAGCTGTCGGGTTCCCTGCGGTTACTCTCACTCTTTCAGTTCCTTTCAGCTTCGGAGACCAAAAATCAGTAGGTTATTTTCACTCTCTGATTCTCATCTGGCAAAACCTCTGAACTGCATAAGACAGAGGGGGTGAGCAACCATCACAGCAGGCTACAAGCCAGGTTTTGAGCCAGAGAAGGGAGAAGGACGATAAGAAGCAGACCCTGTGGAGGTGGGACGGTGCTTTTATCACGGCAATTGTCCTCCCTTACACAACTGGCTCAGCTGTAAAACTCCCACCCCTCGCCCCTGGGGAAGGGCACAGTCACACCTGAGGGTTTTCATCCCTTCTGATGGGCCACAACAGCCTCAGCTGCGCTGATGTGAGAGGCAGCTGTCATGTCTTAGGAGGGGTCATAAGCCATCAAAGCCCCCTGAAGTGCTCCCAGACTCATTTCTGAGGCCTTCCACCAAAGGACTGAAAGCTCCCCTCTCTAGAGGAGTACCTAGGCATTCCTACTGAGCCTGAGCATATTTTAACTCATTGGACTTTTTATCTGGGGGCTTTTCCCCCCATGCCCGATGGATCAAGATTGTGACCATCACTCTAACCAACCGACATCAAAATAGCAACAATCAAGTCTTGTCCATGGATCCACAGGTGGTGAGGTCTTTCTACTCTTATCCTTTCTTTTTCTTTTTTTCCTTTATGTATTTTCTTAAGTGATATTTTAATGGATATATGTGGATGTATATATAAAAATATGGAGATAAATATATGGATATATACATTATATGGATATATAATATGGATACTATTAAAAAATAATACTAACCAAAATGACTACATACCTCCTTTACATTGCAACTAAGTTGTTCTAAAATAAACCCATACATTTATATATTCTTAAAAACACTGGTCATTCAGTGTTGTTTCATTCTAATCCACCCCAAGGGATCTATTAACAAGAACCTTGGTCACCCTTCCCTTCTGGTGTCTCACATTCTGCAGCTGTTCCTCAGGTAAAATGGAAGTCCCAGCGTATTAAAGCAACTCTGGAGCCTGAATTCTGAATTCGTGGAATTTCTTTTTCATCATGTAGTGATAACAACACACTTCCTCATAAGCTATTGTAATACTCATAACCGCACTTCAATTTAGTGAACATTTTGGTCTGTATAGAAATTAATCCATGCTGTGGTTTCATACAGATACATTTTTAAGAGGATGAAATATCTTTACTTATTAATACAACCCGCTCATTAAGCCTCCTTTGATTTCTCTTCCTGGCAGATGTTTGTATATTAGGGCCAGGATTTCACCATGTATGTGGACTCCCAAATGCTGTTGAGATTTGGCTGGTTTGAAGCTGCTCTGAGTTATGCTACCAAGGTGGTCCGAGGTGTGGAGCACATGCCTTCAGGAAACAGGGATTCAGACTTGATGAGTCTGGCCAAAGGGAGGCTGAAGGGCAGCCCAACAGCTGCCTACAGCTACTGAAAAGGTCAAGAACAACAAAGTCGAGCTCTTTGTGGCAGAGCCAGGCACTGTAACAAAGGGCAGCAGCCACAGACTGGCTTGGGAGGTGCAGGTTGCACAGCAGGATAAAAACTGCCTCTAGGCAGGTACTACTGGGACAGGCTGTCGGGAAATGACAAATGAGAATTGCAGAGGTGACTCAAGGCTCAGCTGGATGGAAACACAGCTGAATTGGAGTCCTGCGGCTGATGTTGCCAAACAGCATTTCTTTGATGCTGTGGTAGATACATCTCCCATCTTCTCCCCACCCCACCCTGGCCTGCCACACTCAGATATTGCCTGGAAAATTATGACAACACAGTAAATGGCCAAATCCTCTGGTCCTGAGAGTCGTACTTTTAAGTCTTTCTATAGCCCAAAGTCATAGAAAACACACCACATACCTCAGAGGGCCAGGAGGAGGACACACTTCCAGAATCCTGGTTCAGACTCCTCCAGGGAAAAGACAGCAACTAGATGAAACCCCAGCCACTCATCTCTCTCCCTAAGGAGAGACTGATCTTTTTTAAGTGTCTGGACCAGTTTGGTTCCTCTGCTAGCCGTCCCCACGCTTCAATAAATACAAGCTTTGCTACTGCACATTAGTTATGCCGAGGGTAATTAGCAGTTACGTCACCATGATTTCCAGTTTGACTGCTGGCTGACTCCATGTGGAAATGAGGTTGTTGATTGCAAGAGGAAATATGCCAGACCAGGCTCCAGAGGAGGAGCCTCGTTGCTCATGAGGAAGAGCAGCCCTTGTGCCCTTGGTCATCTCTGCTGGGCTTGGCATCCCCTGGAGCCCGTGGATGTGGCACCAAGGGAGGGCCAGCTGTGTGCAGTGGGCAGCGCTGATCTTTCCCTTCACCTCTGAAGGTGTCAATCAGAGCTCACTGCCTCCAGCCAGAAAAGATGTGATAACGCTGTGTTGTAGGAGGTGGCAGACTCGAATCCTGGCCTAATTAAGAACACGTCCTCATTACAATGAGTTCACGAGAAACCGGCCCTTGAGGACAGACTAACACAAACAAACAGCTTTAGGAACTCCCTCCTGGCTCACCCCGTCTAAATGACTTGTAGTCCCAGGAGCTCCGGTTTTGGCTAAGCAGGATTCGCCCTGTTTAGGGACTGGTCCTCAGCACTCCCTGTAGAGTCAGTACAAGAGGAATATCCACATTTTTAGGGCACAGCTCACATCTGGAAGATGAAGGGAATTACACTACAAAAGTCTTTGTTCCTCTCTGGTGACTATGAGGATTCACAGAGGTCCAAGCTCTGATTTACACCTCCAACACTGCATGAGCTGAGTCCCACTTGATGTTGCCATCTCTAAATCCATGATGCTTATATCACATTATTTAGCCAAAGCATAACAGAAAAATACAAAAGCCATCCATTTCCAAAGCCCTTTCCTTATGGACAGACCTTCAAAGCAAACAGCCTCTCCTCATTCATTCTTATGGGCTTGATGCATCAATCCAGCAGGAATTTCAGGGGAGTTTTGTAACCTGTGTGGGAGGATGATTTCTTGAGAGCACAACAAACAAATAATCAGCACAGCAAGGGACAGGAGGGAAGGATGCACTTCATGCAATTCAGTTTGAGTGTTCTCAGACCAAGATGTTTGATGTGATTGCGGAAGACAACAGAGGGTAAGGAACAGAGATTATTTTTCTTCCTGGCAGAGTTGGCTGTGTGTTTTAGGTCTCACTCAAGCCCAAAAGAGCTGATAGCACTACAAGATCACCTGGTTTGAAGATGAGCTCATGCTGAACTGGCCATGGACTAGATGCAAATTTGGGCTCTTGAGAAGTGAAGTCAAAAGTTTTTTGTGCAGGTGACTTGCTCTGAGTCAGACCTCCTGCTGGACCAAGAGCCAGCTCATGGATGCAATGAAGCAAGCCAAAAGTCACCTTAGGCCTCCTCTGGGCTCCCCTTGTGATGCAGCCTTAACCTGCAACATTCCCCTTCCGTCCCAAACAGGTGACCTCAGAGGGGACTGGTGATGCTTCCTTTGTGGCTTGGTTTTCTGCTGCAGATAACATTCCATGGGATATGGCCATTGCCAATGGGATGTGTAAGAAAATCCTGAGTCTGAATGCTCTGGATGCACAATTTCATGCTCCTGTTCACTCAGAAAGATCCAGAGAACAAGATTATGGTAAAAATACCCCTCTGTCCCTAACAAGCATCTGTGGAAATTTTAGATGGGTATTTCCAGCACTAGATCAACAAGATGTGATGAATCACAAAATGTGGTAAGCAAACTCAGCATTTCCTTTGTTTTGTGGGATTCTGCACTGATGTGGTTCTGAAAGTGTTGTACACAGGCAGCATCTCATTTCCCAAGTAGGAGAGAGAGGAATGGAAACGTGGAGAGTGGATGGGTTTGCAGGTGGAACTTGGAACAGGATGAGAAAATCATCCGTAACAATGGGCAAATGCTTCAGTGATGAGCCAAGATTTCCTTCAAACTAAACCAGACAGGAGCCCATCAGGGAAAAGCAGAAACCTGCATGTAGCCAGCTCAGACCTCACTTCAGCCAGCTCTTGGGCAATGAAGGCACTTCCCTAGAACACAAGCTTCCCACCAGAGACCGACTGCCAGGACCCAGCTCTCAGTGAGGGATATTTTCTGGGCCAGAGAAGGCAGCTGATGAGGTTAGGGAAGTGCTGGGCAGCAGTACCCACAGTCCAGCTATGGGTCTAAGGAGAGGCTGTTTCATTCTTGAGAAACAAAAGCAAAAGCATCTGCTGTCACAAGTGAGGAAACCAGCCCAGCAAAACTGGTTTACAGGAGATGAATTTGAAATCCATACTGGTTGATAAAAGGTAGATCCCATAACAATGACATTTTGGAGGGCTTTTGAGGTGAGTGTGCCTGTTTAACCTCTGGGGTCAGACCCTACCTGGTTGTCCTCTTTGGAGCTCTTGTTGCCTTGGTAGAAAAAGTCACAGTCACCAGTTCTCTTACAGGCTGTTGTGCCTGGACACAGCAAGAGCAAATGCCACCGTCATAATTTGGGTGTGGGGAACCCTAAACCAGAAGCCCATCAACCTCAAGGTGGAGGTACTGAATGCAAAGAGATGCACTTGATCCAACTGTCCCGTGGGAACCCTTGGAGACACCATGAAGCTCGGGATGGAGCCAATCTTGAGCAGCCTGATCCAGCATTGATGGTAGATCTGCTGCAAGGATCTCAGTGATCTTAGGGGTCTTTTCCAACCTAAATTACTCTATGACTCTAAAAAACCACCTTTTTATGGTTACAGAGGTTGGTGCAGAGGTTTCACGTCTGAGAATTCTCCTCTGAGAATGGTGTGGAGAAGGAGTCGTTGTGAGTCAAGTACAACCTCAAATGTCAAAAGGCAAATCTTTATACAACCATGGGGATTGCAAAAAAAATGTGCAGAGTTATTCAAAATAATACCAAAATACAGGTCAATGTGGGCAAGGCTGGAGCAATAAGAACATTGAAAGTACTGGGTTTAGCACTCGGTTTCTATGTCCTGGTTCTTGTTTTTCAGTCAGCTGCAGATCAAAATCACAGAAATCAGCACAAAATGCAATGGTTGATACTTCTATGGTTTTTTTGGTGGTAACAACCATTTCTTATAAATACAGAGCTGTTATCATCAGCCCCAACAGGGTATCCTGGGAGTCTGTACTACAGGAAACACAGCACTGAGAACGTTACCCTTTCTTTGCATGCCACTCTCACACTTGTTCCTGAGTATTATAATCACAGAAGGGTTTGGATTGAAAGAGACCTTCAAGATCATCTCATTCCACCCCCCTTCCATGGGCAGGGACACCTTCCACTATCCCAGGGTGCTCCAAGCCCCCTCCAACCTGACCTTGGACACTTCCAGGGATGGGGTAGCCACAGCTTCTCTGGGCAGCCTGTGCCAGGGCCTCACCACCCTCACAGGGAAGAAGTCCTTCCCAATATCCCCCCTAACCCTGCCCTCTGGCAGTGGGAAGCCATTCCCCCTCGTCCTGTCCCTCCAGGTCCTTGTCCAACATCCCTTTCCACCTCTCTTGGAGCCCCTTTAGGCACTGGAAGGAACTCTGAAGTCTTCCTTGAGCCTTCTCTTCTCCAGGCTGAACACTCCCAATTCTCTCAGATTGTCTCTAGAGCAGAGGTGTTCTGGCCCTCCATCCATTCCCTGTGGATGCATTATTTGGAAGGCATGTTGGGCATGTTAGTGGCACAAACTTGCCATTAAAATCCGTGCAATTATTTAATATCACCCTTTCAAAACGTCGTTTTTCTGCAGGATTAAAAGAGGGAACACCCCTCTTTATTGTAACCTAGGGCAACTGCTCAGCCAGATTATTCCATTACAGAGCTCTTCTCTCCTAAAGATCACAGGTGCCCTGAAGCTATTTGGGCATTATCTGTCAGTTCTTTTACCATGAAGTCTTCTGCTCATCTGAGATTCTTTCTCTGTGTGTCATATTGTGTACTGAACTTTGGTTTTTACTCTTGGAAATCACTCAAATGTTCAGAAAACAGAGGAACAGACTTAAAGATATTGTTTACACTCAAACTACTCCTTCATTCTCCAAATTATTTTCGTTTAGCATCCATTCAGGCAGCTCATCTAGGCAGCCTTTAAAAGGCTGCATGTTTTTTATCCTCAGTCATCCAAACAAATTAACCTGCAGAAACAACTTGTCCAAAGATAACCGAATAATATTTACTAAGGGCAGGTAAAAACTCACAGCTTTTATTGGTTTGTCTGCCAGAGACTGACTTTCCTGTAGAAGACAAATTTCAGTGTGTTACAAACACTGCAGTTAACATTTTTCAATTTCAATGCTGCAATTAGTTGTAATAAACTTAGATAACTTTACTTATAAGCTATGAGAAAAAATAATATGCCAGTATGGAGAATTTAGTTGTCTACCTTCTGCCTGGTGATGTTCAAGGGCAAGACACACAAGGTGTAAAAACTCCAGACTTTTTGTTGCCTGACTACGTTCTTTGAAGAAACCGCACCTTGAAAGTCCCGTCTTCCTAACCCCAAAGCTGCCAGGCTCTCAAGAACCTACACCAGCAATGAAACACAAGGCAATCAAGTTCTACTTTCCAAAAACCCCAACTATTTTTAGCACATATACTTCACTCCATCCTACCCAGAGCACTGCAAAGATGTCACACGGAGAAGGAAAAGAGCCAGGCCGCCGCATCATGCTCTGCACCGTGCTGAGATGGGGAAGAGGCTTTCCTGAAGCCAGGGATGCTTTTTGGCCTTTTTTTTTTGTTTAAGAAGAAGCAGAACAGTGTCAACAGCCCTGGCACAGGAAGGAAGTTGCCTGTGCTAGATCGTGCTCAGCGATCGCGCGCAGGAAGTGGCGCAACTCTTCCCCGTACGCAGCGGCTGCTGAGACCGCAGCACCCTGGTGTCACTTGGGGATTGACATGAGCCCCGTGAAGCAGCTGTCTGAGATCCTTCCCTTGGAACAGAAAAGCTCTTTGTCTTTGCCCTGAGCCACTCCAGCCAGCAAGAGTTTCGCTGGCGAGGCACGATGGTGTGCACTCAGCTTGTGAACACAGGCGGAATTCCTCACGAGAAATGTCAGGCTTGGTCTTCCTTCAGCTTGTCTCTGCTGTTATGAACAACACCCCACCGGCTGCAGGATGGGAGCCAGGGTTTCCTGAGCTCTGACCTCAGCTTTCACAGGGACTTGCCAAAGGACCATTGCGCACTCCTAAATCCTCTGCCTCGGCCTCCCTACCTCGACACAACCCACATGAAACACTTGGGAGCTTGTGAGTGTCCCAAACGGCACAGCAGATTATCCTGGAAAGGGCATCTGGTCCATCAGCAACCCCCAGAAAAGTTCAGACCAGAACACACCATTCCTGGCAGCTGCCCGTCTCTTCTACTCACAAAAAATTATTTATTGTAGACTCCACCACATGCCTGGGCAGCACATCCTTACCTGCATTACCTAACTGCATTGTCTGCCCTTCCTGCTGGATTATTATTTTATTCCTATTGCAAATCCTGAATGTGTTTGTTATTGAAGTTGCTGAAAGGTTGATTTAATATTCTGCCCATCAGCACATCAAGGAGGAGGAGGTCAGCATTATTATAAAATTATTTAGGTTGGAAAAGCCTTGTAAGATCACCAAGTTCAAACACTAATCCAGCGCTGCCAAGGCCACCACTAAACCACATCCCCAAATGCCACATTTACACGTCTTTCAAATCCTTCCAGGGATGGTGACTCCACCACTGCCCTGGACAGCCAGTTCCAACACTTGACAACCCTTTCAGTGAATACATTTTTGCTAATATCCAATCTAAACCTCCCCAGGCACAAATTGAGGCCATTTTCTGTACTACAATTGGTGATTCAGGACAGCTTTCAAGAATTGAAAAGATTTTTTACACGAGTCCAGCCAAAGGGGAAATAACCCACAAATTTACCCTTTATTTTAGGTCCTGAAATCTGCTCTTTCCCTTAGTCAATAATTCTATGACTAACCATGATTTTTGTTCTTTAGAGGTGTTTCGGAAGAGTTTTGAAATTCAGATTTGCAAATGCTTGCAGCTGAACACACGTGTGCCTGTCCACTTAACTTGTTCCTAATTTAAAATAAACAATAATGAGACCTCAAGGTCAAAGTTCTCTAAAGAGAAGGAAAGAAGCATCACAAGGTCAGATAAATCTCAGGCTCTTCACTGACCTCGGCTTCAAGGAGGTGGCATAAAGTAGAAACCAAGTCAGCTTCAAAGAGATGAGCCTCCTTGTGTTGAGCGTGCTGGGACTAAATGAGAACGGCCAAACAGCTCACACCTGATCTGGGGCAACGGAAAATCCCTTTTTAGGTGCTCTGACCATGATCATATGACCAGGAGGATCTCTGAATGTGCTTCTCAGTGCACAGGATGGATTTTGATGGGGACATCTACAAAGCTGAGAGTTCCCAGGAGCAGGAGATGCCCTCACCTCGCCTGTCTCAAGGACTGCTCTGCAGTACTTGAAAACAGCTGCTAGAAATTGGCTTGGGGAGCTTGAGCACGGTAAGAAAATGCCTTCACATGAAGAAAGAGGGGAAGTCATGCTTATCTTTAGGAATAAGGGGTTGGAAGGAAAAGATGGACCCTGCAACCTATAAACCTGGGAGGATGAGCTTCATTTCATTCCAGAAGAACTGCAGAGGCCACCTTTCTGCAAGCACCTGTAAAGTAGCAGCAGAGAGGGGGTTTGTAAAGACCAGATTTTCTCAGACCAGTCTGATTTCCTCTTGTGAGCTGGTAGCAGACCTTGTGGGTAAGGGAGACACAGATGATTTCATCTCACTTCTCTTTACAAAGACTTTGGATCATGTCCCCCGTGGCAGTATTTGAGAGACCAGAGGCTGACACAGTGCATTGGGATACGTGTGGAAGTGACGGGAAGTGCTCCCAGGGAACTGCCTTTAATGGTCCACACCAGAGTGGAAGAACACAGGTTTCCACACAGCCTCCCAAGGTCCTCTTCAATGCCTTCACTGGTAGCTCAGCTGATGGAGACCATATCCTTGTCAAATTCACATTCTGTTCCAAGCAGGAAAGGAGTTCAAAGACATGGGGGAGCGGGATTAATATTTAACAGGATCAAAACAAGTTAGAGAGATATTCTAGGTGGAAAAATACCACCTTGAAATTCGTAACCATGGTAGGAGATCTTTCAAGATATAATTGTTCCACTTCATCCCCGCTCCCCCTCCACCATGAGAGTGAACAAAGATCTGAGACGTGGAATGGACTGGATTGGGACAGAGGTAACGTGGGGTCCGACCAGCCTGGGCATGCATTGGAGGGCAGAGCACAAGGCCAGTATTGGAGATATCAGCACTAATCTGAAAGTTACGGTGCCTGGAGCTGCGGGTGTCTGGTGGTGATGTGACAGTGCTGAATCCTGCAGTCCGCCACGGCACAGAACACAATGGCACCAGGATATGGCATTTGGCATGAGATTCCTCGAAGATTCAAACACCATCCCTGCTTTCCACACCAGCAAAGGCCCAGCTCAGGAAGGGCAAGGATGGGGAAGAACAGTTTTGGGGAAACAATAATGAACAAGATCAGGAAGTAGTTGCACTTTGTCAATGTTTTGGGGAAACGAAGAAGCAACACAAGTCATACAAAAACCACAGAGAAGACTTCAGGAAGGAGGTTTTGGAGGTGGAGACATGGGTGGATGCCATGATCAAAAGCAGACTCCCAGTAACTCAGCCATTGGGAAATAAAGCTTTCCATGAGCACACAGGATGGGATTGCTCAGGAGATAATGTGTGGGCCACACTTATTTCCCTCTCTGCCGTTGAAAATATTGAACAATGGCAATTGCGAAAGGAATGGATTAAAATGAAGGCAAGGTCACAGCTTGGGTGTCCAGGCAGGATGGCATGGACTCCTGTATTCCCTGAATTATCCATGATCTCCCCTGGGTAAGGGACAACATTGCAGGACACACTGTACAGAAGTTGAGTGTAACACACTTGTGCATTCCTGCTAATATTTGGCGCTCAAACGCAGAGAGGTTGCAAGATTTGGCAGTCCCTGGACAGCAGCAATTGTTGGATCCCTCCAGTCCTGGGTGGGCTCCCCCCACGGTGATTAAAGCTCCCTGGGGCAGGGATGAGCACATCCATGATGGAGGGAAGGTTCGGAAGATGCTGGAATTTGAACAGCAGAGACTCACAGGAGAGCAGAAGAGAGGGAACCCCAAAGCTCTGCAGGGGCTGGAGTGCCTGAAAGGAAATCACTATGCCTGTGTTAGGTGATTTTTTAGGGCAGGGGGAAGAGGATGGTTGCAAAGCACTTGCAGGGCAGAGGGTGTAAATCATCTTATTGCAGAGACCTTAGAGCCCCTTCCAGTACCTAAAGAGGGCTCACAGGAAGGCTGAAGAGGGACCTTTCGCATTAAAAAGCAGTGATAGGACAAGGATTTAAGCTGCAGGAGGGGAGATTTAGATTAGATACAAACAAGAAGCTCTTCCCTGTGAGGGTGGGGAGGCCCTGGCACAGATTGCCCAGAGAAGCTGTGGCTGCCCCTGGATCCCTGGAAGTGTTCAAGGCCAGGTTGGATGGGGCTTGGAGCAACCTGGGACGGTGGAAGGTGTCCCTGTCCATGGCAGGGGGTTGGAATTGGATGATCTTTAAGGTCCCTTCCAACCCAATTTACAATTCTATGATCTTCACAGAGGGTGGCCCAGAGTTACTGGTGTGTTACTGGTGTTACTGGTGTGACTAGGGCTGCTGGGAGGATTTTCCCAGCTGCCCCAACAATGGAGATTTGGGGTGCTGATCCTGCACTTCCATGAGGGAGGTTGAAGAAAGAAACTAATTTCATTTTCATTTCCTGGAATGGGTGAAGGGTGAGGAAGGGCCATTTTTTTTCCAGAAGAGAGACACTGCTTATGCATGTCTTTTTGAAGTATCATGGAATCACAGAATGGTTTGGGTTGGTAGGGACCTTAAAGATCACCTGTTTACAACTCTTCTGCCATGGGCAGGGACACCTCCCACTGTCCCAGGTTGTGTCAAGCCCTGTCCAACCTGGCCTTGAACATTTCCAGGGATGAGGCAGCCACAGCTTCTCTGGGCAACTTGTGCCTCACTACCCTCACAGTAAACAATTTTTTTCTGATACCTGATCGAACCCTGTCCTTTGTCATTTTCCCCCTTGTCCTGTCACTCCATGCTCTTGTAAAGGGCTCCTCTCCACGTGTTGCCCAGACAGCAGGAGGAGGAGGAAAACGGCATCGCAGCCATCCATTTTCTGCAGACACTTCTAGAAATTGTCCCCAAAGCACCACCAGCAGCACCAAGTGCCATTTCACAGCAGGAGCCCTCACAAACAAGGAGGAGGAGAAGGGATTTGCAATTCAATCCCCAAAATGTCTCACACCCTGCTGATTCCCCAAGCAGGCCACAAAGCCTCCAGGTATTACAGCACCACGACAGAGATGAGCCTCTGACCAATGGACAGGACACCACATTGCTACTTGTGCATGGGGGAAGAGGGGGACTTTGACAATATTTGTCAAACACACCGTCCCTGCAGCCTTGCCTCAGGAGGGTTCTAACTCTGAAACCTGAATTCCTGTTGATGATCCCCAGAGCAAATACTGGCCAAGGATGGGAAGTGGAGGGAAGTTTTCTTTCCTGTGTTTTTGGTGCTGCAAGGAGTTTTGGTCATGAACGGGAAACTTGGTGACTGGGAGCATGTAGGGTCACCAGCACAGATGCTTGCCAGGCAAAAGTGAAAAGCAGAAGTTGAGAGAGTCAGATTTTTTTACACTTGAGTTCAAAAGAACTGGAATTTTTCCTTTTAAAAAGATGCCCAGGTACAGCCAGGGGCCAGGAGCAGGATGGTGCCTCAGTCAAGTGTTCTCCAGAAGCTCACTGGGCATCATTCCCAGTCAATTCCTACAAGGCAGAGCCCTGCTTGGTGTGGGGTGAGGTCAAGAGAGGGCTTTGCCAGGCTGCTCCAAATCCCTAATCCCACTTGGGAGCAATCTCAGGGCAATTCTGTCCCCTTGAGAGGGTACCACCAAAGGGAGAGAGCAGCAATTTCATGTGGGTACTGTGGGGTGGATGGAGTCCCGTGGGATCAGATAAACAGCCATAATTCCTGGAGATGGGAGATGAACCAGCAGGCAAGCATCAGCCCTGCAGCCCCTTGGCATGTCAAGTGCTGTTTTCCATCATTTCCTATCAGCTTTCTCCTGCAGCAGTGCCAGTGATGGGCAAACCCATGCAACACGTACAACAGCTCCCCAGCTGGGCCCGCTGGCCAGCCCCAAAGAGACATCTCCCCTCCAAACACCCCTCTGGCCAGCCCCAAAGAGACATCTCCCCTCCAAACACCCCTCTGGCCAGCCCCAAAGAGACATCTCCCCTCCAAACACCCCTCTGGCCAGAAATCTGCTTCCTTTCATGAGACCTGGCGGAGAAGAAGGGCTGGCTAGACTGCCCCAGCATGCTCAGCACTGCATCCTCTGGACCCCACGGTGGTCTCTAGAGGTCCAGGGGATGCCTGGGGGTCCTGGGGCCAGGGCAGGATCTGGGGCTGGTAGTCCATGATCACCTATGTCTATATCCTGAGTCTGTAAGTTTTTGTCCGGCTACGTGGTGTGTGTTTAAATCCAAAGGACCGTAACTGCAGCTACCAACAAACCAGCACTTGTGCATGGAAGAGCATCAACTGCAGCTCTTCACCTGGAAAACAACCCACTGGACTAATTTTCCTTGCTCTTTCCCCCATGTGAAAATGATGCTGGAGCAGACTTGCTGTGCCAGTGGAGCTACTTTGCGCTACGTCCATCAGCACATCAGTACTGGCTGGATTTTCACATTTTCTTACAGAATCACGGAATCTTTAACGGTAGAAGGGAGCTCTTGAGATCAACCCCCCTGCCTGCCTAGAGCAGGTTACACAGGAACACATCCAGGTGGGGTTGGAATGTCTCTGGAGAGGGAGACTCCACACCCTCCCTGGGCAGCATTTTCCAGCGCCACCCTCACCGTAAAGAAGTTCTTCCTTGTGTTGAGGTGGAATTTCTTGTGTTTTAATTCATGGCCATCGCTCCTTGTCCTGTCATTGGGCACCACCGAGAAGAGTCTGGCAGCATCCTCTTGACACCCACCTTTATATTTACATGATGAGATCTTAGGCTTGCACCCTCTGGGTAACAGGAGACAAGGACAGGAGCAGAACCCAGGTGTCCTGACAAAGAGCAGAGCACAAAAAACCCGCATTCCTAAATCCAGCACTTACAGCTGCCTGTGAAACTGATCTCAGTAACGTTTCACTGCTTGGATTAAAGTGTGTTCCCTTCAATTCAGAGCTGCTGCTGCAGGTTGGGGTCCCAGCAACAAAACAAAACAGTGGAGCTGAACGTGTGAAGGCAGATATTTAATCCTGCTGCTAATGGCAGCCCAGAAACCTTGGTAAAAAGGCGGAAAACAGCCAACAAAACAAGTTGCTGCATCAGACGAGTGGAAACCCAATGAATTGATGTCAGGAGTGAACCTGTGCCCTTTAAGCTCACAGAATGGTTCCATACCTGGGGTAATGCCATAAAGGATCAGCTCCAGAGGCACCATAAAAATAGAGAAAATGTCCCAGGGCACAGCTTGTGGGTGCAGAGGATGTGTTATCACCCAAATGCTGAGCTCTGCCCCTAGGCTGACCTCAACCCAGTGTAAAAATTGTCCCTACCAACCCTGCTGGGCTGCCCTGTGGCCCATAGCCTTGGAAAGAACAGGTGACCAGTGACACAATCAGTGTACAAGCTGGTCTCTCTGGCTTTTAGGGCCAATTACAGGTTGATTTAACCTTTATTGAGAGCTCCAGCTACAGGGGAGCACAAAGCCATCAGTGGTGCTGGCAGTATCCACAGTCATGGCATTCCATGGTATTGATTTCCACTGTGTGGGACTTTGAGATTTGGTGGGAACCTTAAGAACTGATTTGCTCTTTCTAGGCCTTGATGTAGACTTCAAGTGTTTGGTTTGGCTGGTGACTGGGGCTAATTAACCAGGCTGAAGCAGCCCTTGCCATGTGCCCCTCTGTCCAGGAGTTTGTCAGCTTGGAGGGTGCTGAGTTTTCAACCAGCTCCTTCTCAAACAGCAAATCTGAAAGAAATAAATAAAATAAAATTAAAAAAATAATTTAAAAAAGGAGCAGCTGCACTTGTTTTCGCTGCAGGAAGTTCTCTGATGGGGAGAAAACTTCCTTTTAAAAACAAGGCATTCATTAGCACTTCTTGTTCTTCCCTTTGCAGTTGCCTTCAGGTCATCTCAATATCACAGCCTTTTTGCACCCAGCATCCAGCCTGCTGTTGCTCCAGTGGACAGTAATCCCCCCAGGAGTTCCAGGGGCCTCCACTTCTCAGGAACAAAATACAACACTGTTTTTTTCTTGCAGTCTTTTTTTCTCTTTTTTTTTTTCTCCTCTGTCCTCCTGGGCGAGCCATTTTGCCAACGTGTCTCTCCCTCCTCACCCACACTCCTGCTGGCAGTCATTTTTAGGTGTTGAGCTCAAGATCTACTACCAGCTAATATTTTATCTCCTGCTTCCAAACCGGCACTTCACGGCAGACAAACAAACCTATTTCCTCATTGCAATAATTTTTTATGTACCATAAACCTGCTATCACCCCCCCTTTGCTGAGGATATTCCTTCCGCCCTCCAAGTTTGGCTGAGCTCTCAACTATCTCTACTTTGGCCACACATTTGAAAGTTCCACCAGAAAGGATCAATTTGGGTGTATCTGATGCAAATTTATCACCTTGGGCTAAAATGCCTGGGCTGTTTTCCAGCTCTCCCCACCTGTGGCATCACCACCGTCAGCTCAAGAACAACAAAAATCCAGCAATGAACATTCTTTGCAGCTAATAACGAGCTGAGCAAATGCCAGCTCTGACAGTGACCTGTAAGAGAAAGATCTGGAGGTATAAAACCCCAATTATTTATGGGCAACCTGGTCTTGTGGAAGGTGTCCCTTCCCACGGCAGGGGGGTTGGAACAAGAGGAGCTTTAAGGTCGCTTCCAGCACAGACCATTCTCTGGCTCTGTGATTTCACAGCACGGCAGAATTAAGGTTTCTGTTGTTGTAAGGTTTACACAAAGTATTTAACCTGGCAGCACGGGAATGGTGCATGGGAATGACTTGCTGGTGGCTCCCCATGGAAATCCTTCAAGTTGCATCCATGGCTGCACCTGCCCCATGGCTTACACAAAAGCTGCTGCGCTGGGACCAGAGGAAGTGTCCTTCTTCCATTACCTGAGAAACATCATTTCTGATCATCCAGGCTGACACTGTCAGCTGGTGTCTTCTCCTGACATCCTGCCTTCCCCCAGAAATCCAGAGTCACCACACAGATCCTCCTGCCAAGGGATCAATGCAGTTTTCCATGACTGGCATGGGTGAGGTGCCAAAGTGCCCTGAAATTTCTCTGCAGGAGAGATGGCACTGAGAAAAACAACAAGTTAACCTGAATTCTATGAGGTCGGCAGAGAGATACAGCCCTGTGCTGGCCAAATCAGCAAGTCCTGGCATTTCCTGGCTCCATGACCTGCACTGAGAGAACCACAATGACTGAGGCTTGTACTGACACGGGCAGAGCTCTGGCAGCAAGAGTTGTTATTGAACTAAACTCCTGGCAGCTGCTGGTGAATAGGTTGACTTCGTGTCAAAAACCTCTCAGGAGCAGTAGAAAACGAAAGAAATTTACAGGATGCATTTGTTTCCAAATATGCCGGGAAATTATCCTGGTCTGCAGCTGACAAATGCTTGGGGGAAGTTTTCCCCAGAGATGTGGATGGGCTGAAGGTGGATTGTGGCCAAGGCAGCCCCATGGGAGAGCTCAGGGTGTAAATGGAGCCAAGCCCAGTGCGCGAGGAGAGGAGGGGAATCCTCCAAATCTCCAGGGGAGAAGGAGGAAATTACTATTTTGGCTGCTCATCTTCATAAGGGAGAAAATCTCCAGGTCCCAGAGCAGCTGGTTTGGAGACCAGCCTTGTCTGTGGGCGGCGTGGCTTCCATGAGTGCGTGCTGCACATTCCCCGGGGTGCACAGACC
>VZTG01006033.1:427-10752 GCA_013397845.1 Melanocharis versteri
CACACCTCTCACACCTCACACACCTCACACACCTCTCACGCACCCCTGGAACTGTGCCTGGACGGCATCTCTGCCATGGAAGAAAAGGGTTGATGATCTTGAGCGGACAAATTCACAGTTAGAGGCTCCTTCCCAGCCACCCACGTGTACCTAAACCAGGTGAAATCTCAGTAAGAGGCACTCCCAGTAATCAGCAATGCTGACCCCAAGGGGATTCCTGATGTGCCTCGTGTGGAAAATCTGCGTTAATAAAAGACTGAAGCTGCCAACCAGAAGTGTCCAAGGCCAGGTGGGACAGAGCTTGGAGTGACCTGGGATAGTAGAAGGTGCCCCTGCCCATGGCAGGGGATGGCACTGGATGATCTTTAACGTGCTTTCCCAAACCATTCCAGGATCCTATGATGCCTTCATCTGTTAACAGTGCAAATGCTGATGGCACTCAGTGTTTCTCCTCTCAAACACTCCTTGCTCTTTCCTTTCTTGTTTGCTCCCCCTCTGTATTTACACACTTCCTTTGAAAAATGTCACTGAAATGAACAATTCAGGTCACGTTGCTTCTCTTCCAGATTGGTCCTCGGAGGCTCACCCTGCAAAACGAACCAATGTACCTACCCAACGTGGCCTTGCTGCCTCGGGGTTGTTTGGGGAGCACTGAGGTGGGGTTTCAGGATGTCTTGGGTGTTTTGGGGCAGGATTTAGTCGGTGCTCATCTTAGTTGGTACTTAAAGGGAGGAAAGGGGAGGGAGAAAGAGAACAAGAACAGTGATGGGACACGGGAAGGTGAATTTTTAAGATGGGGAGGAAGAGGGAGAAGGAGAAATGGGAGGCACGCGTGGGGGGAAAGGAGAGGGAAAAGAAAGGATGGCAGGAAAAATGAGGGTGAGACAGGGAACAAGGACAGAAATACGAAATCAGGTGGGGAGAGGAAGAGAAGAGGGGAGAAAAAGCAGGTGGGAAGTGAAGAAAAGAGGGAAAAGGAGGAAGGGAGGGTGAAGGGAAATGAGCTGGGGGAAGAAATTTGTCAGGCCGAGGAGCTGCCCTCTGGATATCCCGGGCAGCATCTCCCCCTCCCAGGGCTGTGCAGAGACACGGAGAAAAAGATGGACCTGAGTGAGAATTCAGACGAGGAGGGGAGAGCCTGAGGGGGGTTTTATGCAATTCCAAGAGAAGATGCCCAGGGTACGGAGACACCTTTGAGAAATCCAGGGTGGGAAGCCGGGAGGAAGCGCTGGCTCAGGACACCCAGTCTGGGATCCAGTGGGAGATGCTGGGAAGGATAAAGACGTGAAGAGAAAGGGAATTCCAAGTCTCCAGGAGCTGTGACTGAGGAGTGCCAGAGCTCTGAGGGCAGGAAGGGACTCAGGTCCTCAGGTGCTGTGAGGTCCCAGGCAGGTGTCAGGTGTTCCCCAAAAGCTGATTCCTGCTCTGCAGGCTGCAGCTCATCTCCTCAGGGAACCCTGGAGACACCCACACCTGGCTCCATCCTAGAGCAGGTGTCCCACCTCACAGCTCTGTGCTTGTCCAGCGTGGCATCTCCTCTGCAGAGAGATTCTCTCCTTTCCATTTTTAATGGATATCAGCACTAACGCTGTGCAGGACGAGCGCCAGATGGACATCTCTTTAATTAAATCAAAAATACAGGCTGAAAAACGTAATTAAATTTAAAATACGCACTTCCAGGTGGAAGCCAAGTTACTTCAGCCTTTACCTTGAAGAGACAAGGCACAGTAAGTTCTAACATCTTCTCAGTGTTAAGAGATTCTTGTTTGTCATTACAAAGCAGCTTTTCCTTTTGTTGCTGACACGAAGTTGAGGAGGAAGAAGTGAAGACCTTGGACGGTTTGTGTCACACTACACAGACTTTGGAGTTGCCCACTCACTCTCCATAAATATTTCTTCCACCACACTGCCCATCTCACAGGGTTACTGTGACAACAGTTCTGCCCTGATTTTGTGAAAAATCTCCGCAACAAAAATCACAACTTGGTGCAGAGAGGAAATACATTAAATAAGCTCTAAATAACACACAGACTAAACAGAAAATAAAAGAGATTTTCTGTCGGAGGTGAGTGTTCTGGTGGACACCCCAGGGCTGTATCAGACAATGCATTTTGGATTTGCTGTCAGTTGTAGACGGGGCTCTGCATCTCTTCCTTTGTGTTTCATTTGAGATTGGTGGGGTTTTGATGTTTTACATGGTGTGGTTTTTAAAATATGTTTCTTGCTTGCACCATCTTTCGTGCTTAGGAAATTTACCATAAACATTTGGGTTTTCTTGTAATAGAAACCTTTTTCTTCTCCTTAAGAAATAATGAGCATAAGGAACTCATCACCAGTGGGTTGGGCCGAGTGAACTCAAACCCACGGCATCCACACCCTCTCCAAAAAGCTTCTCCTGCACAGAAATCCACCTCATACTCCATCAGAGGTTCTTCCTTCCCTTTCCCTCTGTGTTTGTCCCAGATGAGACAGCTCGGAGCAGTCCAGCCCCACCTGCCCTCCCCAGGGCTCTCCTTTCCCTGCAGGACCACAAACGAGCACTGGTCCATACTGGGAAGGATCAGAAAGGGCAGAAGAAAAGCTGGGGAGGATCAAACAGGCCACCCAGGCTGACCCGAGGCTGCTGCAGCCACTGCTGGGTGGTCTCAGCCCCTCCAGCACCTTCTGGCCGGGTCATTCTCTGTGGGTGGGCAAGAGAAATCCTGGTCACAAAGAGGAACGTGTTTGCCACAGCCCTTATCCAGGGAAAAGCCCACCCCAGGCTCCACCAAGGTTCAGTTTTGAGTGCTGTATGCTCCCTGAAATAAAGGGGATCAAATGAACTTTGGTGTGTATTGAATTATTGGAATGTGGCTGCTGAAGGAGGAAGGGCAGTATCAGAAGATGGGAAAGGGTCTTCTGGCCTGAGATGCCAATTCCTCAAGTTTTCCTTCAAAACTATTGAGATTTTTACAATTTCAAAGCTTTCTGTGGGTCCCTGTGGGTGAGTAACCACCACAAACCCTTGAGGTGCTACCCAGCCCCATTTCAGACTTGTGTGTCTGTGCTCCCACTCTTACCTGGCTCTGGCTCTGCAGTGCACGAAACACAGAAATCAGGGAATCCCAGAATGGTTTGGGCTGGAAGGGACCTCAAAGCTCATCCTGTTCCACCCCCTGCCATGGCAGGGACACCTTCCACTATCCCAGGTTGCTCCAAGCCCTGTCCAGCCTGGCCTTGGACACTTCCAGGGATCCAGGGGCAGCCACAGCTGCTCTGGGCACCCTGTGCCAGGGCCTCCCCACCCTCACAGGGAAGGATTCCTTCCCAATATCCCATCTGAACCTCTACTCCTTTAGTTTAAAGCCATTCCCCATTATCCCATCACTCTCTGCCCGTGAGGATGCATTTCCTCCTGGCTTTCTCCAACAACACAGCAATTTCCTGAGAAGTTTGAGTGCGTGGAATGACCCTGTCAAAACCATGCCCTGAACCAGCCCACAGAGAGAAGAACCCTGGAGAGTGAGGGAAGACGATTACAAACCTTTCTTGAGGGTCAGAGTTCCAGAGCTGTGTCTTTCAGGAGGTCATCATTTGGATCATTTACCCCCAAAATGCTGACCATGCAGTGTGAATCCTGCAGTGATCACGAAACCACAGGTCCTCAATCAGAGCAATATCTCAGTCAGAAACTCCTGGCAAAGCCATCAACCCTAAGCAACGACCATGAAAACTGGGTGAAAACCTGGAAACATTGTTAACAGTTGCTCTACAAATACTTTGGGGTGAATTTTGGGGGGGAGACAAGGCAGAATAGTCAATTCAGGCTGCAAAATCAGATTTCTGAGAAGTCTTTTACACTAAAGACACATTTAACATGTTCACAATTCCAAAAACGCCCTCTCCTGAATTCAGGCATTGAATGGTGCTTCCTATGATGAGCCTCAGGAAAAAAGGGGCCAAAACAATCTTGAATGCCATGTGAGGTAATATCAAACCAAATCAAAGGTTACTTTAGCATTCAGAATGAGCAGATTGGGTGTCAAAGGCAGGATGGTGACTGACTGAGAGCTCTTGCTGGTGTTCTGGGGCAGAACTGGGATGCTACAAGATCTCAGGGAGAAAAGATAACCACGGTGAATATTCCTGTATTGCTGTGAGAGAAAGCTGATGAGAACAACCACAGGAGGAAAAGCCCAACCAGCACAACAGCTTTTATGATTAGGTGTAGCTGACACTTCCAAAATGAAGCTGAAATGAAAATATCTGAGCCTTTACCTTTGCCGTAGGTGAATCCCAAATTCAACCCGAGAAAGAGCGAGTGAGGATTTTTGCTGGGTGGCTGATTTATGATCTGTGCAGCGCAGGCTTGGGGGAGTCTGACAGAGCTCCCAGACACAAACCCCACATTGTGACAAACGTGAAGACAAAGCCGAGCTGTGACCCAGGAACACGTCTGATGAAAGACAAAGAATCCGGGCAGACCCAGGGGCTTCCTGATGGTCCTTTCCCTCCAAACAATTCCTTCATTTTTCACCAAGCAGCACCATCCAGCCTCAACAGCTAAACTCGACAGGCATTTTTGCCTGCTGGGGTTTTGCAGGGGTTACTTTGACTACTGATAAAGCCTGTAGTGTTATGAAATTAAGTCACATTAAATGGATTGAACAGAGAGCATTAATCTGGGCAAATTACTCCCAACCATTAGAAAACCACTGTTTGCTGTGGCAAAGTCAGACAATGGTTTCCATTAGAGAATAGAAAATTAATGCCATATATAACCTCCTTTCTCCTAGACCCTACAGCTCAAGGAAGTTTTTTGTTCTACTGTGATACAATTTAGAAAATATTTCCTAGATCTCTGGTACTGCGGATGATTCGTTTTCCCTGTTCAGTTGCTGTGAGGTGCTGGGATGATGGGTGAGAACACTTTTCTTTTGGAGAGCCCTGAATTCCAGCTGAGGGGAGAAGGTGTGGGGAGCAAAGAGAAATGCAGCATCCTTTTATTTGTTTTGGAGTGTCACTGGAGGTTAAACCAGGCTGGTCACAGTCCTGGTGTGCATTTCCAAGCTCTCTCTTGGCAGAGACTTTGCCATCTGCAGAAACATCTGGGCAGGAGAGAGGCGTGGAAGAAATTATTCATTCTGCAATTAGCTTGGAGATAATTGGGAAACAGGAGAAGTTTCCACAGGTCTAAAGCTCCTTTTGTCCCCAGTCCTTCCTCTTTTGAGATTTTTCTCCCATATTTCAGCCATCCAATAATCTGCTTCCTGCCAACCACTGCCCAAACACTGTTATTCCACCTTTTCCCAAGTTCTCATCATTTAGGGATCCTGACACCTGCTGTGCTGATCTGCTGCCTCCGCGCTTCCCTTCTCTTTTCCATGGAAAAGAATCTTTGTATTCTGCTAGAAATAGCTCCCTTATCTTATAAAAATACATCAGAGACACACAGCCATTGCTTAGACAGCCCTTATTTCTTCTTACAGTGACCCTTCCTTTAGTGAATTTATAAATGAGTTTTCATTTCAATTATTTATCATCAAAAGGTTCTTTTTTTTCCCCTCAGACTGAAAGTTTAAAAAAAGAGAAAGCCTCTTATCACTGTGTTTATTATCTTTAGGGCCCATATTCACAGGAAATTAAACATCTCAGCACATCAGTGTAGACTGGAAACAGTCACCCATGTTATTTATCTTATTATCAGGAGATGTTTTTGAGACAAATTTAGAGGAAAATCCCATCTGAGGAGCCCCTCGAGTAAGTGTTTCTCTCCCTGAGTTTCTCTGAATCACCAAGGACACAGTTGAGCAGTTAAATGCACTTTTTATGCAATAAAACAGACTCAAGCATCCAAAAGGACACCGAAAAGTTCTCAAGTCTTACACAGAATATCAGAATAATCTTTGTAAAGATTATAAATAATCATTATAAATAACATTTATAAAGCATTCTTGGTGGGACACACATGGAGGAAAAACCCAGTGGCTTTCTCCAAGTGCTTTCCACCTCCCAGCTCCATCCCCAGTCAGCAATATTCCTGTGCTGGCAGCCTGAGGAGAAGACTCAGCATTTTTCATTCTGACCATCAAAAACTTTGTGCTGAATGTTGTAGAGCAAGACAAAGCCTTCATTGAGGGAAGCAGGGAGAGTGCCTCAGTGTGGGGCAGGGAGAAGGAGTCAGGAAGATAAAATGACATTTTGCAGGCCTGTGTTCAGCACTGAACGGCGGCACGGGAGCCCTTCGGAGCGCATTACCCACGTGGAATTAATTCCCTGCATGGAGTGCTCACCGCTGCCTTTGCTCTGCCAGGCTGGGGCAGCCCTGCTCCCAGCTGTCACCACAGCTGGTGACATCCCCGGAGCACTGCCTGCACGTCGGGGGCTGTCACAAACCCTCTCCGGGCTCACGGGAGCTCTTTGGTTCTGAAGCCCAGCACAGACGGGTTCAGCTCAGTCCGAGCTCAGGAGTTCCTCCTGCAGAGCTGCAGAGCTGGCTGGGAGCAGAGCAGGAGCAGCATTCCCTGCTGGAGCACTGGGATCAGCTCATCCCAGGCTGGGGCTCCTCCATCCCAGGCTGGGGCTCCTCCTGGAGAGGAGAAGGCTCCAGGGAGAGCTCAGAGCCCCTTCCAGTGCCTAAAGGGGCTCCAGGAGAGCTGGAGAGGGATGTGGGACAAGGGCTGGAGGGACAGGACACAGGGAATGGTTTCCACTGCCAGAGGGCAGGGATGGATGGGATACTGGGAAGGAATTCTTCCCTGTGAGGGTGGGCAGGCCCTGGCACAGGGTGCCCAGAGAAGCTGTGGCTGCCCCTGGATCCCTGGAAGTGCCCAAGGCCAGGTTGGATGGGGCTTGGAGCAACCTGGGATAGTGGAAGGTGTCCCTGCCCATGGCACTGGGTCAGAATGAGATGAGCTTTAAGGTCCCTTCCAACCCAAACCACTCTGGGATTCCATGGTTCCATGATTCTGGAGAGTGGGGAAATGGATCACACCAAAAAGCAAATGGTTCTGTGCCTGGAAAAGCTCTTTGCTTGCAGGACCTGTGAGTGCAGCCAGTGCCAAACAAAACAAGTTTAGGGAATTCCCATTTTGTTAAATTTACCCACAGAATCTGAGGAAAAATGGACAAACAGGGAATGTTGCCTGGAAACTTATGTGGAATGAAAATTTAATAAATTTACTAAATTAATTGCTTCCAATAAGAACAGCAGTCAATGCAGCCTTCTCACTGCACATTGACCAGATGCCATTAAAGCAGCTCCTACACAGAGAAAAGCGAAATTAATGCTCTTTTGGCTCAGTCAAACACAGCAAGTAAATTACTTTCTAAATAAAAACAAACACAGTCAATAAACAAAAGCATAGAATGTTGTAATCTGAGGCACGATACTATTTGGAATGTTTTCTGTCATTCTTGAAGCTGTTGGTGTGTTTAAGGTCCCTTCCAGCCCAAACCAGTCTGTGATTCTATTCTGTGATTCTATGTGATATTTTTAAGTCCACAACTTCCATGTGCTCAAAACCAGCTGGGACAGGGCCCTCAGAGGGCAGAACCCTCCTCGGAAATTCCCTGCAGAGTTGTTCTGTCAGAGCCAGGCCCCAGACTGGAGACTCCTGAGGAACATCAATTCCACCTTCCCATACATCAGCCTTACTGCTCAACCCAAGCCATTTGCTTTCCCCCAGCCCAGGCTGAGCCGTACGTCCCAGAGCACAGAATTCTCTCTGCTGTGTGCTGTCAGGAGGCTGATTCCCTGCTGGGAATCAATGGGAAATCAAAGCCAGGACAAAAGGCAGCCTTGTGTGAGCGCCGTGTGATGCCTGCTGCCCGAGGCACCCACGCAGGACTGCAGCAATTCCAGCTCACTTGGAAGGGAGCGAAGGATATTTTCATCTTCATTTTGCTCTGTAGGAGTGAGCGGCACTGTTTATGTTTAAATCATGCATTTACTCTTCCAAAAAGGAGTTTGACATCGACAGAGATGAGCTGAAGTGGCTGTGACCGAGCAGATGGAATTGTGCACTGCTCCCCTGGGCTGCTGCTGGTGCAAACAGCTGGAAAGAAGAACTTAGGGACCCTCAGCCCCAGGAAACTCCTTTGGTGCTGGGGACACCTGCCCATTTCTGGGACAGCTCTGTGTGCTTCCCTCTCCTGAAAACCCCACATGGGTCCATTATGGGTAGATAAATTCATAGAGCACAAAAATATCTCACTGCTGTGTTTGCTTCCATCTGTGCCAAATCCACTTCAGAACACACATTGATACAATTTTCCTCAGTGAGCTGGTGGCTCCTCTGGCACAGAGCAGTGAGTTCACTCTTTATTTCAAAGACCTTTCTGAATGGAACCTGAGATTTAAAATGTATTCTGTAAAAGTGCCTGAATGGGGGTGACTTTTTGTTTCTTTTCCCAAGTATCAGGCATAAAGACAACACAATAATTTTCTTCTCTCATTGCTCACTGAGATGAACATTTGGGAGATCTGTGTCCAAAACTATTTCTGTGTGTGGAAAGTGTTTCCCACCTGGGAATGAGCTATTCCTGTTTGTTACACTGATCAAGCAGACAGGGATGAGATTTTACCTCACTGAGAACCCTGCACTGGGCTATAAATGTGCCACTAAAGCCTGCAAGAGCAGGAACTCCCCTGTCCAAGTGGCTCATGGTGCAAGGAACTTCAATTCTTCTTCCCAAATACACACGTGCACATGAGTAGGGATCCTCATTGCTAAGCCTTGCAAGAAATCTTGCTGAATTTTTTAAGAGATACAAGACATTTCCTTTACAAAGTCATTATAATAAATGAACGTCCCTTTGGTTCCCATTTTAAAATCCAATATGTTTGTAGGAGCTGTTTAAATCCCCCCATTATTTCTATGGCAGTAACTCCACACAGTTTTTTGGGCTGTTGCATAAAAAAAATCAAAAAAACCCCTCCAACAACCCTAAATCTCTTGTCTCTTGCTGTAATTTATGACATTATGCTAAACTGGCACTGATGAAAACCAGGATCACAGGTATTGAATACATTTGGTGCATGAGATTTGGCTCTGACATATTTATGAAACACTTCAGCTAAACTACTTCATGTAGTTTTTATTTCAGTCAGTGTTAGACTTACAGAGAGCAGTGGGATTTTGGGAATTTGGTGTGTGTTACTGGGAGGGTGCACTGGTAAACTGGTCTGTGTCCTTTGTCAACTGCACCTGTAAACTTGTATTTATTCAGGATTTCCTACAGGGAATGATGATGAAGGGGAAATGTCACTGGCAGAATAAAGCTTGAGCACTGCAGTGCAAACACTGCTTTTTCCATTTCAAAATATGCATTTAAATTGTACCTACCTCAGAATACAAAGATCAGCATGCTGGTTAATCCCGAATTATTGATCAAATTTAAACAAACTGGGGGTTTTGAGGAGGTCAGCCTGGCTGCAGCACGCCAGAGCAGCAGACAGCAGATACAAAGCTAAATTGCTTTTTCCACTCAACTGATCTGAACACAGCCCGTGGACCCAGCAAGTGCACAGTTTGTTAAAAGTGGGTGTTTGTAAAGCAGTGGTCACCAGCTCACCGGAAAAGCCACGAGCTGGCTCAGGTGGGAAAGCATTTAAGAGCACAGTGAAAAGACAGCTTAATTAGCCCCGAATTGTGATGAACTTACAGTCTATTAATTCACAATGCACACAGAATACCACAAGAGCATCAGCACAGCCTCTGGAAAAACTTGTCTCTCGCGGTGACCTGCTCTGATAGTTATTTTTGGCAAGTTGTACCCAATCCATAGACTGACAATAGTGAATTGACTCATGGATTACAACCAAAAATGGGGTTTGGCTACATCTCTGCATCTGCAGGTTTTTGTGTTTAAAGCTTGGTAAAGACTTATTTAATATCAACATATTTAACTAAGATTCCTGTAGGATCCACAGTGGATAAGGAACTTGCCAGGTTTTATTTCCAGCCCTGGCGCTGGCAGTAGCCCCTGGCACAATCTGTCACCGCGTGGGGATCAATATAAACTCCTGCCCCCGGCTGTCATTCCATGTGCTGGTCCCTGCTCTGAGCAAGGGACAAAGCCATGGAGAGGCTGGAGGAGCACCCGTGGGATGGCTGGAAGGGGGGAAATGAACTGAGCACGAGGAGAAACCTTCCTGCTGAATGTAAATCCGTGTGTGTGCCCCTTCATCCGGCCAGGGCTCAGCGGAGGGATGGACACCATCCCCTGAGGAAAGGCTGGACACCATCCTCTAAGGAAAGGCTGGACACAATCCCCTGAGGAAAGGCTGGACACCATCCCCTCAGGAAAGCATGGACACCATCCCCTGAGGAAAGGATGGACAC
>VZTG01006033.1:12909-36714 GCA_013397845.1 Melanocharis versteri
TTTGGACTGGTTTGATGCTGGCTTGGGGCTGGTTTGGGGCTGGTTTTACCCCCCAGTTTAACCCAAACGGGTTAAACCCAGCCCCGTGAGGGACCCAGGCCCTGCCAGGCTGCTCTGAATCCCCTCTCAGCACCTCGTTCAGAGCTCCAAGTGCTGAAAAGAAACTCCCGAAGTCTTCCGCTTGTTTGGCAACGGACAGAGAAATATTTCTGTTTGCACTTAGCAACACCCTGAATCAGAATTTGTAGTACAAAATCAGTTTACGGAGCCTTTCCTGTTCCTCCACGCTCTTCCCCACAGTTTCTCTCTGGCTTCTTGCCTTTTGGAAATCTGCAGGGCTGGGAAATTTTTCAGGGGACTCCACTCAGGGAAAGATGTCCAGAGCTTCCCTTTTGTTCTTTCAGAGTGTCTTGCTTGGTTTTTTAAAAATAAATTTATAGGAAAGCCAGGGTAGCACTAAAAATACCTCCAAATTAACATGGGAACATGGAAATAGCAGTATATAAAATGACTGTAGTATGTTGGGGTTTTTTTTTGCTTTATGATAGAAAACAGAGCTGTGCTGTCTGCACACAAAAATGGGAGCTTCACTATTTTCTGTCTCAAATATGAGATATATAGTAAATATTTAATACTGTATATTACATATCAAAATTGGAACAAATACAAATTATTGACTTTAAATAATGAATATAAAATATTCCAGTCTATTATATTATATTGTACTGTTTTATATCATATAATATCAGATATTATATTTGAAATATTTTAAAATTCTGAGCTGAATTAATACACTCATTAAAATGAATAACGTAGAAATGGGTAGAGTTTGTACCTTCTCAAAGCAAAGTTGCCCTCTAAGCTGCTGTCTGAATTCACAGAGTTTCTCATCTACTTTGGCTTAGAATTAGAGCAAGAAATTTAGGATCTGACCTTGCTGCAGTTCAGTAGAAAAACATTAAATGTGGATCCCAATCCTGAATATTATCTGTAAGTAACTGAAAACTTCTTGCCTTATTAAAAACCAAAGCAGGGCAAAAGGGAAAACTGGTAAAACAGTTTCAAGGCAGCTGCCTGGAATTTTTCATGGTAATTAGCTCAGTTTATAGACTTCAAAACTATAAACAAGACTCATTAAATACAGCAGAACTACATTTTCTACATTCACAAAACTACAGATCAGCATTTGTGAGCCCTCAGGAAGGCATTTAGCCCTCATCCTAATTAGATACAGTGGTTTAAAAGCGAAAAAAAAGGGTGAGGTGGATATCTATTGTTGTTTTATCAATGATAGCATCTTTAATTAGAGTAAAATGGTGCACACAAGCTTTGAAATACAGGACCCAGTGCTGGTCTCTGTAGTTGTGCCAACAACAAACTCAGTTCCATGTTCTGGTGTTGCACTTGACTGCCTGTCTCCTCAGTTTAAGGGATGTGGCCTGAGGCCACAGCCATGATAGAGAACTATAAATAACCCTGGCAAGAAACTGGCTCTGGAATTCTCGCAGCAACTGGGAGAAAACAATTCTAGATCTGCAAATGCATTAAACTGACAGGGTGAGTCTTGTGCTGCACCTTCGATAGGGCCTTCAGTAGAGAGCTGAAACCTGGAGCAAAAGTTCGCAACCAAAACATGGAATTAGACAATCCCAGAATTACAGAATCCCAGACTGGGTTGGGTTGGAAGGACCTTAAAGCCCATCCCACCCCACCCCTGCCATGGCAGGGACACCTTCCATTATCCCAGGTTGCTCCAAGCCCTGTCCAACCTGGTCCTGGACACTTCCAGGGATCCAGGGGCAGCCACAGCTGCTCTGGGCACCCTGTGCCACGGCCTCCCCACCCTCATCAAAATCCATTTTCTGGAATGTGGCTCTGTGTTTTCTGTGGGAAAATATCAAATATCTGTGAGGAAGCGTTATTTTTTTTGTATCTAGAAGCGGAACTGAGGAGCAGGAGCCACCAGACCACAAGTTTCCCTTTTCCTCAAGACAGCAACTCAGCAGCTCTCAGAGAGGAGCTGGGGATCCCTCGGCTCTGGGTGCAGCAGCATCACTTCCCTGAACTGCAGAGTTCAGGGAGACAAACTGCTGTGCCTGGCTACTGCAGGCAGGGGACACAAACTGCAAGATATTTACACAATATTTGTATTTTAAAAGTAAAAAATTATTGCAGTGAGAGCTGTGAGAGCTCCAACACTGTCAAAAGATTAGAAGCTGAATGCATTTTGAGTAGAAGTATTGGACTTTGTGAGTCCCTTCCAAGTTAGGATTTTCTATGATTTGATGTCTTAACTGTTTCATTCACCACAATGTTGCAGAAATGGCCAACCTGGCACAGAACAGGTGTGTTCATACAGAGCAGGGGTTTGGTCCAGCTGAGATGATCTTAAATCCTGTGCTCTGATGCAGATATTGATCTATTGATTTGAGATATTGAGGAATTGTGTGGCCACACCTTGTCACAGGTGGGGGCAGCTCAGACCCCAGGCTGTGCTTGTGCTGATGGTTCTTATTTTGGCTAAACTGGAGCAAAAGGAAGGGAAACCCATAATAATTATTTAGAAATAACAGTTTATAAGAGGGGAAACCGTAAACAGTTAAACAGCTCAAGGTACTGACGGGAAGTCAAAGCTAAAATCACAGAATCACAGAATATCCTGAGTTGGCAGGGACCCACTGGATGATCCAGTCCAGCTCCTGGCCCTGCACAGGACAACCCCAAAACCCCACCCTGTGCCTGGGAGTGTTTTCCAACGTGATGATCTTTCAAAGGATGTGATGGACACAGGGAGTTCATCAAAACCTCAGCACCACGACACGAAAATTAATTCAATATTGGTATTGGAGTGGAAAGGACGACCTGGCAGGTCTGATTTCTCTCTAATGCCCATCTCATTTCTCTCTCTCCTCAGTTTCAGTTGTGTCAGGATGACATTTCAAATCTCAGCGCTCTGCATGAATTCCAGAAGCAGCTTGTGCCAGTAGGAAGGGAGAATTCAGCATCTGAATGAATTTCAGCCTCGTGTTTTGTCCTGAGTGCTTGCTGTTCCTTTTTCAGATCTGGAAAGTTGCAGAGTGACATATCTCTGGATTTTTTATGTTGTGATTCTTTTCTCCTAGGATCTATGCCCTGCTGGTTCTGGGAAACTTGTGACCTCTGCATTTTTAATTAGAACTCGTAACTTTTTCCATAGCAACATATTTTGATGCTGCAAATACAGGATCTGTCAAATCAAACAGCTCCTGTTCAGATGAAATCCAAATATAGGGAAATGCTGAGCAGTAATAAGATGTAGGATATGGCACAGTTAAGAAAAAAATTAAAAGAGACAACAAAAGAGGGATGGAAAGCTTTGGTCAATTTCTTAGTTTGATTTTAGTAATTAATGAATCAATAGAAATTGTTCAGTTGTTGTGTCAGTACCCACCTGGTACAAAGGAATGAACTGCTCTCAGGAAATATTTTAGATGTGGAAAAGTCTCCCTCACAGGGATGAGCAGTAGAAACAGGTGGTGAAAACATAAGAGATCCTCTGAAACAAAACCTGAGCTCAGATATTAACAGAATAATGGAATTCAATAGGATGGGTTAAGGCAAATAATTTAGTGAAACACAGCAGTTCTAGATGAACTTTTTCAAAACCACTCATTTATGACACATACCTTGCGTGTGCCAAAAAAATATTTCCTTCAACAACAAACCTGAGCCTCCCCTGTCATTTGGCTTTACTGTTTAAGGCTTACTGTAATTCATTCACTGATTCTCAATTATAGGCAGTTTTTGATATTATTGTTTTTACTGTATTTACTATAATTTGGTGTAATTTATTAATTATTTGCTTTAATTTGGTATTACTGCTTTTGACATCTCTGTGAGCTTTTTAAACATATTTCCATGTCAATAGGGACCTGTGCAGAATAGTGTCACCTTTTTCTTGGACTTACCAAGTAAAGCACTACTAAATTTCCTCTCTAGCATGAAAAGTCCTGGACAAAATTATTATTATTTTCTGATTTACCGGACTTTTGCTCACTCTCATTGTCAGTTACTTGGGTTTCCTTTTCCTGCTTTAAGCAAAGGTTTTCTTTTAGACTAGGAAATCACCTTATACTGCCGTTCCTGATCCCACAGCAGCCCCTGGCCCTTCTGCTGGGCCATCCCTCTGGAATTCCCTGTCAGGCCAGCAGCCAGCAGATATCCATGGGCTTGTCAAGGTTTTTAAACAAATGTTGAAGTGCAGGAACCTCTTCTAGAAGCAAAGGCGAACACCAATGTGCGAATAGCTGCTTTGGTTTCTTCCCTCTGGTTAGCGTTAGACACACGATGACTGTGCCTTTGTCTAGTCCATCTGTTTCCACTTTCCATAAAAAACGCTGGAATATGAAGTTAAACTCTGTGTTTTAACCTTGCCTTGCAAACAAGGGGTTCCTGGGGTTCCTGGGTGCTCCACTCTCACCGACACCCTGGGGGTGTGTCTGGGCAGAGGGGCACAAACCCCTGACATTTCCTCACAGATATCTGATGTTTTCCCTCAGAAAACTCAGATCCACATCCCAGAAAACGTCCTTTGTAGTCTGCCAGGCTGTCTAAACAGACTATGAAAATAGATGACATCACTTACACAATTTAGGTTTTCTCCACGAAAATGAAAAGCTCCATTCGTGTGAACTCCCTGACAATTGTCAGAGGAGGGAACTTTTCAAATGAAATGCTTCATCTCACTAATTTAGAGCAACAAAAACCACAACACTGCTCTGAAAGCTTTGATTTCCCAAACCCATGACGTTTTTTAATTTATTTAGAAGCACGATGGAACAGTTTCATAAATCTCCTGCCACATATACCATCCACTTAGGCACTCTGACAGCTCGTTTGCTGGAATACATGAGACACAGAAGGCGCATCACTATATTTATGTGTGCCCAAAAAGGACACAATATTATTTTTAAAAACCAAATAGCAAAAATGGAATGTTTTGGAGTTGGAGGAATGAAATTTCCCGCATTTTGCCTTCCGAGTATAAATTGTTCAAGGTTCTGCCTGCAGCAACCAGGCGTGATTTCTGCCCAAGGAGCTTGGTGAGAGCAGCTGGGACTGGCACTGCTTGGACCAACCCAGCACCATTCACAAACTTTCTGTGGCTGCAGTTTTCCCAGCTATTTCCACAGATCCTGGCTGCCTCCCGGGTCCTGAGGATGCCACAATCTCAAACAGTCTTATAAATCTAGAGGGGGAAATGGTCTGTCTCTTGTTGTAAGCAGAGAGCCCACGAGAACGTCTGTGGGCTTTCACCAGCAAAGCTGCAGAAAAAAGAGCCAAGATGGGATCCCTGACCTTTCCCAGCCCTCCTCCACCCGGATCAGCCCACAGCCTGCTCTGGAAAAGCTTCAGCTCACCCAGGCAGCAAAATTAGAAATCTTCTCCAGGGACACTCTTACTCTCTTGCACCAAAGCACTCCTCGGTGCAACGGGAGATGGAAAGCAGAGGAGAGTCAGCTCAGAGAGTGTCTGTCCCTCGCTGAGGGGTTCCCACAGCACAGTGGGAATGCCCAGACACGCTCAGGCAGCGCTGCGAGGGAGCTGTCGAGGGGTAGGAGCCGAGCCAAGCCCTGGCCTGTGATTCATGGAGCAAGAAAATCATGTTTGAGCTGAGTAACAGCAGCACAAGTGTCCAGATCCTCTCATCCCCACTGCTCACATTAACCTGACTGGCATTCCAGTAATAGAGTCGTTTTTCCAAAAATTTTTGGGTTTATGACCGTTACTTAAGGCTTTTTTAAGGTTTATGATAACTGTGTACAGTTTCTTAAAAAAAACCCTGGTTATTATAGTCTCGTTTTTATCATAAATCACCACAGCAAGTTGAAATCAATAAATGTGGAGAATTGTCCAAAAATCAGATATTCCAGGGAACTAAACCCCAGGTATTTCCAATAAACTGAAAATCAGATATTACAAATAGCCAGCTGCAGTACACTAATGTTTTTAATTTCAGGTCAATAGTTGTTGGGTTATGATTAGAGTTTTTAAATGAAACCTACCAAACAGTTTGTCTAATTTTTGTGATCACTTCCAACTCCTGTCCCACCTGGGGAAGATGTGAGGTTTGGGGAGATTTTGGGAGGATGTGAGGTCTGGGGAGATTTTGTACCACAGAGTGCAGAACCTGACCCTGCATCAGCCAGAGGGAGAGCAGCTGCTCCCAGGGAGCTCCAGGTGTGTTTTGGATGGGGAAAACACACTCAGCACAAAACTCCTGGAAGGTTTGGCAACTGCTGCCCCACAAACACAGAGGTGCTGATGTTATTTCAGCAGATTTCCAGCCTCCACACCCTGAGCACCTCTTTGGTGTGCTCCAAAACCTCTTTGAGAGCTGGTGTTGGCCTGAACAAACCCCTGTACTGCTGGCTGCTGCGGGCAGTGATGGCAGAACCGTGGAATCAGGAATCATTTGGCTTGGAAAAGCCCTCTGTGATCATGGAGCCCAACCATTAACGCAGCACTGCCAAGGCCACCACGTCCCCAAGTGCCACATCCACGCTCTTTCCCAACGCTTCAGGGTGGTGCCCTGGGCAGCCCAGCCCAGCCCACTCAACAGCCCTTTCCGTGGAGAAATTTTCCTCAATATCCAACCTGAGCCTCCCCTGGCAGAACTTGAGGCCATTCCCTCTCCTCCCGTCCCTGTTCCCTGTTCCCAGAGCCCGACCCCCCGGCTGTCCCCTCCTGTCAGGGAGCTGTGCAGAGCCACAAGGTCCCCCTGAGCCTCCTTTTCTCCAGGCTGAGCCCCTTTCCAGCTCCCTCAGCTGCTCCTCACCAGACTTTTGTGCTCTACGATGTGCACAGAAATCTGAAATTGCAGGATTTTCCTGCAGGGATGTGGGAAGACACAGGAAATAAGCCCCAGTGCCCAGTGGCTCCCAGCTCATCCCAGGAGGGAACAGCCTGGGCTCAAAGTGCCTGATGAAAGCTCAGCAAGGCCGTAACATGCCTCTTCTCTGGGCTGTGACCCCATACAAGCCATAATATTTTTCCTTAAATAATCATAAAATATCTGAAATTAGGAGGGACCTGTAAATATCATTGTGTCCAACTCCCTGTTCCATGCAGGAATACCTAAAACTAAGCCATAGGACTAACAGCCTCACCCAGAAATATATGTATATATATATATAAAAAAAAATATAATGATAGAAATATATATTAAAATATACATAACACAAAGCATATTGCAGTATGCATATTATAATATACTGTATTATGTATGTCATACATTACAGAATACATAAATGCAACCACCAGAAACTTAACAGGATGTAAAAATTACTCTGTCACCTGTATAAATCCTTGTATTACAGTAACTATCCACTATTTTTCTGTGCCCTTTTGCTGTTTTTTGTGCTCATGCTGACAGTCTAAGGTATCTCAGGTAGGCAACTGCTTTAAGTGCCCTGTTTGTCCAGAACTGAAGAGTATAAAAGCCATGTACAGTAAATAACCAACACAAAAGCAGGTTTCCCTCCTCCACTCAACCCTCTGTAAAGGAAAAAAAAAAAAAAGTGGAAAGAAAATGTCCACTTTCAGCTGACTTGCTCAATGTAAAAACTGCAAAACTCAAAGCTTGGCTTTGTTTTTCAATAAATTCCATATTGCACGGTGGCAGGTAAATGTAACAAATATTTAATGTGAGGTGCCTTCACACAAGCCGTGGATCAGATCAAACACTGTTTAATTGAATATCTTCCCTCCTAACTAAATATCTTCCCTACAATCATCTAAAGGACATGGAAGTTTATAAGATTAGGATGCACACATATTAAAAGGCTCCAGAGCATTCTGTCTTCCTCCAGAAAGCTGCATTTTAGGGGTTTCTCAAGCCAGAAGTCAGCATTGGTCCTCCCCGGGTTTCCTTCCCAGGAATTGTTCATTTTCCCCTGAATCTACAGAAATTTCCCACGTTCACAACATTCTACAGCAACGGGAAGAACAGTCATCCATCCTCTTTTCTGAGAGTGGATTTTGTTGCCCCCTGCTTCCCAGGCTGTAAAAGCACACAGCATCACCTTTGCCACAGCTCCCAGGACTCAGTTCCATCAAATCCCTCCCATTTTCCACATTATTTTACTCCTTTTCCCCATTATTTTACTCTTTTCCCCCATTATTTTATTCCTTTCCAGGCTGAAGTATTCCATGTATTCCTCTCCTTCTGCACGAAAAACAAGTGCATCCCCTTCCCTGTCCTTCTCACCCTTCTTCAAACCTTTCCCAGCTCCACTCCCTTCCCCTGGAGCAGTGGAATAACTGCACTTGTGCCCAGGGAATTTTCACAGTGACAGAATTCATTCTGCAGGTCACCTCACATTAGGGATTAATTAAAAACAAATCCTCCAAAGGTATTTTTCCTGATTTTGAACAGTCAGCTCAGAGCCAATTACTCTTAGCGCAAAATTAGGTTTTTGAAGGGGTTTTTGTTCGTTTATGTTGGGTTTTTAAAAAAATTTTAATCCTGGTGCATCGCTTCACACTCCTACACCGACCTTTACCTTTCATTCTGTTGGACAGAAAATCTAATGCAATAACATCCTCCTGCAGTTCCTCAGGGAGTTTGAACACCAGAGTCCACCATGAAAACGGAGTCTCCTTGCTATTTTCCCATTCCTAATCACTTCTGAGTACTGTGAGCCCAGGTTCAGATGCCAGGACCTCCTGGAAATCAACTCTTTAATCCCATTTTTCTTCCTACCTTCTAAAAGATCCATAAGGACTTTCCTCTCCTGGGCCACAGCAGTCCAGCAGTGTCAGCACAGAAATTGGCTTTCTGAAGTGCATTGTTAGATTTTGAGACTGTTTCAGACTAGAGAATTTTATGTTTTTATTTGGCCCCATTTCAGTGAAACCACTTAAGGAGTGAAAGCATTTAAGGAAGCTCAGGGGGGGCCTCGACTCTGCACAACTCCCTGACAGGAGGGGGAACCAGGTGTGGGTCAGGCTCTGCTCCCAGGGAACAGGGACAGGAGGGGAGGAAATGGCCAGGGAAGGTTCAGGTTGGATATTGGGAAATTTTCTCCCCTGAAAGGGCTGCCCAGCCCTGGCACAGCTGCCCAGGGCAGCACTGGAATCACCAGCACCACCATCACCATCACCATCACCAGCACCATCACCATCACCATCACCAGTGGGGGCATTTAAAAGCCATGTGGATGTGACACCTGGATTAGTGGTGGCCTTGGCAGAGCTGGGTTGCTGAAAATGAGGAATTCCAAGCACGCTGAAGAGGATAGGAGGGGTTCACTCAACCCAGATTTGTTGTAGTTTCCATTTTCACAGTTCCTTACAGAACTTCTGTTTGACCACTTTAACCAGAGGGACATTACAGCTGTGTGTGGTTTGAGTTTACAGAACAGCATTAAATGTTTATATCTATGCAGGTCCAGTTCACCTGTCACCAGAATGAGATCAGTTCATGGACACATCACACCAAGGAGAAGGGAAATTTTATTTGAAGGTCCCCTAAAACAAGAAATAAAACATACCTTAGCAGTGGATTGCTTTGTCACCACCAGAACAAACAGTGAGTGTCCCAATAGAGTCAGGGAGACTGAGGAATAGTTTTTCCTGAAGGTAACTGATTTCACAGATGATTCTGTCAGTTGTCAGTAAGTGGAAACTACTGGATTCTCCTGAGAGAAAACCACTTGGATTCCCCCCAGCCTGGGGGTGCAGCTGATGTTCTGTGATGGAGGGGAAGGGGAAAGGAAGGGGAAGAGAGGACAACAACAGGACAGGACAACGAAGAGGAATTGTGGAGCTCCTCTGCCTTCACTGCTTTTAGATTTTGTCAGGAAAACAGAATACATAACAATTATCAACTTCAATTCTATGCTATAATTTTGCACATATTTTCATAAGGCAGTTAAATCATCGAACAACTCGATTAATAAAAAACAGTGATACCAAAATTTACCAGTGTTGTCAACAATTTCCAGAACATTTTGTCTCTCAGCTGATGTCAATAATCATAGTTTACTGAACTCTATATGCCGTCACTTTAAATCTTTCCAGACAACTTTAGATCAGTGATGGAAACACTGAAGTTTTCCGTGGTTGATCTCAGCTGTGGAATTCTGAACCATGTGTTGGAGGTGGAATATACCAAAACACCCAGGGAATGAGGCCCTCGGAGCAGGGATTGTGCCCCTTCCATCCAGAGCCCGTGGCTCAATGCACCACGGGGCTGAACCCTCCCAAGCCTGCTGCATCTCCAGGGAATTAATTAACTTGGAAATAAAAGAGCAGGATGGCAGCTGGTGGCCGTGCAGGAGATACACAGAGGTTTTTCCCCATCACTGTTTTAAATTTAGGTGATCAAACTTCGCCCTCTGATTCCTGCACTTGGAGTCTGGCTCTTCCTGCAGAAGTCTTTGCATGCAAGAGGCCATGCACAAATGTCACCTTTTATCTGGGCTGGGTGGGAGGTGGTATTTTTGGCAGCATTAAGTTTTTTTCTAGAATTTCTTTATGTCCCAGATTCCTCAGTATTTATTTTGTAGTTCTGTGTCCATGTCCTCTGGGAGCCTTGGTCTGAGAACTTTCTGCCGTGGTTTTGGTCGGTATTTGAATGAACATTCAGCTCCTTTTTTGTGTCATGGAGTCACGTTTTCCCCCTCCTAGGACTGAAGTTTGGGTTTCTTTACCCCTCTTTGGAGAACTCATTGTCTGACATTAATTCCCTAAGGCTACAGATTAACGACCCTGGCGTATTTAAAGTCTAAAGTTTGAAATCAAATGAGAAATAAAGGTGAAAAAAGACACAATCTGAGAATAAAAATTATATCGATCACCTGGCAATATTTCAGGAGCTACATGGAATTTGTTCTCATCTCCTAGTGGCAGTCAGTGAATCTTAGTTTTCTTTTCCAGGGAACGACTACAGGGAATCTTTTGTTAATGCTAGATGGCTAGAATGCCCTAATACCAAATAATATCCCATTATCATAACTTCAAACACACCAGCCTATTAGAAGTTGAACCTGGTGATCTGCTGCTCTGCAGTTTAATTTTGCAGAAGGAAAGTCACTGTTCCTCAGAATATTGACTCCTCAGAAATGACACCCGACTTGGCTTTTCCCTGGTGAGTTCCAGCTTTAGCCAGCAGCCATCAGCCTTTGTTTCTCTGCTGGGAAGACCCTACAGAATTCCCTTCACTCAGCACCAGGTGCCAACAAGCAGCCAAACTTCAGAGTCTCCAGAAAAAGGAAGAAAAGCCCACAGCTGGTGTGTCTGGAGGGCTGCAGGCCATGGAACCACTTCGCCCACAATAAAAGGATGGAAAAGAAATCGACTCCAGCACCTGTGATAATAACCAGGCTTTTACACGTCAGTCTAAACAGTTTTGAGGAGCCACAGGTTTACTCTAGACCACAGACTCCTCCTTTTCCCAAGAGAAAACATCCAAAGAAAACCAGGGAGTGCTGCACATCAGGATTATATCCTTAACTTCGTGGAGTCACAGAATATCCTCAGCTGGAAGGGACCCACAAGGACCATCCAGTCCAACTCAGGACACCCCCAAATCCCACCCTGTGCATCCCTGGGAGTGGTGTCCAAGCACCTCTGGAGCTCTGGCAGCCTCGGGGCTGTGCCCATTCCCTGGGCAGGAGCCTGGGCAGTGCCCAGCACCCCCTGGGAGAAGAATTCCTTGATTGCTCTGACTGCATCTGAAATTCCTGCTGACTGTTCTCACTTCTAAGAATTTCCAGGGCCAGCTGAATACTGAGAAACGGGATTGCAATTGTGATGAAAATAAAAGTAATACCTTCCAAAGAGCTCTGGAACAGATGCTGATCTTTGCCTTGAGGTTAACGGGGCTGTGTTAGCATCTGTTGGTGAGTCACCAGGGCAGAGATTAGAACGTTGTGTTTGTGTTTAGATTATCTGCTGTAAACACATCCGGGTGACTGTCCTGGGATTAATTTGATGAAGGCTGACATTTGTGTACTATCACCTCATTGTTATCTGCTCCTCACAGGCTTTGTTGGCAGTTCCATAACCACCTCCCCCACTCAGCTGAGGAAGGGGAGTAAGAAAGTGGAAAAGGTCAGATGTCTGAAGTGATCTTCGCCATGTGCTAACATTTACATCACAACAATTATTGGAATAACTGCAACCCCAAGAGCTAAAGGACAAAAGCTTCCTCTCCTTTGGGGTGCAACCACCTTCTCACACAGAATTTGTGTCTGATTCTTCTCCCAGCTGCGTTAGACAGTAACAGAACAAGGGGGAAGAGTTTTAAACTAAAAGAGGAAGATTTAGATCAGATGTTAGGAAGAAATTCTTCCACATGAGGGTGGGGAGGCCCTGGCACAGGGTGCCCAGAGCAGCTGTGGCTGCCCCTGGATCCCTGGCAGTGTCCAAGGCCAGGTTGGACGGGGCTTGGAGCAACCTGGGCCAGTGGAAGGTGTCCCTGCCCGTGGAAGGTGTCCCTGCCCATGGCAGGGGTGGCACTGGATGAGATTTAGGGTCTCTTCCAACCCCAACCATTCTGGGATCCAGCAGCTGTGGCTGCCCCTGTGGTAAGATTTATTTCCAACACCCCAGTCTGCAGCTAAAGTTTGCTGAGACACTGCTGTTTACTTCTCCTGCTGAGCTGTAGCACCACATTCCAAGCACCTGCTCGTCCCACAGTGAGGAATGTCCCAGCACAGAAACACCTGGAGGACCCTGGAGTGGTTCCATCCATGAGCAGGGGTGGCTCCCACTAGGCCAGGTGAGATTTGGGGTGCTGCAGAGCACAGCCTGAGAGATCAGTGCAGAGCTGGAATTCCTGATAGAAACACATTTCCATCTAAAACTGAAGTTAGAGCAAAGCTCCAGCTCAGCACATCTCTATCCAGCACAAAAGAACTCCAAATGCCAGGAAGCTCTTCTCGGAGAACACGGGGAAAGTCCCATCTGAGAACCCTCCCCAAGAGGCCTTTGGACTCTGCTGGTGCCAGAGGGAGCTGCTCACTTGAGCGTCAGCTTTGTGAAACTCAGAATCTGAATTCTCTCTTCAGTGTCAGCTTTGTGAAACCCAGAATCTGAATTCTCTCTTCAGTGTCAGCTTTGTGAAACTCAGAATCTGAATCCTCTCTTCAGTGTCAGCTTTGTGAAACTCAGAATCTGAATCCTCTCTTCAGTGTCAGCTTTGTGAAACTCATAATCTGAATTCTCTCTCTTTGCTGTTTCTTTCCTGTTAAAGTTCCCAGTGGGACCCATTGGCTTTAACCACCAACATCAGCAGCCACTTTCCAGGGGCACCAATTATCACTTCATTCCAGTTTTACAAGGCAAAACAAAGAATCTGAAGGGGGGAAAAAGCAGTTTATGAAATTCACAACAATAAGTTTTAATATAATGCATTGGTTTCTCCTTTCAGCTCTAGAGAGGACAGTGTGGTTCCAGGAATGTTTGGGCCAAAAGTTTCAGTGTCACTGAAAGCCTAATCCTTAGAAAACATTGGAAGATGAACTTTGACTGTATAGAACTTTAAATAAAAATAGCATTTTTACTAATGTATTCTTCCCTAGTGCCTGCTTCTTCCTAGCATGTTTCCCATCCCAATACTGTTTTTGCAGCTGGCAAATGACACTGCCAATGAATCTTTATGTTCAATGTTATTTAATAGATTCCCATCAGAAAGCTATTTTTACTGTACAATTTCAATATCTTCTTGAAGTGTCTTGCATGTAATGTTCGTATTTTAATTTACATTTTTTTCCCATAGGATAAGTAAATAGAAATTCAAACAACAGTATTGAACCAATTTAGGTTTGTTTGCTGAGAGAAGGAATCTTATAGAATGGAAAATTGCTTTGTTTTACCAAAAATAAAAGGGAATATGCAACTTTTTCAGGCAGTTATCCTGGAGATAACGGATAGACCACCATCCTAATGGGACATTTGTATTTCATTTTATAGATTTGGGGAAATAACGTGGTCAGTAATCATTATAAATGGTGGGATGAAATGTTCTCAAAATCCTGTCCCATTCATAGAACAACTACTTCAACAGGTACAACCTTCAACCTGAGGGAAACACCAGCCTGGCCCAGGGCTCAGGACCATTTTATTTGGGGTTTGAGGAGCAGATATCAGTTACACAGGTTTGCCCAGGACAGATCTCATCACACCAAGATACACAGTCCCTTCCTGCTGTACTCTACTGTATAATAATAATAATTAATACATATCCTCTGCTCCTTCTCTTGGACTGAGAAAATTTTTATTCACACACAACCAGTATAAAAATACTGTGACCTCTTTAACAATCTTCAAGCCAATACTTTCTGCTGAATTGGAAAAATAATCTTATGTGGCTACAGAAATAATGTTTGTGTTTTATCAGCGCTGTTCCCGCCAAAGGCTGGATTATCTGTTTCACATCCCTTTAAACACAGGAAGGTTATAACGGGGCAGACAGCAATCTGGGCTTTATTGGCTGGGAAAACTGACCTCATAAATCTGATTTGATACATCTGTCCTTTGGGCTGTCTGCATGTATGCCCATGCATCCACTTGGCCATGTGCCTGCTCAGTGGTGGATCAGCTTCTGTGGCTACTGCTCAGAGGATTTTCCATCTCCCCCTCCCTGCTGCAAAAATAAATACACTGAGGGAAGTGCAGAAAGGAAGATGTGTTTATGGGTGCTTGGAGGTGCTTAAGAGAGATGAGATATTCTTGGAGGAGTGCTCAGGAAAACATTCAAACCACCCAGAGCAGTGCTGATTGTCCATTTCTGGCAGCAGACGGATGTCGCTCCCACTGGCACAGGGTGCCCAGAGCAGCTGTGGCTGCCCCTGGATCCCTGGCAGTGCCCAAGGCCAGGCTGGATGGGGCTTGGAGCAACCTGGGACAGTGGAAGGTGTCCCTGCCGTGGCAGGGGTGGCACTGGATGAGCTTTAAGGTCCTTCCAACCCAACCCAGTCTGGGATCCTTCCTGATTCTGTGATTCCTTGTGAATCACAGGAGAGTGAATGCAGCCCATCCTTACACAAGGCTGCAGGTCATCCTGCACCCCAGATATCAACTCCACATCAACACCAAAAGCTTGTGTGTCTGCCACCCGAGCAGCACATTCCAAAGGGGCTCTTTCCACGGTGATGAGTGTTCTGGTGGAGGCACAGCTGGAGCAGCCACGGAATGGTTTGGGTTGGAAGGGACCTTAAAGCCCATCCGGTGGCATTTCCATCACCCCTCCCACATCAACACCCAAACATTGCTATCTGTCCCCAAACCCAGCCAAAAATACTGAATGTTCAGTGAGCCCAAGTCCTGAGCAGACTGAGGGGTCAGAGCTGGCCCTGTGTGACCCCAGACCGGGTGTTCTGATCATTCCAGGTGCAGGATGTGCTGAGCTGCCTTTCCTGCAGTGAAATGTTCCAGTTTGTGCATCACCAGACACACGTGCAGGTGTTGCTGTGCAGCACAGTGCAGAAACCTCGCAGTGAATGATCTGAAGGAAACCACCAAAAATCCCTGTTCCCTCCCGTGTTCCAGCCATTCCATGAGTCAGGACTCTCCATTCAGGATTACACAGTTTTCTGCCAGCAAACCAATCTAATATTGCTAGTGAGCAAAAGAGAAAGAATAAAACGATTATATTTTGCTCTTTGCCTTTGTCTTTTTAAATAAAGGTCCAAGTGCCCATCATAGAATCATTAAGGTTGGAAAAGGTCATAATTGGCAGTTTTTGAAACAGCTCACACAAAACAAGAATGTGTTTGCTCCTTTTTGTTCTCTCCCCCTGGTCTCAAGGACCTTTGATGCAAAACTTCAGAAGTGCTGCTATTAAGTTCTACATAAAAAGTGAAATATATGATAGAAGTAGGAACAAATTAAAAATTAAATATTGTCACTTTAGAACATTTCCCTCCTGCCTTAGGTTTTTCTTTTTTTGATAGACCCACAGGTAATTTCAAGATTGATAAAGACTTCTGTTCCAAATGTCTGATTTAGTTGCTAGATGCAAGAACAGCAGCAAAATATATAAAAATAATTTAAAAATTATAAATACATGTAAACCCTAAGCAGCCTGGCTTGGAATCTGTACTGATTTCTGCTTGTTTCAGGCTCTGTTGTTTAACTTCATAGTGGGAGAGCAGAGGATTAAACCCCAGATTAGCCTCCATTCTCTGGGTGGATTTGGCAGTCCAGCTGTTGAGAAGGAAAGCAAAGAGGAATAGGCTCAGGCTATTGATCCAATTTTCTGCTCTGTGCTGAGGGGACACAGCAGCCTGAGCTGATTTTAGAGCGACTCCAGTTCCCAACAGTTCTTCTCGTAGTGCAGGATAAGATAAGAAGATCATGGGAATAGCAGCTGATAGACTAATCCACCCATTGATTTCTCCTCCCTGCTTACTCCCTGTGTTTTAATTGAATTTTGTGGTTCAGCATTGGTTTCAGCCCCTGCTTTCCGAGTCAACCAGAGTACAAAGTAAAGCAATGGGAAAAATCAAATTCTTGAATTTTGTCCAAATGGCATTGGACAAAAATAGACTCAAAGATTCTCATTGCAAATTGGACTCTGGAATGAAGGTTGTGTTGGGGTTTTTTTGTTGTTCTGGTTTGGGTTTTTCTCCTTTTCACTCAGATCTTGCTTGCAACAAGGCCAATGTGAAAAGGAGAATGCTGGGAAAGAGATATTTTCTTGTTCCCAGCAAGCAGGTTAAAAAATTGAGGGAGCTGGAGGTTTTGAAGAACTCACTTTTGACACAGAAGTCACAGAAGAAACTTAGCAGACAGGGACAAGTTGCTGTCAGTCACCTCTTACACAAATACTTCCTTTGCCAGCTGTGCTCCAGCTCGGTTTGCTGGCTCTCATCAATGCTCTAAGTGCTAATAATTTAACAGCTGGACATCCAAAGGCATCACAGTGTCGAACATAATTCTAAAAGAAAGGGAGTAATTTAAAAATAGAGATGAACAGTTCACTTCCCCCGCAGCGCCGGGCAGTGTTTCCACGCCCTGCCTGCCCCGTGCTTCACACAAGTTATGGAGTTTTCCACCACCTTGAGGACAACTCCTGGATCCCTCTTTCTTTCTGCTTTACCTGGACAATGCACTTAAGGACTTAGCAGATAAAATTTACAAACATGGGTGATGATTTGTTTGATCATTTACAGCCAAGATTACGGATGGTAATTTCAGTGTCTCCTCGTTCCCCAGCATCCCGAGCAAACTGCAGGGAATGGGTGCCCCTTCCTCGTTTGCAGAGCTGTCTCAAAGCCTGGTTCCAGTCCCAAAGGACACTGTGCTGTGATCAAGTGGCAGAGGAACCAACAGGCCACGTGTAAACAGAAAATCCAGGATGGAAAAAAGAAAAGCACACGCACAACACAACCTTTCCCACTGACCACAGTTGTAAAATTATTGTGAAATGACTCAGGTTCCACTAAAGAGCTGCAGGTATAAAACCAGGATTAGAGCCAAAGAATAAGGGAGGCACTCTTTGAATATCCTGTAAGTTCCCTGGACTTCCAGAACTCCTGAGCAGTTGTTCTTTACATGAAGACATAAAGCGTATGTATTACCTGAGATTTCCAAGTGTGAGTTCTGCTCTTAATGTAGTAACACTTTAAATTCCCAGGTTCATTCCCAAGCAGAATTACTTTACCCATGTGACAGCTTGCATTTGGAATGGCCCAGATTTTGGAAACGCTTGTCGAGTGACAAATGCAACGTAAAATTGTCTTTGCTTTCCTGAAAAGAACAGTAAGAAGAGGAAAACCCAAAATACCAACTGTCCCTTGGTGTGCAATGAAGAACAGTTTCGGGACACAGCGTGGTTCCGTGCTTCCAAGGAATCCCAGGACAGCAAGGAGAGGGGTGCCAAGGCACAGCAGCGTGGCAGGAGCTCCTGCAGAGCCAAGCCTTCAACAGATCGTGGGCAGCCGGGCAGGAGCCAGGCTGATGCTCCCCACCAGGAGCTGCACGTCCCCGTGGTGTCACCAGCAGCACTGCCAGGCTCCCAGGGCTCAGGGACACGGAGACGGGGGAGAGACCCCAAAACCACGGATCAGTGGCACCACCCAAACTCCTTTTTATGGCAATGGCAGCTCCACTCTTACCTTCTTCATGTTTGGGAAGAGGACACGGCCTGTGCATTGCACTAAGGAAAGAAGGAACAGTGTTGGTATCCAGGTTAGAAGCAGTAACTGGTGTGGGGATCAGAACCCCAGCCAGGAACTGGTGTGGGGATCAGAACCCCAGTCAGTAACTGGTTTGGGGATCAGAACCCCAGTCAGGAACTGGTTTGGGAATCAGAACCCCAGTCAGGAACTGGTGTGAGGATCAGAACCCCAGACAGGAATTGGTGTGGGAATCAGAACCCCAGTCAGGAATTGGTGTGGGGATCAGAACCCCAGCCAGGAACTGGTTTGGGGATCAGAACCCCAGTCAGTAATTGGTTTGGGGATCAGAACCCCAGTCAGGAATTGGTGTGGGGATCAGAATCCCAGTCAGTAACTGGGTTGGGGATCAGAACCCCAGTCAGGAACTGGTTTGGGGATCAGAACCCCAGTCAGGAACTGGTTTGGTCTAAGCGGGGCTTTTCCTGCCATCCATAACCTGGGCTCAGGGTGGGCTGGCCACAACCTCACCCTGTCCCCCTGCTTCCGGAACATTCTGTATTTCCCAGTCCCGAGGCAGTGCTGGAAGGTCATTAACCCATTGATTCCAGGCACGGAGCACTGCAAATCCCACAGTGCCAATCCATCCCCTCCATCCGTGGGCTGCCATTCCTCAAGAGCACAGAGTGAGTTTTGTTTGCTACACGACTGCATTATATAAAGCTGCTGCTGGCAATATCAAAACAAATTAAAAGTTTAACTAAGACAATGTGTTTGAGAAGAATTTGCTTTCTTTGGAGCTGGAATGTCCCCATAAAAAGGCATGATCTGTACGAGAGTGAGCTGTCCAATGATCTGCAAACGCTGCATTGTGTCCTGGAGTAAACCCTGCTCTCCTCAAACCCAAATTGGTTTGGATTCCCTCTGTGCATGCAAAGAGCACTTTCAACTCATGCTGCAGCTCCATGTCTTAAACCTGCATTGGTGGGGGCAGGGGTGGCTGATTTTCACAGGTGGGCTTCCCTGTCCCACTGTTGCAGGTCTGGTGACAATGCCACAGAGGCTCTCCAGGACACCCCTGGGAGGGGATGTCAAAGTGTCCCTGAAAAGCAAAGCTGTTCCTGTTTGCAAGGCTGAATCCCCTACAATGGTTTGGCAAAAAAACCATGAAAAGCTGTTTTCCTTATCCCAGAATTCTCCCTTTTCCTACAAGCCCATTAAAAACACTACTATTCCATTGAAAACACTATAATTCCACTGAAAACACTATTATTGCATTGAAAACTCTATAATTCCATTGGAAACACTATTATTTCTGCTGATCTGTGCAGTGGGTTACTGCTGGTTCCTTGTGCCTTGTCCCCACCTCACCTGGCCTCTCACCACTTCGCCCCATCTCTGTAGCCTCCCACATCTCTGCTCCAGCTGCTCCACTATTTCTCCTCAAAGCTTTGTTTTTCCCAGTCTCTCCCAGTCCTTGTGGTCCCAGGTCAGCTCACAGGGCCAGGAAGCCCAGGATATATAGAGTGAGTTGCTTGAGAGCTTCACTTCACTGCTGATAATGGAGGGATTTTATTTTGCAGACTATTTACCCAGCAACCCAGAGGTGGAAATCACGGTGAAGACGAGACAAAGTCTGCGATATTGAAATAAAAACCTGGTGTATGAGTGTGGCAGCCCCACCAGGGGTTCTCTCCATGCCTAGTTTTCCTCACAGCAAAACTGAAAAGCTTTGTTTTCATTCAGTTTTCGACTCAGAATAATTCTCACAGGCAGGACTTTGCCTTTTCCTGCAGGACAACTGAACACACGAGCACTCCCACACTGGCTCAGCCCAAAGGTAGTTCTGGCCTGGAGTTCTGCCTCCAGCAGAGCCCAGAACAAGTGTAGAAAACAAGTGTAAGAAACAGGGCAAGTGCAAAGCAACTCACTGGTGGATGTGCCCTCCCAGTTTGCTGCCTTTTTTAGTAGTAAAAACAAGTTGTAACATTGGCAGGGAGTCCCAGTGTTTTACACTTTTATTATCTCTATTGTTATACAATACAGAGCTCAGGTCCTGGAAGATGACTGTTATATTAAATACTTCTAGAGCTTTGCTTTAAATGGGATCATTTGCAATTCTTTTCAACCTTCCCCAAAGCCTCATTAAGATTTATCAATAGAGATAAGCAGATACTGGACAGAGAGATGATGAAGAGCAACTCCATCCATCGAGTCTCTGCTGTCAGGGCAGGGTCTCTCCAGCTGGGTACCTTTTTTCAGCTCCTTTAAAATGTCCCATCCCCAACAGAATCATAAAATCATGGAATGGTTTGGGTTGGAAGGGACTTTAAAGCTCATCTCGTTCCACACCTTGCACTGGACTAGGATGCTCCAAGCCCTGTCCAAGCTGGCCTTGGACACTTCCAGGGATGAGGCAAATTGCCAAATGCATCTCCCTCCAAGACTGATGTCCAGTCTTTATTCCCAATTCCATAGCAGGCCTCCCTCCTGCATCCCTTGTACCTGCCCAGGTAGTGCTGGAAGGATGAGAGCTGAGTGCAGGAGCCTGCTCAGACCCATGCTGGGTGAGAGAACACTTACAAATGCAAGGACAACTTCCATGCTTTGAGATAACTCTGATATTCTGATCCTTAGTGAGAGAAAGGTGGTTTCATTAGTGATTACCACCCTAAAAAAATGGGATCCCTCCAAAGGAGACAGAGCCAGCTTCCCTGAGCCAGGTGAGAGGTGCTTGGCAGGCTGGACTCATGTCCAGGCTGGGACAGGACCCACGTGCCTGAAGAAAAACAGCAGCCGGGTCTGACCTCACTCCTGTGAGAGCAGAAAAGCTTTTCCAGCATCTGCAGAATTTAAACCACCAGAAAAACAAGGGACCAGCCTCACAAAGCAATAGCACTGCTCTCTCCCAGGAACACAATCCAGTGCAGAGAAGAGACATTTCACACGAAGTTGGTGTGAGCCTGGTGCCCAGGTCTGGGCTGTGTCTCTCGGTCAGGTTAAACCAGCCCGTGTGTCCCCTCCAAGGGGAGGCCTCTTCCTGCACATTCTCCTTCTTAATTAAAATAACATTTTGAAATTGCAATTGGCCTGTGACAAGAACAAAGGACGGCACAGCAGCTGGAGTGATCAGCTTGTAGGGACTTGCAAACAGGCACCAACGAGCTGGAATACACTCCTGCAGCGTGGAAGAGGATTTCTTCACATGGAGAAGGGATTCCTCAGGTTTTTAATGAACACTTAGTACAACAGATGGCTTGATGCTGTGCACATAGAAATGGTTCTGTTGGATATCATCACTGCTTGCAAATGAATCAGGAAATACGTGAGGCTCAGAAATCAGCTGCACAAACCTTGGGGCACCTCTCTGCACGCAGCCAGCCAGGCCGTGAGCAGCTCCAGGCTCTGGAAGGGCACAGGGGAGGGAGGAGAGGCTCACAGGAGGGCGTGTGAAGAGATTGAAGTGATGAAACTGCTGCCTCGGGAGGCTGTGGCTCCTGGGGCTGGGCAGGGAGGCGGGGCAGGACCCGGGGAAAGTTCGCGGAGTGATGGAGGTGATGGATGAGGCGGGGATGGAAGCGCTGCTCCGGAGCCCTGACTGCTGAAACCTGCGGCGCTCAGCGGGAGCAGCTCAGAACACGCACCCGTGCTTTGCAGCGGTGGCGGAGAACTTCTGGATGCTGCTGCCAGAAAAGGTTTGGGAGCGAACAGTGCCTCAGGCAGACAAGTTCATGGACAACAGGTTCATCCAGAAATAAATGGAATTAGGGTAGGGGTGTGCCTTCGACATCCCTCCTGCAATGGCTGTGAGTAAATCTTATCTCCAGCTGTCACTTCTGGGGACAAAGTGNTAATAAAAGCCAACCAAAACCCCAAAGCAAACCCCAGTCCATTTCCCACAGAACACAGACCCACAGAGCTCACGCTTCCAGGCGTTGGTATGTAAAGAGTGAATAACAGTCCTGGTTTTAATTACTGCCCTGTAACAGTGCTAGGAACAGAGAGCCATGTTTTACAGCAGTTCCTGAGTGTGCTCCTTCTTGGAAACACGGAGAAGGGCTGGCCAGGGAGAATCCTGCAGATGGGATTCTTTTTCAAAGTTGGAATTCAACCTAAGGAAATTAAATCTTGAATGACTGGGGGGCAATCTGGGGCTCTCCCCAAAGTGTGGCCTCTCTCATGTTCACTGATTTATGGTAAAGCACAGGTAGCTGGAAAACTTTTACAGGGCAGAAATGTTTGAAGAAATTGGCTGATTTATGGTAAAGCCTGTGCTGGTAGCAGAGCCTGGACAAATCCTGGATGAACTTTAAAGCAGACAGGTAATTCCTGTTATCACACAGTAATTGCTAACTCTGCCAAATTACCTTTTTTTACCTCAATTCCTCAGCTTGGTGACATTTTGCTAGCTAATACTTCCGTCTCCTTTCCACGAAAGTTTTCTTAAAAACTTTCAGCAAAACCAATGCCTGAGAAGAAAGCTTTAAGCAGAGTGTTTATAGAAAAAGACCACGTTCAGACTGAAGAGCAGCAAAAGGTGTTCCATGAAAAGCCTAATTTTACCCTTAAAAAATTGTATACCAGCAACTCAAATGCCAAAGCGTTTGTCCCACCCCCTCCAAAAGACTGAAGCAACAAAGCAACATTCCCTGAGAGCACCAAGTTCTCTCGTGGGGTCTGTTCTACAGCAGGAGGCCAAGGGGCAGCCTGGGATGTTTTGGGGCACTCTGAAAAAAGCAGATTCTTCTGTGGGAGAGCCTTTGGCCCCGTGGCCGCAGTTCCTGTGGTGCTGTGCACACAAATCTGCTGCTCAGGGCCAGCATCCCTGGAGAACCAGCACAACCTGATCCCGCAGCTGCGGCCCCAGCGCTGCTGCACAGGAGGGCTCAGCCCTGAGAGGAGGAAGAACTGGGCTGTGATCGTGTCACCTGCCCGCTAACGGGGCAGAAAGGATCAGATTTGCATGCTCATCCCCTGCGGATAGAAAATCCCTTCAGCGGCTGCCGACTGCCAGGGGTCATGGGCAAAGCAGGGCCCTGCAGGGGAATGATCGTCCCTGTGCCAGCGTGGGCTGTGCCCCGGTGCCAGCGTGGGCTGTGCCCTTGTGCCAGCGTGGGCTGTGCCAGCGTGGGCTGTACCCCTGCGAGGCCAGGCTGCGACAGGCACGGCTCCTGCCAGGCTGGGCTGGGCTGGGGGAGCCGTGGGGAGCAGGGAGGGGAAGCACCAGGCCCATTTCATCCCCCAGAGCAGGGAGGAGTCGCTCCAGGCCAGAGCTGATGCTCCTCTCGGCCTCCAAATCCTCCGCAGCAGTGCTGAAGCCACGCATCCTCAGGGGATCTGGAATAATGGTCCCACTGCAGGGCTCCCCCAGAACGGTCCCATTTCATGCTGGTACTGGGGAATGAGTCCTTGGGCTGCTGAGCTTCACTGGCAGTGCTGGCACCCCCCAAAAACAGGATCCCCCTGGCAGGCTGTGGGTNGGGACAAAGTGCATTTTTATTCATTTAAATCTGCTGTAGTCACTAAACACTTTTTTCTGTCCCTAAAGAAATAGCAGGAGTAGTAACAATAATGAATGATAACAAATAATAACAATAACAAATATTAAAAACAAAAAATACAATAAAATACAATGAAATAAATTTTAAAAATAAAAATAAAAATAAAAATAAAAATAAAAATAAAAATAAAATAAAAT
>VZTG01006033.1:37325-95655 GCA_013397845.1 Melanocharis versteri
AGCGTGGGCTGTGTCCCTGTGCCAGCGTGGGCTGTGTCCCTGTGCCAGCGTGGGCTGTACCCCTGTGTCAGCGTGGGCTGTACCCCTGTGTCAGCGTGGGCTGTGTCCCTGTGCCAGCGTGGGCTGTGTCCCTGTGCCAGCGTGGGCTGTACCCCTGTGTCAGCGTGGGCTGTACCCCTGTGTCAGCGTGGGCTGTGTCCCTGTGCCAGCGTGGGCTGTGTCCCTGTGCCAGCGTGGGCTGTACCCCTGTGTCAGCGTGGGCTGTACCCCTGTGTCAGCGTGGGCTGTGTCCCTGTGCCAGCGTGGGCTGTGTCCCTGTGCCAGCGTGGGCTGTACCCCTGTGTCAGCGTGGGCTGTACCCCTGTGTCAGCGTGGGCTGTGTCCCTGTGCCAGCGTGGGCTGTGTCCCTGTGCCAGCGTGGGCTGTACCCCTGTGTCAGCGTGGGCTGTACCCCTGTGTCAGCGTGGGCTGTGTCCCTGTGCCAGCGTGGGCTGTGTCCCTGTGCCAGCGTGGGCTGTACCCCTGTGTCAGCGTGGGCTGTACCCCTGTGTCAGCGTGGGCTGTGTCCCTGTGCCAGCGTGGGCTGTGTCCCTGTGCCAGCGTGGGCTGTACCCCTGTGTCAGCGTGGGCTGTGTTCCTGTGCCAGCGTGGGCTGTGCCCTTGTGCCGGCATGGGTTGTGCCCCTGTGCCAGCGTGGGCTGTGCCCCTGCGAGGCCAGGCTGCGACAGGCACGGCTCCTGCCAGGCTGGGCTGGGCTGGGGGAGCCGTGGGGAGCAGGGAGGGGAAGCACCAGGCCCATTTCATCCCCCAGAGCAGGGAGGAGTCGCTCCAGGCCAGAGCTGATGCTCCTCTCGGCCTCCAAATCCTCCGCAGCAGTGCTGAAGCCACGCATCCTCAGGGGATCTGGAATAATGGTCCCACTGCAGGGCTCCCCCAGAACGGTCCCATTTCATGCTGGTACTGGGGAATGAGTCCTTGGGCTGCTGAGCTTCACTGGCAGTGCTGGCACCCCCCAAAAACAGGATCCCCCTGGCAGGCTGTGGGTGTTTGGAAGATTAATGCTGGCACAGTGTTGGCAGCACAGAACCAGGCAAAAATACCCAACCCCAGCGCCGGGGAGGGATGTTTTTACTGGCTCTTGAAATGCCTCTGTCAAGCAGATGAATGTGAAAGGTACACCAGAGCAGGTGTTCTCCTTCTAAAAATCCATCAGAGCAGCTTCAGTCCAAGGAGAGAGGCCACAAACAAAATCCACCATCAGCAAACGCTGACAAACAACGTTTTGAAAGGAGAATTCAGACTTCAACACAAGTCTGGCTCAGCCAAGTGCAAAAAGCTCAATCCTGGGAAAAAACTTTGCAGCTACTAAGCAGAATTTCATAAAAATCTTCATCCTCTCACAGAAGAGCATGAAATAAACATCTGAGTGCTGATTCTCCAAACCCAGAGTTCCTCTAATATTTTAAATAGCACATACGCTCTCATTTGATCCTCTCTGCCAATGAATAGCTGATAATTAACCATAGAATCATAGAATGGTTTGGGTTGGAAAGAGCCTCAAATCCCATCCCATTCCACCCTTACCATGGGCAGGGACACCTTCCACTCTCCCAGGTTGCTCCAAGCCCTGTCCAGCCTGGTCTTGGACACTTCCAGGGATCCAGGGGCAGCCACAGCTTCTCTGGGCACCCTGTGCCAGGGTCTCCCACCCTCACAGAGAAGAATTCCACCCTAACCTCTAATCTAAACCTACTCTCTTTCAGTTTAAAGCCATTAATAAAAATATATATTAAATAAAGGATGTATTGCATGCAAGCCTGTGCACTCCAGCAAAAAAATTGTAGTTGTTGTTATCTCTTCAAACAACTGTCAGGCCAAATCTGTGCTGAGTCTGAAGCAGAATGTGAAGTTTTTCTCAGAGCTCTGTCTATATGTCACTGCCACTACAATTATGTTCTGTCTGTAACAGCACTTGAACCATCACCAGACATTTTGCTTTTAGTCAGCTCAGGCCTCTGAGATGTTTTCATTTAGAGCCAAAGGGTTTCTTTCTGCTGTGTGCTACAGAAGCAAGCGAAAGAGAAAGAAAGGATTAGTGCAGATCACTCCAGCAGCCCAGCACAGACGAGTGGCAGTCTCCCTGCTCGGTTTGGATTGCAGGCTGTTGGAATTGCGTCGCGTTCCCATCGATTTTCCGACGCGCCCAAGCCGCAGCCCCTATGTGGTATCGACTCAGCTGTGAAGCCATGAGGCAGAGACAGTTAAGAAAATATTTACAGGAGACTGAGTCCTACAGTAAATCAGTAATGAACTTGTTTGTCTGACCCATTTATTCATGACCCATAAGTGAGCTTCTGCTTTTTTCTGGAAACGTCTCCCCCACACTCAACCCCACAGTGGTGCTGCACAAACCCACAAAGGCAGAACAGACTCTCAGTTCCTCTATCAACTTTTGCATTTTCTGTAATGAACACAAGAAGAGAATTCACATTGTGATCATTCCTTCCAAACTCTTGATTAACTTCTACTCAGCCAAACATGGGTGAACATCCTCCAGCTGAGTCGTAAAAGCTGAATATTTCCTCTGGAGCCAGGCTAGGAGAGCTGGGAATGTTCAGCCTGGAGAAGAGAAGGCTCCAGGGAGAGCTCTGAGCCCCTTCCAGGGCCTAAAGGGGCTCCAGGAGAGCTGGAGAGGGACTTTGGACAAGGGATGGAGGGACAGGACACAGGGAATGGCTTCCACTGCCAGAGGGCAGGGATGGATGGGATATTGGGCAGGAATTTCTCCCTGTGAGGGTGGGGAGGCCCTGGCACAGGGTGCCCAGAGCAGCTGTGGCTGCCCCTGGATCCCTGGCAGTGCCCAAGGCCAGGGTGGACACTGGGACTTGGAGCAGCCTGGGACAGTGAAGGTGTCCCTGCCATGGCAGGGGTGGCACTGGAGGAGCTTTAAGGTCCCTTCCCACCCAGAGCAGTCTGTGATCACTTTCCATTCACTTCAGCCCTGGGAACAGCTCTCAGACAAGTTTACACAAGTTGACGACGTTCTGCTTCCTGCAACTTTAAAAGTGTAAAAGAGAAATATTCTTTCAGGTAAAACAGGCACCATCTTCCACTCTGAGTTTTTAATTTGAGATGCTTAAAACTCTTCCTCACCCTCACATCAAACACCCCCAGGACAGGCAGGGGAAGAGGGCTCCTTGTGGTACATCTATTTTCGTGTAAAGACTTAGCATTACAAGGAAGTATTGAATGTAATGCACACACACATGTAAATAAGTGTCTCTGAAGAAAATAAAACTTGTTAAGCTCATCCCATCCCTTTATACTTTTACAGGATCTCTGAAAACTGTTTGATGCTCTGTGGGTCCCTTTCTCAGTGACCTGACACCTCTCTAAAGTGCCAAGATTTTATGAACAGCAGCTGTACTCACCCATGCTGCTTCCAAACCCACAAAGATTTCAGAAATAAATGAGGATTCATCAAAAGCAACATTTTTCCTCGAAGGCTGTTTCTTCTAAACAAGAAGAGCCCAGACACTCCTTCCCAAATGCCTTCTCTGAGACTTTCAGCAGCACAAAGGACACAGATTCCAGGAGGAATCCATAGAATTGTGTAACGTTTTGGGCTGGAAGGGACTTTAAAGCTCATCTTGTTCCACCCCTGCCATGGGCAGGGACACCTTCCACTATCCCAGGGTGCCCCGAGCCCTGTCCAGCCTGGCCTTGGGCACTTCCAGGGATCCAGGGGCAGCCACAGCTTCTCACAGAAGCTCATCCAAGAGATCATGGGAGACTTGAAACTGTAGTGGAAGCAGAGAAATAACTGGATGCAACCCAGCAGAGAATCAGGATTCATTCATCCCAAGTCTCTTTATGCAGTTGCCTCTCTGATTCCAGAGCAGATCTTTTCCTTCCTAACATTCCAATCCCTCACCTCGCACCAGAGACCTGCCAGAGCGAGAGAACCCTCAGCTCATGGAGGTGTTGATCAAAGCTTTTCTCTTCAAATCTGTGCCTCCAACCACTGCTGAAGGAGAAGGATTCACCTCAAGCACAGCAGTGCCCTGGGATCAGACATTCCTTCCTGCACAGCGGCCACACCTTCTCCAAAAGCTGAATTGGTGTTTGTTTGGGTGACATGGGAACGTCAGAAAAAGCAAAAAAACCCCTCCTGCCTCTCCCCAGGGATCCCAGCTGTGCTGCCTGCTAACATCAGCCTGCTGGGGTGAGCTCAGGAGGGCCGAGAATGTGGGACAAGAGGAGGATTTCTTCAAGACAGAAATTAGTGCTGGTGATAAAGATTAAGCACAAACACAATGTATTGTTGATTACTGGGTCCAAACGAGCTTTTGTGACACAGTTGCAAAAAACAAGGCAGCTCTTGCCAAGAAATACTCTTAGAGATGCTCAAAACAAGTGTGCACTAACTTTTAAGTAAAGGAAAGAAAAATCCTATCATTTTATAGCTCTCATCTGATGCTGTTTGCTGCTGTCACAATGGGCTCTAAGGCTCTTTCCAATTTTCCAGCACAAAGTTCTAATCTGAGGATGTTCTAATGAAGTGAGACAAATGCTCAGCACAAGAACAGCCTGGCAGTTCTGCCATGAACCCCGAGGCTCCGGCCAAATCCCGAGGTCAAGGTTTGCAGGCAACATTTGAAGAAACTCTCCCTGTGTAAATGAAGACACACTTGGGCCTGTGACTGCCATCACGTGCAGAAGCATTTTTCTTGGAGAAAAACAAAGCAATCTGTAGAATCCTGGCAAATGGGGAAGGCACTTTCAGCACTCACATCCAGCATTTTGTGCTGCAATTTCCTAAAGGATATTCCAGGCAACTTTAAACACACATCCTCTCCAAGAATCAATCTAGCAATGAAGCCACTTCGGCACTGTGGGGAAGGAATTTAAGATTTTTCTGCTGGTGCTAATAAGACATGAGGATATGGGTGCTACAGGTTCAGAAAGCAGCAGAGCCCTGTGGCAAATAACTTGATTATCTCAGGGCTTCTCTGCCTCCTTGCTCTTCGCCTTCACGTAGTGCCTTCCACACATCTTTCCCAAAGGATTTAAGGATCAGTCTCTCCAGCTGGCTGCCCTCTCCTGGATGGAATCAAAAAGTGTTTGATTACTTCCACTTAGATAAAATGCAGTGTTCTGCTTTTAATTTTTTTTTCCCTGGGTCTGTATAATCACAAATGTTCCACCATGCCAGAATGAGAACTATGAAATTCTAAGGGGCTGCTTCATAATCCTCAACAGAGCTGCCAACTTTTTTGAGAGTAATGTTTTAGCCAAATTGCCTTTTTATATATATATATATTACAAAGTTTTAAATTTTTGTATTTCTTTCCTATATTTATAAGTGCCTAAATTCCACTGCCGTTCCCTTGTAAACTACCTAATCCCTCTCCTCAAACACACTGGAAAACATTCCCGTATCTCTTTGTTGCTTAAGAAAAGCGTGTTAAACACAGAATATTCCAGTTGGAAGGATTCTTATATAATCTTTTCCTCTGCCTCAAGTCAGGGTCAAATATTTCTTTGCTACTCTCAACCAGTGCTTGGCTGACCCCAGTTAAAGCCAGCTGATAATGGGGACTGCACGGTCTTTGCAGGGAACCCGGTGCACTCCTTCCCCAGTTAACCACTGGCGTTCTACAGGTTCATTTCCAAGCTCCTGAGACGAGCAAAGGGCTCTGGAGATGATTTTCTAAAGGACCCATTCATCAGGGAGCTGGGAGTTTCACCCCGGGAGCCCTCATCTTTAAATCGAGGGCAAGGATTAGGATGCAGAGTGGAAAGGCTGAGGACAAAACGCCCCTTGCAGAGGGTTCCAGTCGCTGCCAGCGGCACGGCGGAGCCGCAGGGCTCCCGGGCCGTTCCGAGAGCGCACTCGCACCGCCAGCCGCGCTTTGAAACTTTCGCTGCACATCTGCGCATCCCTGCCTGCGCTCGGCAGCGAGCCAAGGGCTGAATTCCTGCGAGCCCGTGCAGCTCCCACACGTCCACAGCGCTAGGACCCAGAGGGAGCCGGCTCGCTGTGAGTCAGAGCGGAGCCCCGAGCGCTGAATGAGGCTGCGGCGGCAGCGGGAATGTGAATGGCTCTGCGGGCCGGGCACGGCGGCCGAGGACAGCGCTGCGGTGAGCGGCCAGCAGCGCGGACACCCTCGGGCAGCGCGGACACCCTCGGGCAGCGGGGACACCCTCGGGCAGCGCGGACACCCTCGGGCAGCGCGGACACCCTCGGGCAGCGCGGACACCCTCGGGCAGCCCGGACACCCTCGGGCAGCGCGGACACCCCTCGGGCAGCCCGGACACCCCTCGGGCAGCGCGGACACCCTCGGGCAGCGGGGACACCCCGCGGGCAGCAGCGGCCCGGCTCTGAGGNCCCGGCTCTGAGGTGAGTGCCCCGCACGGCCCCGCACGGCCGGACCGGCAGCACCGGGGTCTCCGCCCGGCCCAGGTGCGGAGCCGAGCGCGGGATGCCCGTGAGAGCGCGGCGCGGTTTGGCGGAGCCCAAAACCGCATCTGCTCGGGCAGGTTCGGCTGCGCGCACATCTGGAAGGTGTTCGCGGGGCAGCTGTGGATAAGCTTAAAGCTTGAAAAAACATCTTTAGCGAGGGCAGCTTAATCTCAGGGAAATGCAAGTGTTCTTACTCTTTTCGTGCAGGTATATGGGAACTTAGTTTTATTTGCATTCTACAGCAGTTACACCTATATGAAAATTCTTTACTGGCTTTGTTCTGAATATTGAGGCTTTCTTATTTCCTTTTTTTTCCTCCCCTGTGATAATTCTACCCTAGATAAAAACTCCTTTCTTTCTTTCTTTACTAATATACATAAATAGGAATTCTGCTAAATCAAAGCGTGACTGACCCAGGACAGGATCCTTTTAGCTGCAGACAGAGCAGTGCTTCACCAGAGACCGTGGATCCTCTGGGATGTCCACTTGGAAAAGCTCACGACGTCCCTGCTGCCTGTGTGTAGTGACAGGATGGAGCTGACAATGTTTATTGATTTATGGCTGGTGATAACACTGTTTTAGCTGAGACACTGCTCACAGATAAAAACGGGGACCCCAGGCAGGGGGACAGAAGGAATTTGTGTGCTGAGAACAAAAAGTGTTCGTGCTTCGGTTCTTTCTTCACTTTGAATTCTCCTTGTAACGCTCAAGAAGTTTTAGAAAAACACCAAAAGTGAGCGTGCTTGTCAGGCTGGTTTTCCAAGTTGTCACAACTTGGAAGTTGCATTGTGACTGTTAGACGGATAATTTATGGATGTTTTCATGCATTAGAGTATCACAATAAAGTTTTTGGGGCACTTTTTTTGCTAAGCCAAACTGAAATGTGACGATTATCTGCAATAAGACAGAGGGAGCTGACTTGTCTGTACATTCCTGCTCATGGCACTTGTGAGCTGGCTCAGATATTGTGGAAAACAGGCTTTTAAAATCCCCCTGCCAACTGCCATTTCAGGCAGTTTTGTCTGAAATTCAGAGGGTTACAATATTTTCTGCACTCCCCCGAGAGGTTACAGGGATGGAACGAAGAATCAAATATATTGGAGAGTTCTCAAGTATGATAAGAAAGACTCGGCCTTTAAATCTATTAATAATCATAGATATGAATAAATGTTAACCAAATCTCAGCAGGGTGTGGGGAGGAGCCCCCCACACATCAGTGCAGTACCAGTGGTTTCTTTCACAGCTTGATCAACCCCAGCCACCCCAGAGGGATCTGGCCCTCCCAGCAAGGTGGTAAAGAAAGTAACCGTGCCTGTATTTTCCCACCCTTGTAGTTGAGCAGTGCCCCTTTTCTCCACCAAAATCTGAAATTCTCTTTTTGGACGTTTTCATTTAAGTTCAGTGGAAAGTAACAATGAGCGCAAGCATCATTTTAACCCATATGCGAAATAAACAATTATTCCATAGGATAACTGAGCAGGCTATGAAATAACCATAAGATATAAATTTAAAAAATCAGGTTAGAAAAATACCTAGAATGTGTATTCAGATTAGCATTTTCAAGTGTAAATTGTCTTTAATTAATGGGATGTCTAGAACAAGGGTCAAATAGAACACATCTAAAACTAGATTGTTTCAATCAATAGAATAAATGCCATAAATTCCCCTACTGCTCCATGGCTTTGGTCATATAAATGTTCCTTTAAGCACAGATTCTATTAACTGGTTTCCTGTTTCCTTACAAAATGCTTTTAGGACTAACAGAATATTGGATATGTGCTAATTAGCCTTACTGAATTAAATTAAAGGCACGTGGAAAAAATACTGGTAATTTTAAGAAGTTAACAGAAATCTGTGATATTTTTCATCTACATTTTACAAACAAACTGCTGATAAAGAGAAAAAAAATATAAAGGGTTACTAAAATCCGTGGTTTCATTCCAAAAGATTCAATGCTCTAACAGCAACAGTCAGCGCTGGGTTGGTGGGGTTAGAAATATTTGTCAATCCCAAATGTGAGGCCAATAAAAACCGGGGAAACTCAACCCCTTCCAGCTCAGCTACAGCAACGGGGACCTCTGCCGGCAGCTGCCCGGGGAGCCGAGTTAAACCCGAGCATTTATTAGATCTCGTTCTGTCCCCGGAGAAAGGGGGGCAACACCTCTTCCCACCAAATTGATCTCGTGGAAAGGAAGGAAGAAAGAAACTTGTCTCAGGGCAGCGGGGCTGGGGAAGGGGCTGGAGAACCAGGAATGGCTGAGGGAGCTGGAAAGGGGCTCAGCCTGGAGCAAAGGAGGCTCAGGGGGACCTTGTGGCTCTGCACAGCTCCCTGACAGGAGGGGACAGCCGGGGGGGTCGGGCTCTGATCCCAGGGAACAGGGACAGGAGGAGAGGGAACGGCCTCAGGCTGGGCCAGGGGAGGCTCAGGTTGGGTGTTATGGAAAATTTCTTCCCTGAAAGGGTTGCCAGATATTGGGACAGGCTGCCCAGGGCGGTGCTGGAGTCGCCATCCCAAAGGGCTCCAAAATGAGCAGGTGTGGCTCCTGGGCACGTGGCTCAGTGGTGAGCACGGTGGTGCTGTGTTAACGCGTGGATTCAATCCTCTCAGAGGTCTTCTCCAGCCTTAATGATTCCATGATTCTGTGGAAGCCAAAGGCTCATGCACCAACACTCCTACAACTGCATTCCTTCCCCGGCCAGAAGGAAATTCTCCCTGTGCTGGGTCTGACCTGGGCAGGGTCACAGAGGCCAAAGCATTTAAGAACATTTCTCCAGCCAAAGCTCGGGGACGGATGTCCTGTGGGATGTGTTGTGGCTTTTTCTCTCCCCACAATGCCCTTTGTGCAGCCCCACAGAATTCATTAAATATTTGTGTGTGTTTGGATGTGAATTCACACCAAAAACTATGTGGTCAAACAAAACAAGATCATTTTTGCTGTTGCCAAGAGATCACAGTGTCAATCACCGTGAGTTACACGCACTCTTGTCTGCCCAGTGCCACTAATATTAAAGCTATGGAATTTGGGGGAAAGAAGATCTCAGACCCTCAATACAAACCCATCCCATCCCCAAATCCTTGGTGCTGCTTGTAGTTCTGGTCACTGGTTACAAGGATAAAAGGATAAAGTAAAACAAGAAAAGGGGCAGGATGATGAAAGCCTGGAACATTTTCCGTATTTAGAGAAACTACAGAGATTACGATTTCTAAGTCTGGAAAAGAGATGGCTGAGCAGGGGTGTGAGGGAGATATTTATAGTCACAGTTGTCCTTAAGATGTTGAGAGGAAATGGCTGTTGTCAAAAATCGAGGAGCAGGAAATAAAACTGCCAGGTGGCAATGTCGAGGCAGACAGAACAAGGTGGCTCCTCTCTCCGGGCAGAACGGAGCTGTGGAATTCCTCCCCGCGGGTATTGCAGGCCACAGGGTTGGGGAAGCAATCAGGAGCACTGAGAGCAAAGCTGCTGCCTGCGGCTCCATAAATCTGTGCTTCCAGAACGGGCTGTGAGAGGGAGAGCAGCCCAAGGAGATGATCCCCCGTGGGTGCTCCGTGTGTGCCCCACTCCCCGCCATCCCCAGGGGCTGCAGGAGGCAGAATTCCTGACCTGGATGCACTTCTGCTCTAGTTCCTTCTCCTTGGTGCTCCAGCTGTCAAACACTTGACCGACCCCACCCCCCAAAAGGTGACTGTGTAATGTTTACTGTGGGTTCCCAGTTCACTGGTGAAAGAATGGCAATTCTGGCAAAATGGAAAGGTAAAATAGAATTCCCTCATTTTGATTTTTGCTCAACGATTAGGTGTAGGCCAGTTCATGGATGTTACCACTACAGAAAGACATCAGTGAAGAGATTTACAGCTCTTCAGGCAAATCAGTGTCTGAACAGGTTATGAGATAGTGGGGAAAGGCCTGTGAATCCTGGGGCATCTTGTGAAATTCACTGAAATGGGGAAATACCATTTTATCTCATCTAAATGTGGTCTTTATATGGAGCTGGCATCTTATCTGAAACTCTTTATTGAACTCAGGCCTTTTCTAAAAGCTTCCACTAAAAATATTGTACACAAATAAATCTCAAGTAAAAAGTAGCAGGGCAATGCCTCATTAATTACATTGACAATAACCTTTCACTCTGGGAACTGCATCACCCTGAGAAATGCAGCAGAGAACAGCAATGCCAGCAGTGAAACCTGGATGCCAAGAACCTGAGTGCACCAAGGACATCCAGAGCTGCCTACAGCAACCCAGAGTCAGAACAGCTCCTGGGAGAGAGGTTTAGATCACACCAGGGCTGGACAGCAGGAGAAAATGAGCCAAGTGCTGCTCAGCATTTGGAGCCTGCACACAGCTGAAAGTTGCCCAGTGCAAGGAGAAATCAGGCCCTAAATACACACACACACACACGAACGAGGCCTCTGGCATATTATCCAAATTCAAATGACTGCAGGAGGTACTTTGAAATAACGTTTGATGGCTTTTCTGCCACGTTTCATTCCATCCTTTGAGTTGCCCCAGGTCACTTTTCACTGAATGAAACACCTCTGACTTTTCCTTATCTTGGAAGCAGCTGTTTGTCACCTTTCTGCTTTTTTTTTTCCCCATGAGGCTCCTGCATTTCCAGCAATGCTTTGAGATTTTATGGCACAGAGGTTGACACCACCAGATGACCCAAATCAAGATGTATCAGTCACACCCTGTCTGATGCTGGGGTCAGTTTTATCACATAAAATCACAGGATTGTTGGGGTGAGAAGGGAACTCATCCCGTTCCACCGCCTGCCATGGGCAGGGACACCTTCACTGTCCCAGGTTGATCCAAGCCCCGTCCAGCCTGGCCTCGGGCACTGCCAGGGATCCAGGGGCAGCCACAGCTGCTCTGGACACCCTGTGCCAGGGCCTCCCCACCCTCACATGAGGAATTTCTCCCCAGTATCCATCTATCCCTGCCCCCTCTCAGTTTAAAGCCATTCCCCTTGTCCTATCTCCCCATTTCACAGTGGTATTTCCTGGAAGAAACAGGGATGGTGACAATGCACCAAGGTGAGGAATTGCCTGGCCTGGCCTTTCCAACCAAAGCCTGACACAATCCCCCCTCAGCATGCCAGAAATCAAACCTGCAGGGACCAGGCCACCTGAGGCAGTTCAAGACTTCTTTTATTAAGGGGTTTCTAAAACTGAACATCAACACAAACCATAAACTGGTTCCAAAAAGCCTTTCCCTCATTCATCTTCCTGGCTCCAAAATCCAATTTCCTGTCCCCATAACAATGTGCTAATAAAAGATCAGATTCTGCTCCCATTGACTTGTTAGGAATAAAAATCCCCACTGATTTCAGTGGGAAAAGATTCAAGCACAAAGACAGAGAAAAATCAACCAGAAGGTAAAACAAGTTCTTTGATTTTGTTTGGGGCCTTGGTTTACATATAATAGACAAAACCATAGAATCATGGAATTACTAAGGCTGGAAAAGACCTCCAAGGTCGTCAAGTCCAACGTTTGACGAACACCACGATGCCCACTAAACCATAATGACCATTTATGTTATGCAAGTATGAAGCTCCTTCCAAGAATAAAATCAAAGAAATGAATTAAATGAATGACTAATGGATAAAATGAATCTGGTTCGTAACTCAGGGCTGGTCATTTTTTTTGAACTGCCATATTTGTGAGAAATGTTGCAGCCTTAAAGAGGACGCAGGAAAAATTGCCTCAGCTCATTTACTTGTTAAGTGCCCAGGAAATGTATAAAGATGACACTGATTCTGACAGTTCTGACCTACAATCACAGTTCTGACCTACAGTGAGTAAATTAGCCCAGTGTAAATACAGCTGGGAAGCAGATTACGTGTTTGATAACTTTCTATTTGCCAAGTATGGCTTTGCCAGGTGAAAAATTATTGTTTTGATTTTTTCCCTGTTCTTAATCACTTCATATTTTTTCCCTGTTGTGTAGGTAGAAAGGTGACACAGAATTTTTAGTGGTTTGGTTCACTGCTTTATTTTGACTATTTTATTTTGTTCCTGACACAACCACATGTGATCCAGGCTCTTAAAAAAAAAGTGTTCTTCAGAAATTTTTGCGATGGGGATTTGCCAGGCACCACATTGCTACGTAACACTTTGATTAGGATACATTTAAGAGCTCTGGCTCACAGAATATGTGTTTTTCTATTTTGAAACATAGCTTTTATTCTTTTTCTTTGACGACTTTATGTGCTGGATGAGTCAGGTATGAGAAAAGACCTGTGCTTGTTCACAAAGAGCTTTGCCCTGTGGTGGATGACACAGCCTGCATTTTCCAAATGCATCATTTCCTGCCCATTATTCCATGATCCTTTTGGGATATTCTGTGTCCCACAACCAGACCAGCAAGGTGCTTGAGGTGGGTGCATTCCCACAGCCATACAAACTGTTTATGTGAATTATTCGTGCCATGATCTGCTTTTCTTGCTCTTAGAATCTTCTATTGGCCCCTGTCAGAGACAATGAGCCCTTCAGCTGGTCATTCTCCTGTACTGAGAGGACATTAAAGGGGTTCTCTCTAAAGGGGAATAAGCTGATTATCCTTGCTTCTGCTCAGTGTTAGCAATTTTATCCATTTCCCTCAGAAAAAACAATCACAGTAACTTCACTTCTTAGCTGGGAGGAGAAGGTACGTGAAGTGTGTCAAGAGAAATAAATAAGCAGAGCATAAGCCACTGAAGCGAGGTGTGGGTTTATTTTCCATGTCAAAAATCCTTTCCATCCTTCCCCTCATCAGTGGGGAATTACCTGGTCCATGGCAGGGCTGGAATGGGATGGGCCTTAAGGTCCCTTCCCACCCAAAGCATCCTGGAATTCCGTGATTGGTGTTATCAGTGCTCTGAACATTCAACATCCATGGTTTTGTTCTGCCTGGGTCCAAACACTCCCTGCCCCAGTCCCTCCTGCCAAACCTTCCTCTCCTCATTTTCTCAGGCACAGGCTGTAAAGAGGAGAGTGCAAAGGGTCACTGCTCAGCCTCACATTCCAGGACACTTCAGCTATGCCAAAAGTGTGAGTTTCTGGTTTTGGCAAAGCATCCAGAATCCAAAGCATCAGAGGGAGTTTGATCCATGAGCTCTGCCTGGGTGCACGTTCCTGGTGCTGGGGAGGGCTGTACTAGAGACCATTTCTTTTCTCTGTGTGTTCTGAGAGAGAAAAGCATGTGGCCCTTTCCTTCCCGTTTCTTCCCTCCTCTTTGAAAGCAAAGAAATTAGAAAACTATTTAAGGAACAGCAGAAATTCTCCGCTTTGTTCAATGTTCCAAAATTTTAAAAGAATTCAAGTCATTTGAATTCAGTCTTCAGCACTTGCTTGTGCCATCACTTGAAAGCAAAAGGAAACACTTTCTATGAAAATAACACATCTCCAACGCCACAGGAAAACTGATGCAAAGTTTAAAGTTCAGATTTAAAGTTCACCTCTCTCCCTTTGAATTTGCAAAAGCTCATTTCCAAGTGACATGTATTTAAACTCTGGCACTGTGCACAGAAATGAAGTACACACCTAATCATCAAAATTCCCCTCTGGTTTTCATTTTAAGGAGGCAAAAAATGATCCTGTAAGGCTTAGACCTTGATTATTGCTTTGAACCTAATACTAATGCAAAGAAACCCCAGAGAAAAGTTGAAAGATGCAAAATTGAGTCACAATAGGCCTCTTTCAAAAGATGGTTCAGTTAGAAATCTGCTAGACATATGTTATTTTAAAAAATAGAATAAAAAGCCAATTTTTTGTGTTAGACAATGTAAAATTTTCATGTATTCATCATCTGATGAAAATTGTAGCAAAAATAGGCAAATACTGAACAAAAATCTATTCCTATTGCCACAATTATGTCAATAATCTGTGGAGTCCCACTTTTCAACAGCATTTAATATTTTCATACTACAAATCACATCTGGCTACAAATGTCATCTTCTGTCTCCTCCCACTCCATCCTCATCCATATTATCATTCTTCCAGTTCACAATAGAACTGCTTTTTTGTAACCACAATGATTCTTCCTGAACACTGATTCACCACACAAAAGCATTAACAAATAGCACTGTAATAAATACAAGGTGCACAGCAAATATCCAGACAAGGCAAATACATGGTTACATATAGGGCTAAGTGTTATAATGACAGCTAATTTCAAATGTATCAGGTTATCTGTACTAATTAATATTGGCACAACCCCCATGGAAATTCAGATTTGGAACGGGAGTTTTCTGGATGTTTTTCGTGGAGCTACAGAAGGCGTGAAGCCTGTGGCACCTGTGTTCATGTCCTGCTGCAGAGGAGTGATGGCTCTTAGGTGAAATACAAACCAGAGTCACGATTATGTGGGGAAAAAATCATGGAATTTATTCTAGAATCATCAAGGTTGGAAAAGACCTCCAGGATCATCGAGTTCCACCTTTGCTCGAACACCACCACACGCATTAAATCATTTTGCTGTGATTAATGCCCCACAGCAAAGGCCAAACCCCCATCCCAGAGCTGCTGGCTCCCACCCGGGGCTCCCCAGCGGATCACAGGCTGCAGGGGCAGAGCAGAAGCTCTGGACTCAGTGCTCCCAGATTCCCTATGAAACCCAAACTCTTCCCTTCGCGGGGCTGGACGGAAAGGTTGAAAGGTTTCGGTGGGATATTGGGAAGGAATTCTTCCCTGTGAGGGTGGGGAGAGGCTGGAATGGGTTTCCCAGAGCAGCTGTGGCTGCCCCTGGATCCCTGGCAGTGCCCAAGGCCAGGCTGGATGGGGCTTGGAGCAGCCTGGGACAGTGGAAGTGTTGGGGTTGGAGCTGGGTGAGCTTTAAGGTCCCTCCCAACCACAGCACTCCAGGATTCCATATTGATTCCTTCTAACCCTGGGCCTCACCTGAGGTCGTCCCACCTGCTCTGCACACTCAGCCAGATGAGAAAATGTCCAGTCCAGGTTCAGGGCTTGCAGCCAGATGTCTGTGTTGTAACTTCAGCCTTGATATCACTGGTGACTACAGGAGACGGGCTCGCCCTGTGTGCTATTGCCCTGGGTCACAGGAGGACTGTGGTTCATTAACTGTGACATCAAATTCAGTTGTTAATTGCGCTTGGAATCTCTGATATTACAATGGGATGGGATAGCTTCACATGACAAATATCAAATATTCATCAAAGCAAGCAGCCGATAAAATTGTGCAACCATGTGCGTGCAGGGGAAAAGATGATTCATTTACAGATGTGCTGCTGATAAATTTTTCATCGCTGCACACAACCTGGGGCACATCAGGAACCAGACAAATGTTTAAACACCACCGTTATTTTCCACTAGACAAACTCTTGCAAGAAGTCTGACACTTCATCTCCTCTTTGAAACATTTTCTGCTGGATGTAAGAAACAAAACCCATAGAAATATCCGTTTGGGATTAATTCTCTAAACAGAATGACTGAAAAGCCTACTGGCTTTACTCTAAAATACTGCAATTTTTGCTGCTGTACTAATATCTGCAAGAAGTTGGTACTATTTATCTTTCTAAAACCCTCTAAAAAGTTGTTTCAGCTCCTGGAGGCTGCAGATTTTCTGTCCCAGAGACAAGGCAGCACTGCAACATCATTCAGAAGGAAGAAATGTGAGAGAGGACAAGTGTCTTGTTCCAGTCTGTTAATCTGTACATTGCACTGTAACCTGCTGTAAACCTTGGAAATGGAAATAAGAGGGAGCACTGGTGAAAATCCTCACATTATTGCAAAGAACAAGTTTTCAGGAAGCAATTAACTGCCTGACTGGGAATATCCCTGCTTTTTATTTGATGTCAGACTCATGGGTGGTATTTTGAAACATTTGATTGCGCTCAGTCAATTAGCCTTGATTATGGTTTGGCTTTTCCCTCGGAATAGGCTGATCCATAGGGAATGCCACTCATACCAGCTCTGAGGCAGAGCAGGATGACTCAGCTGATTAATCAGCTTTCTTTTTCTTTTTGAGAAGCAAGACTTTGGCTTCCCCAGCTGCTGAAGTGATCATTATCGAGCTGGTGTTGTAACTCACACAGCTCTGGTCACCCCTGACTCACATTCTGAGAGAGGGAAAGTCACCTGCAGCCCTGATCTGCCAGAGAATCGTGGGATTATAGAATCGCAGGCTGGTCTGAGCTGGAAGGGACCTTAAAGCTCATCTCATTCCAGCCCTGCCATGGGCAGGGAGACTTTTCACTGGAGCAGGCTGCCCCAAGCCCTCCCACCCTGTGGGACTGTGACTGAGGGACACCCACAGCAGTGCTGCACCCAGGGCTTTCTGTTCACCATGAAGTCCTTGGCATTTGCAGGAGAAATGTTTCCATTCCTGTTGCTTCCTGATAGAGATTTGTCCCTAATTTGGAATCAACCATAATCCCCATGTTTATGGGTTCTGACAATTCCTTCCAGACAAGCAGGTACTGAATCCCCACCTGTATTTTGCCAAATAAATCTAATCCCTTCCTTAGAACACAGCACAGAATCTGTAGATGAGCCATTTTTTCCGATAAAAAGATTAGATTAATTTATTAACTAAGCTAATGGAAAAAAAAAAAGATGGCTACTTGTAAAAATCTTAAGTAAACACAGAGCTTTTTTTCCTTTCTTTAATAGGTAAATGGCATAAAACACAGCCAGGGTACAGGCACAGTGTATAATCATGGTCATGAAATGCCTACAATGTAAATGGACTTAATGACAAAATTAAACAAATCTCAATTAAAGGCACAGTGATTCCAGACAGGCAAAACCCATCACTCCCCCAGCTTCCCACTAAGTAGATCTCCAAGCATGGAAAGGTTGCCAGCTATGGGGAACAGTTTAGAAAGTTAAAGACAGTAAAACTGGGATTCACTGGAGACTGTAATCCTGACTCTGTAAGCATTGCCAGAGGCCTGACATGAAGGAACAAGTACTATTTCAAGCAGGCTGCAAAGCCAAGGCAAAGATTAACATCTGTCAGAATCAGCTACAGATTAGATTCTTATTGATCCTTGAATGTCACAAGAATTTAGAAGGGCTCAAAAGAACTTTAAAGAGAATAATCAAGTATCTGTGCATTGGTTTGTAAATCTGAAGTACCTTTCCCACGTTTCAGCTGGTTTTTCCAAGCAGCTGTGTGTGCTGCAGCTCAGTGTTACAAGGCAGAAGAGCTATTTCTTCCAACTTAGTCACTGTCAAGCTTAGTCTTGCAGGAAAAGCAGTGGCAGGGAGCAGTTCTGGTGCTGTTACCAACCTCCAAGACACTGCTTTTCGTGTTTGGACTATGTTGCTGTGGATTTTGTTTCTGCCTCATCCGTATCTATCCCTACTAACAAGATTAAGGCTTTGCTCACATTCTTCTAATTAAAATGCTGTAATTCTGAGAAGAGATTCCACGTCTTCTTTTAGCAGGGTAATCAGTACATCTGTGAGTTCAAGTTACTATTTTTTAACATCAAAGCTCGCACAAAGATAGCTCTCTTCCACGCAGGCCATGACTTTTTATCCACACTGGCTTGGATAACAGGCTCCATTTTGTACTGGGATCAACATCATCCTCTGCAAGGAAGGGCTGAGAGAGCTGGGAATGCTCAGTCTGGAGAGGAGAAGGCTCCAGGGAGACCTGAGAGCCCCTTCCAGGGTCTAAAGGGGCTCCAAGAGAGACTTTGGACAGTCTGGCGTGACAGAACAAGGGGGAATGGCCTCCCACTGCCAGAGGGCAGGGCTAGATGGGATATTGGGAAGGAATTGTTCCCTGTGAGGGAGGGGAGGCCCTGGCACAGGGTGCCCAGAGAAGCTGTGGCTGCCCCTGGATCCCTGGAAGTGTCCAAGGCCAGGTTGGAGGGGGCTTGGAGCACTCTGGGACAGTGGAAGTTGTCCCTGCCAACCAAAGGCTCCCAACATCTTCTCCTGTCAGGACCACACGAGCATTTTTCTGCAGCATTTTTTCCTAATTGAACTGGGAGAAGCATGATCTGAGTGGAGCGTGTCCAGGGCAGGGAACAGAGCTGTTGAAGGGGCTGGAGCACCAGGAGCAGCTGAGGGAGCTGGAAAGGGGCTCAGCCTGGAGCAAAGGAGGCTCAGGGGGACCTTGTGGCTCTGCACAGCTCCCTGACAGGAGGGGCAGCCGGGGGGGTCGGGCTCTGATCCCAGAGAACAGGGACAGGAGGAGAGGGAACGGCCTCAGGCTGGGCCAGGGAAGATTGGATATTAGTGAAAAGTTCTTCACTGAAGGCATTGCCACAGGCTGCGCAGGGAGGCGGTGGAATGGAACACCTGGAAATGTTCAGAAACCACGTAGATGTGGTGCTTGGAGACACGGTTTGGTGGTGGCTGTGACAGTGCTGTGTTGACGATCTTCAAGGTTTTTTCCAACTGTAATGATCCTGGGAACTTCAAGCTGCATTTCACTTGCCAGCTGCAGCCTTGAAGTTTTATTTACAAAGTTTTTAGTTCTGTAGCTTCTCCTTGCTCTATCAAGGTACCACTCCACAGCTTTCAGAAGTGTCTCCTGCCCTCACTCCTTCCTCTATTTTCTGTAAGGTTGTGACACAGCACTAAGAGAAGGTTTTGTGCAATCAGCTTCTGCAAGATTGTTTGGGTGAATGTAGATTGAGGAAACTCATTACAGCAGTCTAGTCCTCCCAGTCCAAGAGCTCCCACATTCAATCTATTGATTGTTCTCACTGTGGAAGTGGAAAAAAATGTTCATATCTAATATAATAAAAGGTAGAAAGGAAAATAATATGCTGGTAAACACAGGAACAGTAATCTTCTAATCCTGGCCTACTTTTATAAGAATTCCCACATTTCCAAGTCCACATACCAAGGAAGTCAGTGAACCCCACAGAAAGCTGAAGTGTGAGTAGTCCAAAGATGTCCAATGCCATCAGTGATAGCTTTGTGTTGCAATTCAGGGATTCAGAGCCGTTGAGACTCAGAACAGGGCCAAAAAGAGTTCCAGAAAATGTGATAGAAACACTCAAGGGCATGGTTTAAAGGAAAAAGAGGCATCTTTCCCATTATAATTTGCACTGTAGCAAAAAATGCTTTCAACCACCAGATGATGCCAGAAAATGTAAAGACCCTTCAAATGCTCCTCACACAAGTGAGTTGCCAAACACAGATTTATAAGAGCTGCTGAGACTGCCAGATCAGTCCAACTCCCTGTTTCCTGTTCTTAAGCAAAGGTTGCTGAACTCCATTTAAACTTCTTTGCGCTCTGTTCTGTGCTTGAAGGATTCCCACAGCACAGGAAAGGATCCGATCTCTCCTGTACAGACACTCTTCTGTTGAGCTGTCCTTTTGCACAGAGTGCCTGTGTGGCCAGGAGAGCTGTTCAAAGGCACAGGCATTTATTCCAGAGACAGCTGCAGGCTCCCAGCAAGGGAGGACACCCTGCACGCTGCAGCATCATTCCCTTCTCTGCATGTTACCCCAACCATCCTTCAAGCTTTGTGTGAGGTGAGGATATCCCAGAGCTGTCAGGCTCCAGAAGCTCGAGATCCAGACAAACAAACCCCTTCTCACATTGAAATGTCACCTTAAATTTCATTTCACCTTAAATGGCTGAGCGGGGAATAAAAACCTCCTATCTTAAAACATCCACAGCAGCTGCCTCCCCTCAGACTCTGACACAACACGAGGATGGAAAACTCCTACTCCCCACTGCTCGCTGGGTCCGCGCCCAGCAGCCCACAACGTGCAGCTGAAATATGGCCCCAGTTCAAACTGTCTCTGCTCTCTGGGAGCACCAGCAGATTTGTTGTGCAGCAGCTGCCTGACACACTCGGGATGCTGAGAGTGCTGAAGTTTGGGCTGTGGTTCTCTGGCCTCACAGGTTTGCTGTCAGGGTTGCAGCTGAAGCAGAGCTGGGATTCTCAGAGCACAGGAGTGAAGTAACCCCTAAATCAATCTCTGTGCTCACTCAGTGCGAGGGAACACAACTTGGATTAGCTTCTCTGAATATGGATTTTGTTGCTAATGTACAGAATCCATGACATTCTGTTACCACCCCTCTTTAGGGTTGCCAGCAGTTGTCCAGCACTGTGAGTTAATACAGCAATGAGGTAACAATCACACAGCAAGGAGTAAATACCTTCCACAGCAGATGAAAACCAAGATGCTGAAGAGGTCCCACGTGTGCTGCAGAGAAGATTGTGTGGGGCAGCAGCTCTGAGGCAGCTGGACTCAATGTGTGACAGGAGAAGGCAGGAGCCTTGCAGATAAAGGAGTCAGAAAGCACGTGGAGCAGCACTTGGAGCTGCAGAGGAAACAAAACAGACGATGTCAACACATAGGCATGACCAGGGGCAGGAGTGAGAGAGCCAGAGAACAGATTTTTAGGGACGGCTATCTCACTCTCCTGCTGCTTTTTAATCCGTTCACTCCATAAAGAAAGGTGCAGAAAAGGGTTTTGGTAAAGGGAGAGGGAGCTGGTTCTCACATGGATCACAAACACTGGCAAAACCACTCTTGTTTTTCTACCACTTGAGGCACGCGCACACTAAAATACAATGAACAAATAAGGACAATAAGGCAAATAAAAGCATGTGAAGAAATAGGATCAGTTTCCCAAACATCCTGGACACTTGTGCTTTGCAGTGGTTTACTCTGCTGCCAAGTAATCGAGATGATCTCCCAGGCTGCACTCAGAAAAACATAGAGGGAGAAAATGTAGGTATGGAGCATTTTGCACGGTGTCAGCGCACTTCCACAGAAAGCAGGCTTTGATTCTTAGTGAGTGCTGAGTACAAACACACAAAGCATGAAAGCCCAGGGGTAAAAATTCCAGCAGCACCACAGTTCACAAACCAGCTCTGTCTCCTCATAGAAAATGATGCAGCACCGTTGCTTCTGGAGTGAAGGTGAAACCCCATTTGCTTGTTTCCTTTTTCTGATCCCGTTCAGATGAGCCACGGTATTAGAAGGAATATCTGAAAGGTCCAAGCAATAGTAGAAACCTCGTGTTTTTCTTGGTAAACTACCCTAGATGTCAGGAGACTCCTATTTCTCCTGCAAGAACTACTTGTGCTTGCAGAGAACATTACAAGATGACACTGCAATCTGATAACTCAGTGTTTCTGTGGTTTACTTTGTTTTATTTGGTGGTGTTTCCAGATTTTTTGTGGACATCTCTACCCTGTTTCTTAGGAGGTTTTACCCTCTCATTTCAAAACTACACCACATCTAAAAGGTTCCTGCTGTGCAGGGAAACAAAACCCTTTTTTCCACCTCTTTGGTAACTAAATTTTTAAGCCACCAGCAAATAGGAAAAAACCTCCAAAGCTGAAAGCTTTTCTTGCACTGAACTATATTTGCTTAGTTTAGATTTAACACTAGATTGTTACTTAATATACTTTTAATATTATAGTATATTACTATATCACTGTTTATTTAGGTCTGCTTAGTTTAAAACCCACCATATTTCACATCTCCGTAGGGGAGTGCTTAAGAATTCTAAAGAAATTGTTTTGAACTCAATTTAAATGGGAAAGGCAGGTGGAGTACAAGGGTTTGAGCATTACCACATCTTTACAATCTGCAGAAAAACTCAGGCTTTGCAGTGAGCAGATGGACAAATATCTGCCCAAATCCTGAACGTCACCTCATGTACAGGACACAGAGCTTATGTCCAGTTGTCCAGAAATGATGGAAATATTCTTCTCAAATGTACAGGATCTGTCAAAGAATACAGAAGTCAAACAGCTAATGACCAACAACCCAATCAATTATTTTGGTTTTTTGTACACACAATTCACCTGGGGGTGTGCTGGTTTAAGGAAAAATATTAACATTTTTCTATAGTTCAAAGTATTACGGCCGTGCCCTGTGAGTTACAATGAGGGCACAGAATGACTGTGACTGCTCTGGGGTCAATACCCGTTTCCAGCTGCAATACAAATAAGGAATTCAATTTCTAAAGGTGTCATTTGAGGGGTTTTTGTCATGATTTTCCTGCTGTAATGTAAAGTAAATCGTAAGAGGGGGAATTCAATCTCTAAGAGGACAATTGAATTCTGCCGGTCTCATGAAGGTAGAATAAATTTAGAAATAGGAGAGAATATCCTAGAAATTAAAAAAATAATGAAAGGAGGTGGGCAATGGAGAAGAGGAACATTGCTACTGCTTGGCAAGAATCCTGTGTTATTCTTTGGGCTCTTCACATGCTACAGAAGTAAATTCTACTGACCATAAGTGAGTGGGGAGAATCATTTTATTAAGTGTTTGTAAAACCACTCGACATTTCTGGATGGAAAAATCCTACACAAACAAAGCAATATTCCATTGCAGTATCGACTCTTTCTTCCCTATCTCAGCACTCTGAGTGAACACAAGAGCACCTCCATGTCATAAGGTTTTATTTTGTAGATTTTTGTCTCTATCCTTGAGGGTGTTTTTAATGGAAAAAAAAATTCCAACACATCAGTTTGAACTGCTCCAGCTACAGAATTTTTTATCAGGTGCAGCCAGACCCTCAGTTCAGTAGAACAGAGGTTTTAAAGTTCTCTCAACTCTATCCTTTGCTACATCCTTCTGTACTCTGACTTGCCAAGCACAGACACCCTTCAGCTTCCCTTTGGAATTTCTCAGGATTCCTGCCCCATTAAAATATCGTTGAGTCATTTAAAATAGTTATAAACACACTGGAAGATTTGCAGAAGATAAAATTCCTTTTGGATGTAAATAATTAATAGAATGGGAAAGTCTGAAAAGTCGTGGCCATAATTTACGGCTGCTCCTTGTCCTTACATAATGTTCTTTTCCAAATTCATAATCCAGAGAAACACTGGAGATGATGGAGTCTACCTTTGGGAATCTCATCATGACATCCCAGCTCATTTTTGTTTTCTACCTCATTTTTGGAGTCACTACATTGATGCCTTAAACTACAACACGTACGATTGCTAAAAATCGCCTGTGTTCAAATTTATTTGCGCAGTTGTAGAAAAGTGAAAAAGGAGAATATAAATGAAAATTATGAGCCTGAATAAAAACTAGATGCTAGCATTGCTGCTGGGATTCAGCTGGTTCTTATTAATCAGGGTTTGGAAAAGAATCAGGATTTGTATTCCCTTCTGAATAGCTGGAATAAGATCACTAGTTGGAAAGGTTTACTGGCCCTAAAGATATTGTATTTTTCTGCCTTAACTACTCTTGGCTGTAAGAGGGGATGTAACATCACAGTCTGACTGCCCTCATACTTTCTGCTCCCAGCTGAATTCCAGTTTGATTTTGGTAGTGATGTGAAGTCTGAAATTCCAGTTCTTTCATTCCTGGTAATTTTGTATTGGAAACCTTGGCGCCAAATATAGCGAGCCAAGTACTCCCAAATTTAAATCCATTTGGGAAAGGTGTAGAGGGGAGAAGGGCAGGCCACGCTCCAGCCTCAGGAAGGTCTTTGGACTCACTGTTTTAAGCAGTAATAGGGAGTGAGTCCTGCTGTGTTTGCACAGGAATTGTAGGGAGCAGCAGTCCCATGCTGGCTGCCAGCTGGGTGGGATGGAGGCATCCAACTTTCTGTGGATGGATTTATCCCATTTATCCTGCAGTAGTTTTCCTGTCAGTTAGTGCCTGAGATCTTTAGTCACTCCTTGGTGCCTATGAATTAGGATATATGAAACCCTGGAGTCCTATAAAATATATATCCAGCTCCAAGGCTATGTGGAAAGTTCCAAAGCAATCATCACATGTCAATCATTGATTTTAGGATTTGCTTTCTGGACGATAATATAGGGATGATATACAACCCTGGTATGCTCAGATAACTTACTCCTAGCCAGGATTTTTATTTCTAGCTCATTTAATTTACCAGCTTTATGCCATTGAGGTCGTTGACTTCAGGAGAATCAGATTCACATGCTCCTCCAAAAGCTGTTTTCTGTCATTTATTTTCAGATTTGTCACTAGTTTTGTAAGTGATGGGTTTTCCTTCACTTTACTTGAAGAGAATTTTATCTTGACAGGGACAATTTCTTTATCTTTTATTTAATAACTGTCAGTTTGGTTTTGTTATCTGCAGCAGGATAAAGCTTTCTGCTCTGTCGGGGTGGCTCTGTGCGTGTTTAACACCCACTAACAGCCAATCTGTCACAGCGAGAGCTGCATCCTGTCACAAGCCTTTACTGGGATGGCCATCCTGACCTAAGATCATGGGTTTTTTCCCAGAGGAATCACATTTTACACGGCTGTTGATGCCTCTGAATTCCCATGAGCATGTTCTGCGTGCGAGAGTGTCACGATGCCAAACGCTGTAAAACGAATCAGAGACGCAAAACAAATTATTATATTCGTAGGAGTTTTGATTTTGTTTTACCACTCAGGAGCTTTAAAGTGAGCCTTCTAAAGGTGGGCTGTGCCTGTCCCGTGTCACCAGACCTGTCCCCTACCGAAGCTGGATCTCTCCCAGCAGGTGGCCTCCCTCAGCACCAAATGCTCTGAGGCAATGGGGTGCCAAGGAAGGTGGTGGGAAATCCACCTCTTCTCCTCTCTTTGGACTTCTCTGCAGAGACACCAGCAAGTGAGATATTGATGTACTGGTTCAGGATGAACGAAAGGATAAAATTAGGCACGTGCAAATTAGCCATTTCCATTACTTATGCCTCAATAAATATAAAATAAGCCTTAAGAAGTGTTTTCCAAAGCTTCACTGGCTTTGGATTTGGTGAATCCCCACCCTGCAGATTCACAGAATGGTTTGGGTTGGAAGGAACCTCAAGGATCACCTGACTGCACCCCTTGGCACAGGCAGGGAATATTCCACTGTCCCAGGTTGCTCCAAGCCCATCCAACCTGGCCTTGAGCTCCTGCAGGGATGGGTCGAGACTCGTGGTGCAATTCCCGCTTAAGCACCCCAAATTACCAGAGGCTTAATGAGCTGTGAACCACCCCTGTAATTATCTTTACCTGGGCTGAGGATGAGTCAGGGCTCTGGAGGCAGAAGCTGGGTGCACATCCTGATGACGAGGAGGAGCACGGTGACACGGTGCTCCTGCTGCAGGGCAGCATTTTCCTCAGTCTGCTGCTCTCCCTAGAAATCCTCAAAGGAACGTTTCAGTGCTGGAGGCATTTGGAAAAAAAAAAAAAAAAAAAAAAAAAGAGGAAGTGTATGAGACACAGGTAGCTTCCAGCTGGCTCTCCAGCACCCATAAACCTCTTATTTACAGGCTGAGTCACTGCAGATATAATGGAGGAATGAAATTTTGAGTCCATTAGAGATTCCCGTTTTCTTGCTCATCAGCTAAGATCAAGGGAAAGCTGTGCCTCTGACACTGCTCTTAGTCATAATGGCTGCAGGATTCCCTTCAAGGCCTCCCAGGGCTCAGAAATCTCCCTGAGTTGCTACTGCTAAATTTTAATTCATTTAACTCGTATACCTGGGAAGATATTTCTGTGAGAGACGTGCTAGAGTCACCTTCTCTTCACCAGCAACTTCAGCAGCAACTGCCTCCCTCATTTCTCTCTCACTACCAGAAGCAACGAGACAAAACTAATTCACTACTTGTTGCTTATTTTGGTGACCTCCACGATCCCCTTTGCTGCACTGACAGCCAAGAAGTTCTGTTTATTTTTTGCACATCCCTAAAATACGCCAACAACTTCAAGAATGACAGAAAACAACATTCCAAATTGTATCATGCCTTAGATTACAACATTCTATGCTTATGTTTATTGACTGTGTTTGTTTTTATTTAGAAAATAATTTACTTGCTGTGTTTGAGCCAAAGGAGCATTAATTTCTCTTTTCTCTGTGTAGGAGCTNAACCAGTGTGGGATTCTTTAATTCTACTCTACATGTGCTGAGAGAAAGAAATAAGATTGAAGTGAGATTTTTTTACCCACCAAGCCTGTCATCCTGTATGCATGTAAGTCCTGAAGAAAGACTCACTTCAGTAGGATCTTTTATGAATGTCTGGGAGTGGTAGAACAGAGGAATAGTCTATGGATGCTGAATAACACCGCATCATTTACCGGATTCCACCACAGCCAGGAATCCGGGAAAAAGACAGAAAAGAACTTTTTTTTTAAAAGTGCAGCTGAAAATAAATGCTTTTGTGGTTAAAAACCAGCCAGTTGGAACTGAAACAGTGTTTTCTTAGGGTGGCAGAACAGTTGGAAAAGTTGTTGGATTATTTTTGGCAGTGGCCAGCACATTATAGCTCTATCATTACTGGTACTCAACTCTCCAGAGTTCACTGAAAGGGTTATTACCTCACTAGTACATTCCTGCAAAAACACAGCATGGTCCATCTGTAGCATGAAGCTCTGGATCCTGGAACTCTGTGTGACCTTTCTGACACACTGATTTGAGTGCAAGCAGCTCAGCTCCCAAACACTGCAGCACCCAGGGGGAGCCTGAGCCACGGCCCCAGACAAAGGCAGGGTGGCCAAACCACAAGCACGTAACTGGGGGACTCCTGTGCCCTGTGCTGATGGAAACAGGCTGGGAAGGGTTCAGCTGGACGTTTGAACATCAGGTAACTTGTACCTGGGTGCTGGTAAGAGCCAAAGCCAGCGGCTGCCTTTGCTGGCAGCCAGTGCTCCCGAGGACAGACACTGTGCAGGTGGGAAGTGAGTCCAGTTCATGCTTTGGCATTAGCAGCGTGTTCTCCTTAGCAAATGCACTTCAGCCTGAATGCAGCAGGATTTTTGCAGTACAGGAGTACCTTATACAACCCCTATTTACCTTATACAACCCCTACTTCCCTTATGAAACGGAGCAGATAAGCTATTGAAAAATAAGACTAATAAAATACTATTTCCATCCCTTTCAGTGCCATGAATTTACAATCAGAAAATGTGTTTTGCTGCGAAAGTGTCATTGTGCTGGATTTAATTGGTGAAGAAAATAATGGTTTTCCTTTAGCTGGGCTCTATATGACCATTCACAAGGTAGTGATTAAGACTGGAATCACTGCTGCCCTTACAGCAGCAACACAACAAACACCCACGTATGTGCTTTTATGTGCCTGCAAGTTTTGTATCTTCAGTTCTTCTCAAATACCAGCCACAATCAAATAATGGTCTGCCAATAAATGGCAATCTGTGATTCTACTCCTGAATTTAATTGTGACCAGATTTGCTTCCCAGAACAGATGCTGGGGCTGTGAGCCCTGGTTTGTCCCTGGCTGCTGTGCAGTGCCATCAGGTGTTGCTGCCCCACAGGGGTTTGCTGAGCCTGGAAGGTGTCTGAGAGGGGTGGGAAGCAGGGGATTGATAACCACAGTCTGGTAAAGGTGCTGAGTAAAGGCAGCCCTGTCTTACAAATGTGCTGCTCTGCAAAGTCCGGAACTGCTTTGGAAAAGGCAGAGCTTGGAAAGCCAAGGGGGTTTGTCCCTGTGCCCCTGCTGCCGAGGGGGGAATGGCACTGCAAACACTGCTTTTCTGGCTAATTATTGACACAAACCCTTCTGCTCGCAGTGACCCGCGGCGCTCGCAGCTGGCAGGAGCAGCAGGGCCCCATGGCAAGGCGCAGCCCCGCCCGCCTCAGCTCTGGATGAAATAAGGGCCTCGCTGGGGGAGCAGTTCTTTGTGCAGTCCACTCAGAGGTAAGCACAGCACCCACTGCCCACAGCAGCCTGAAGGCACCCGTGGCCAGGCTCACACAGCAGCTGCACCACAGGAAGGGTTCATGACACTGGGCCAGCACAGAAGTGGCGTTAGTACAGGTGTTGTAATTTGGGCATGAAAATGCCTGTGACAAGCTTTGTGGCCAGGGCTCCCATCAGACATCCATGGACCCCCAGCACTGGAAGTGGCAGCTGCACATCCCCTGCAAGTCCAGGCTGCACGAGGCATCCACTGTGGACAGCTCCAGAAAGCACCATGAGAGGGTCCAGTAACGAATTATGTGACAAAATTTATAGAGAGAATCATAGAGTCCCAAAATGGTTTGGGTTGGAAGGGACCTTAAAGTTCATCTTGTTCCAACCCCTTGCCATGGGCAGGGACATCCCAAACTCCCCAAAATAGCCTGTAAAATACCTCTATGTGCCAGCAAAAGAGTTCACAACCCTCACAGCCCAAGGCACACCTATTCTTTAATGTTAACTTCTCTTGCCTGTGTTGTCATCAAGTCGAGTTCACTTTTTTAACGTGTCACTTTCTATTCTCCACTAACTCAATAATTGATAAAAAGATTCCATTTTGAATCTTCAGAAAAGTTACCAAATATCACAAATACCTCCTGTCTGTGTTTGGGCCACGCTCCACAGAATGATTTAGCACAAGGCGGGGAAATACAAGGCAATTAAAGAAAAAAGGCAAGCAGGCAAGGTCTTTCTGCTTCTGTGTTAATGGCCTTAAAGCAAAAATCTCAGCACAGGCAACACAAGAAACCCAGAGAAGGGAGGTAAATGCAGCTGCATTTTAGAGCAGCAAATCTTGTACAGCACAAAACCAGAACCAGCTCTTTGCTGACATTGCAGCGTCTCTTTCCTATAGAAGGAAATAATAAAAAAGGGGTTTATGCATAAACACAATACGTTGAGGCTGCTATTGGCATGGCTAAATTGTGCCTGGATTTCGTTCTGCAAACCTTTTCCATTAACATTTCTGTCGGGAAAGCTAACTCTCAAGAGATGTAATGAACCATCTGACTTTAATTTGTTGTAGAACAAGGGGTTACTCTCAGGAGGGTGCAGAGCCAAGCTGAGCTACACCCAGCTCTGTTTCCTTATACAGAGGATGACGAGTGCTCCAGCACGAGCAGCACGTGGGAAAGCAGCAACCCTCAGCCTTGCTTTGAGCAAATTAAAGTGGCTTTGGAACAGTGAGGATTTGCTCTCTGACAAACATTTGACTCTCCTCGTCATCATTTTGTCCCCAGTGCCTCCAGCCCAACAGTTGCACAGACAAGTGTTTCGCACGGCTTTTGGCCTTCCTTTCCCTCCTCCCCTCCATGCAGGCTCTGCTTCTCCACCCTCCTCAGTCACTACCTTCACTTGGCATCTTCTGCTGATTTCCTAAATATTTGCTCAGCCCTGCACAAACCCTGCTGTTTATGTCATTTCAGCTCCTGTCCGAGATAAGGCACACGAGATCCTATGGGACATCTCAGGGTTGTTCTGCATTTTCCACAGGATTATGCTCTGGCAGAGCACCCTGGTCGAGCCCTTTAGCGCTGCTTGTGATTCTAATCTGAGAAAGCTCCACAGAGAGGGGGAACTGCAACCATAATTGACCCACACCCAGAAAAAACATTAGGACATGCTGGGAAATCACAGTGGAACTGCAGAGCCCGATTCCTCTGGTACAAAACCCTGTTTGTCCAGTGGCTTTGGGGCTCCCTGCCTGCTGGCCGGCCACGGCAGAGCTCGGGGCCAGCTGAGACACGTCAGGAAAACAAGGCAAAGAGACGGGGAGGAGCCTCACCCAGGCCTTTCTGTTTATACCCTGTCTCTGCTTATTAAGTCTTCACGGAGGAAATACAATGTCTGCCCTTCACTGCAATTCCAGAGCGTTTCTGAATGTCTCTCATTCCCAACATGTGGCTGAATTAGTCAGCACATGGTAGTTGCCCAACGAGGTATTACTGCTGCTGCTCTCCCAGCATGAAATGGGTCTTAGCAAAGGTTTAGACATTCAGCTTGCACTTTTCCACGCCCAAACAGATGTACATGTCCTCTGGATCGAAGGAGGATCGGCACTGGCACTGCATCTGCTCTGCAGGGACTTTTGGGGAGTTCTTGGTCATGACATTCTGAAAAAAAACAGGTGTTTCCCTGTCCAGAATTCCCAGGACTTTGGCCACAATGGCTTTAGCTTTGCTGTATCTAAGATGCCAATGCAGAGGTAGCTTGGCACCCACAGTGCTCCCATATTTGCCCTTGAATGTGGAAAAATCCCACCTGCCCTTATGACACAGATACCTGAGCTCTTCGAGGAAGGAGCCTGGGCTTTATCTGCCCTAACTCAGTGATGTGCTGTGTCCTGGAAGGGCGAGGGGGAGAGCTGGCAGCTGCTGGAGGCTGCTGAGCCAGGCAGCAGTGGGGCCTGGGCACGCAGCAGGTGAGCGTGGCTGCCGAGGGTGTGACCATGGCACGAGGTACCGGCTTGGTGGCCCCCACCGGAGCCCCAGTGACACCTCTGCAGACAAGTTTAGGGAATGGACAGCTGCTTCAGCCGAGGGACTGCTTCTGCTTTCACTCCTCTGCAGCCAAGAGCCCGGCCCTGGCCAAAAGGGCTGCTGCAAAACTCACTAGAGATCTGACTCCTGGGAACATGCTGCAGCCATATGGTCTCTACATTAATAACACCAAACAAGTGCTTCATAAACAGTGCTCTAACAACAAATATCAGAGGAATTAATAATAATCTAGCTATTATTTTCTAATGTTCTCGCTTTATTAAGAACATTGATGCTGTCTGAATGAGCTCTTCCAGAAGAACAACATCTGGCACCCACATGAGTACCTGATGAAATCCGTATGATGCTGGGTATCTGAAAAATTTATGGCCAGAACGGCAGCGGTTCGTGCCCGCCTGGCTCGCAGTAACAGTGCCTTTCTCTCTCGTTCTAGGTCATAACGTAATGCCCATGCTGTTCTACACTCTGACTGTAGCTTTTTTGATCGGCACACAGGCAGCTCCCAAGTCAGAGGACAATGCTCCACTGGAGTATCCTGCAGAACACTCCCTGCTCAATACCCGGAGCGACCGACCCCACACTGCCCAGGCAGCTCCGCAGACATCCCACGGCCACGCCACGTGGAGCCTCGGCAGGAGAGAAGCTGTAAACATCACCGTGGACCCCAAAATCTTTCGGAAGCGGCGTTTCCGCTCTCCCCGGGTGCTGTTCAGCACGCAGCCCCCGCCGGTGGCCGGGCAGGGCCGGAATTTGGGATTTCTCAGCAGCGCGGGGGCTCTCAACAGGACTGCCAGGAGCAGGAGGAGCACGCACCCCGTGCTGCACCGCGGGGAGTTCTCGGTGTGCGACAGCGTCAGCATGTGGGTCGGGGACAAAACCACGGCCACCGACATCAAGGGCAAGGAGGTGACAGTGCTGGACGAGGTCAACATCAACAACAACGTCTTCAAGCAGTACTTTTTCGAGACCAAGTGCAGGGACCCCAAGCCGGTGTCGGGCGGGTGCCGCGGCATCGACGCCAAGCACTGGAACTCGTACTGCACCACCACCCACACCTTCGTCAAGGCCCTGACCATGGAGGGCAAGCAGGCGGCCTGGAGGTTCATCCGCATCGACACCGCCTGCGTCTGCGTGCTCAGCAGGAAGGCGGCCAGGCCCTGAGCCCGCGCCCTCCGACCCCCCTACCTCAGCCTGTAAATTATTTTAAGTTATAAAGGACTGCATGGTATATTTATAGTTTATACAGTACAGAAAGAACCTCATTATTTATTAAACTCTTTTGGAAACCTTTGGTGTTTTGTAAGTTATTTACTGGCAGAGCTCTTTGAAATGCGCGTTTGTTTTAGTCTCATTCACCTCTACAAATCTGAAGTGTTCACAGGGCCATTGAACGAGCTTTCAGCAAAAAGAAAAACATTTTCCCCATAGTTTTCACACATATTCCTCTCTTCTACAAGAAAATTTCCCTGCCAGTTTATTGTAGGTTTATTTTCCATTGAAATTTTTTTGTCCAAATGCCAAGAGGCCAAAACAGAACTTTCAAAACTTGCTTCCAGTGTTACTAATTATCCACAAAGGTACTAATCATATATAATTAATCATCTTAGTGAAGTCCTGGTAGAAACACTAGTTCTTCATTGTTGCCAAATCAATTTCTAAATAAGACCTCCAGTGCATACTTTAAAATTGCCAAAGTATGCTCATTGCAAAAATAATCCCTTCGAAATATTTTGGAACATTTGTCTGCACAAGAATAGGATCTCACAGTGTGTATTTTTGTGTTAAAAGGGTATTTTACAGCTCATTACTTCAGAGCTATATTAGAGTGATGAGATTACAAATGTCGATATACTTACATAAATTTAAAAAGTTCACATGCCTTATAATCCAAATTTGATAATTTTCTCAAGCCAGTATTCCGGTAATGGGGACCTGCCATAGGAGCAAGTCTTTTCATGCATGACAAAATAAAATCAAAAACCAAGTATTTAAAAAAAAATCACTGAGGCTGTGTTTTAGCAAGGACCCAAAATAACCCTGTGCTCAAGATTTCTGCGTGTTGGGGACATCGACCTCCAGAAATACCCGGCGGAGCCCCAGGCCTGTGCTGGGCGTTTCACTGCACTCTCCAAGAGCTGCAGATCCTCTCCTTGTTTCCCTTGGAAGAGCAGCTGTTCTCCACTGCAGAAACTGTTTCAAAACAAATACCATCAAGGTTTTTCAGCAAGGTCCCTTCCAAATCCTAGAGGGCACAGCGACCCTCGCCTTCCCTCCCGCACGGTTCTTGCTTTAATGCAAAAAGCAGAGCTGACATTTGCTTCTTCCACGTCAGCAGCACAGCAGGGCAGCAAATCTCCAGAGAAAACGTGCTGGGGTAAAACAGTGCCAGTGGAATTAACCCGAGCCAGGCAAGAGGTGCTTCCCGGTGGGACAGTGCCAGTCTGTGTGACGTGGAGGGCACAGCCACCACTCCTGACCGTCACTGCTCTGCCAGCTTTCACCCCTCTCTGATGAGTTTTCACAGCGTGGGGCAGCAATGTCCCAGTGAGAAAGTTTGGCTCTCTCCAGAACAACATATTTGCAATATTTTTGTGAACAATCACTTATCTGAAAGGCCGAGGAGGAGGCAGGCTGCTGGCTGTCCTGATCCTCCAAATAACAGCTTGTTCTGGAGCAGGGGGAGGCAGGGAAGGCTCGGGGTGCTTCGAGTGCAATCACAGAAGGACCAGATGTGACCCTGACACAGCAGCAGAGCACAGGAGCAGGGGCAGCCACCTCCCTGTCACCATCACAGGAGGGATGGGGGACATCGGTGACACACAGTGTTCTGAGGCAAAGGAAAGCACGGAATCAGAGCAGCCTTCCACCTGCGCTCTGCAGTGGCCTTAAAGCCACAGGAACAAATTGCTGTAGAGCTGTTTTCCATGCCTGACACAATGGGACTAGAGAAAAATGGAGCTGCTGCTCATTCAGAGCTCCCGGGTTTCTGGAGACTGACATTATTTTACCACTGACTTAAGAGAACTGCAATTGAAAGTGTCTTCTGAATGCCTTTGGTAATTCCAAACATGTGTAAGACCTGGCATTTCTTCAAAAGCCCTGAAAGTGATGCCTTTTTTCCTTGGGAAAGCTGGAGAGGGACTTTTGACAGGGACACTTGGTGATAGTGGGGGAATGGCTTTAAACTGAAGGAGGGTAGATTTAGATGGGATATTGAGAAGGAATTCTTCTCTCTGAGGGTGGGGAAGCCCTGGCACAGGGTGCCCAGAGCAGCTGTGGCTGCCCCTGGATCCCTGGCAGTGTCCAAGGCCAGGCTGGACGGGGCTCGGAGCAACCTGGGACAGTGGAAGGTGTCCCTGCCCATGGCAGGGGTGGAACAAAATGATCCTATTGGTTCCCTCCAGCCCAAACCAGCCTGGGATTGCATGATAATTAAAGCAATCTTGGGAGCTGCCGTCCCTAATTACAGATCACACCAAGAGGCCACACAGCAGAGCAGAGGGGGAAATCTGTTTGCTGATGTCACTTTAGGGAAAGCAGAAAACAATTGCAGGATTTAACTGCTCAGCAGCAGCTTGCTGGGTTCTGAGCGAGATCTCAGGTGATCAAACCCAACCCACAGCTGCAAGAGAAGGGGTGAGGGATGGAAGGGCCAGGTGATACTGCAGCTCAACTGACGCTGCTGAAACGCTGCCAAAGGCACCCAAACCAGCCTCATCTGCTTTGTTTCTGCTCTATCCAAGGGGTGACAGCACCATCCATGCTCAGATAAGTTCCTTTCACTTGTAATAGCTGCATTAGAATCTGTAGATGAGCCAAGACTGTAATTCAGCGGGGACAATGGAGCTGATGCCCTGCTCAGCTTTTGGTGCAAGGTGACAATAACTGAAAAACCTGTGAGGGAGGATCTCTGCAGACCAACTTTGTTCAACATTAACTGCTCACTCACAGCTCTCTGCATTTCTCAAGAGTTCCTCTGGTGCCCTCAGATTTTCCACTGCTTTAGAAACCAGTGCTACTAACTGTGTGCTGAATTCTCTTCTGACTGTTTGAGAAGTCTACCAGTTTTAATTATATATATAAGCATGATAACCAACTGCTTCCCTAGAGATGGAGCATCTTCATTTCTTCTTAAAACTCTACTCCTAAATATAAGAATTGAAAACATGGCTAAGAAAAAGTAAAGCTACTTCATCTAATATAAGATCAACTAGAGGGACTGCTATGATGCAGTTTTATTGGAAGAATTGCATAGTCACTATTACAAGAATCTGAAATTCTCTTTACATTTTGAGGACAGAAAAGCAAGATCCTTGTATTTAAAAAGCAAGTCCGATCAATTTGGTTTCACCTTTAGCCTAATGCCACACGCCTGACACCCACAATTTCACTCCTGCTCAGCGGGTTTGACTAAGGAGTGAAGGTTAAATTCTGCCTGGAGGAAAACAGATCAATCTCTAGAGAGATGGATCATAATCAGTCTCCATCACCCAGCATGGGACTCATCCTCTCGTCACTGCTGTAATTAGTTTGGTGGGGCTTTATTTGAGGGGGAGTGCGGGAGGGGGGCAACAACCCGTCTGGAAGCCCACAGGTTACTCAGCCATTCCTGCAGCCGAGGGGATGCCAAGAGCCTGGGATGCCGGAAAGCCTGGAATGCCAGAAAGCCTGGAATGCCGGAAAGCCCATTCCAACGCCTACACCTGCAACCAGGCTGCACTTCAGCGGGCCGGGTGATTATTTTCACTTCAGCTGCAATACAGACAGGAAATGTTGACACTGACAGAGATGGTTTACATAACAGTCGTGCTTTCTCCCAGCTTCCTTTCACCCCTTACATGACACTGCTGCTCCACTCTCTAATCCCTTGTTCAAACATGCGATTAAAGAGCAGCCACACCCTTGCCAGCTCTTCCTCAGTAAGCAGCACCTTTCAGGAGAGCAATTACAACCACCCGGGGAATTTACTTGCAGGGTTTGGACTCACTGTGTGTGTGTTTTCACTTTTCTCAGTCTGTTTTCCTGAGGAATTCTCTGCTCTGGAGAAGTCGGTGTCTCCGTGCCTACAAATGTTCTGATATGGCATCTCCAGCCTGATATGAATCATTGAGCCTGACATGCAATCCTGAATGCCTTGGTCAGTAAAACCATCAAGGATTGTACATCAACACTTCAGTATCATCCTCCAACCAAGCTGATTTGGGAAATGAAAAGGAATCAGCAAAACCTAAGGAACACTGAATGCAGCCCAAAGCAGAACAAAATATGGAATAACCAATGAACAGCAGTTTAATACATAGAGAAAACACTCCAGCAGAACACCTGGCACAGGGCTGAAACAAATACAAAACAGAATTATCCAGCTTCTAATCTGGCCACGAAACAGCATTCATTGGTTTTAGTCAGCAGTAGGGAATCCTGACAGGACCAATATCTCGTCAGAAAAATGGATGTTCTTTGGTTTGGTTGGTGTTAAAGAGGATCAGAGGATCACCTCTTTCCTGTGTGCCCAATTTTACAGCAAAACCCAGGCATTGGCCTCAAATTACCAGATAAAATATTTAGTCCTTATCCTCACAGTGATAACTGTTCCTGCAATAATTGTCCTTACTTCAACAACCTAGCTAGTACTGCCTCAGTGCTCTTTGAGTTTTCCTTCTTGTCCTTCCAGATTTCAAACACCAGATACTTCCCGGTGGAATCAGAAATTCATAGCTTTTGGAGGGTTTCCCTAAACTCTCTGAGAGATGAAGAGGAACAGTGAAGCTGCCAAGTTTTGCTGTGCATCTTCGCTGTCTGAATGATGGGGACACTACAGTCTGACAATTAAAGTGGCTGGCATGGAGTAGGAGGTTATTCTGTTGTGTTTCTGACAAACTGTTCTGGAGGACAAATTTTTCTTGCTTTACACCAGAAGAAAAATAAAAACAATCCAAAACTGTTCATGTCTGAGTCAGTGAAATGGATTTCTGCTTTAAATGCAAATGGCTTTTTCTTTTGAAGCATTGCTTAGGCACACATGGCTTTTAAATAGACTATTGCCAGCAGTTCCAGCACAAACCCCACCAGACCCACTCTGCAAAGTGGTGCTCGGCTCCAGTGCCTGTGTGGAGGCTCCTTCTGCCTGGAAAAGACAAGCCTGTACTGAACACACTGACTCACGGGCTGCCTCTTTTTTTATCGCCTCTATTTCCATAATCCAGCACACACAGTGGGCCCTGTCAGGCATTTAGCAAGATGTGGCCCTCGGGGTTGTGATCCAACGCGTGATGGGTGCAGGAGTGACTCACGGGGCTGGAAAGCTCTGCAGGAACCTCAGCCCAGGTGACACCTTCAGCCTCGGATGAACACGGCGCAGATGCTCGTGGCACCTCTGTGAAAAACACGTCTGCTGTTGTTACTGATCAGATGTGTCCTCTGGGGATTTTGTTCTGTTTCCCTTTTTCCTCTTGAATCACTGGATTTGGTCACATTCCAGCTTTCCTGCACGGAGTCCAAGTCTGAGAACAAGTTAAGCTGTGGCAGGAAGGAAGGAGTATGCACAACCCCGATTCCCTGGTGACAGGTCTATTAAGCAATAAATAACAAGCCTTTTATTACAGGTTCTAATTAGAACAGGACTTGTCTGATTTAGGAGCTAAACTGAGCACTCATTCCAAAATTCAGTTTGATCTGTTGCAGTGACATTCAAGCTCTATTTGTTTTCTTTTTGGATTGATGATGCACAGGAAGAAAAGGAATGGGAAAAGTGTGCATGTCACCAGCTGCAAAGGATTGCTTTGGTTCTAGGCTCCTTACAGAGACTGGAACCCAAATTTCTAAACACATGTGCATCCCAAGCCTTTAGACACCATGAGTTGACATTTTAAGTGGGGTGGAACGTGCTGGACATAGGAAGGAGCTGCTCAACAGGGAAATAACAAAAGAGTGGGTTCAATTTGCTAGACAATGTCCACTATATCAAACCTATAAATGTAAAACCCAAGTTTTTATTTTGTTCTCTCACACAAGGTCCAGAATACTTTTCAGAAAGTCATGGAAAACATTTTCCTATTAAGGTAGTAAAAAAACAAGCAGACAGATTTTGCACAAAATTTTTAAAAGCTTTTACGTCATTAACAACAATTATGAGAAATTTTTAGCCACAAATATTGTTTAGCAAACAGAAAAACTGGAGGCTTTGTTAAAAATATTCTCAATCAGAACAGCTGTAATGAGCTAAAATGAAGAAGTGAAGGTGACCAGAATGCAAAATCGTGTGAAACGCCCCTTGTCCTCCATTAACTTCCTAAGACTATAAATCAGAATAGACAAGGAGAGCAAAAAAGAGATTTTGGAATCATATCCATAAATTTAGATGATTAGTAGCACAGGAAAAGCAGTATCTAATGGGAAAGTGCTGTTCTAAACTGGGACTGTTTACTGGGGAATGATGGAAGCCCAGTCCTCTCGTTCTAGAAAGTCAAGAGTTCTTGAAGTTCCCTCTCAGAGTGCGCTCCCACAGCAGATCCCTGAAGCCAAAGACAACAAACTTGGCCAGGGTTATTGTCAGGCTGGAGCAAACAACTCCTCAGCTGTGTGACTGCAGCGAGCTGTGAGCCCAGACAGAGCAGCCAGGCACCACCACCATCCCCAAAACCATCCCCAAAACCATGGCCACCAGGCAGCTCCTGCAGCGTCACCTGCCAGCTGCAGGGTCAGAATTGCCACGCACAGCTCTGTCCCTGAGCTCCAGAAAACCTTCTGGCCCCAAGGCCAGGAGCTGTGCAGAAAAGCCACGTCTAACTCACAGCATCTTCTTGCTCCACCCTGGCCACATCAGCACAGTGACCGACCCAGAATGCAGCTCATTATGCATTCAAGGGACTGATACAATTAGTGACTAATTGCTGACGTAAGAAAGAGAAAAAAACACAAACATTTGGGTTACTTGCTCTTGACAACCTTCTGTCTGAGTTTTCATGCTTCCTCCTTGCTGCTGCACTAAGAGAGAGCTCAGAGCCAGGAGAACGGAGGCAATAAAGCTTCTGGGAGAAGTTAAAGGCTTTCTGCTGTGTCCTGAGTGGAATCAGTTACTCTGATCATCATTTCCACAGCCAGCTCAGGGAGGAGAGCAGAACTGTGAAAATTAAGGCCACACATTCCAGGAGCAGCAGATCCTGTATAAGCTCAGCACTGCTGACAAATCCCCATTTTCATACAACCATGGAATCATGGAATGGTTTGGGTTGGAAGGGGCTTTAAGGCCCATCCCATCCCATGCCATCCCATCCCATGCCACCCCTGCCATGGCAGGGACACCTTCCCCTGTCCCAGGGTGCTCCAAGCTCCGTCCAGCCTGGCCTTGGACACTTCCAGGGATCCAGGGGCAGCCACAGCTTCTCTGGGAAATCCATTCCAGCCCCTCACCACCCTCACAGGGAAGAATTTCTCCCTAAAATCTGATCTAAACCTACTCTCTGTCAGTTTAAAACCATCTAATTAAGTTACATCAGGAGATTTTTCATTCTGAAACAGGAAGATGGGGTCCCCACCAGTTCAAATATAACCAACGCAAAAACTTTCTTCAAATTTGCACTTGAAATATTGAATTGCTTCTATTACACCAATGTATTAAAGACATTACAGATCCTAATTTTCTGATTTGTTTAAAAATAACCAGACATTTATTTGGAGAATTTAAGATACAGATTATCTTATCTACAATGGATTTGGGACAAATTGAAAAAAAAATTATTTCTCTCATCTTCCCTAAACTCAGATCACCTTCAGCTTTATCAAACTGCTTAGACATTGTCTAATGTGAATGAACAGATGATTCATTTGGTGATTAATAACTCCCAATACAGCTGTCATCTGCAGCAAGGCTTAAACACTGACTTCGAAACATCAAAGCCATGCGAGGGCAAACAGGGAGAATCAAATTAATAAATGAGATTTTTGCAAACTGGATCTGCTTTGGCTCCTTCAGCACTGGGCTGAATAATGATGTTGATTGTAATAGTTTATTCTGAATGTTCATAACAACCCATCATTCCTCAGACAGAGTATACAGCATTTATCTTCCCATCCATCAGCCAGCCCTGGGTTTGTGTTAACCAGTTGTAACAGGATCTTGTGCTTGAGCATCAAAGGTGATTCAACAAACATTTCACACTGTCACTTTCTCAGCATTGCCCAGTTTCTGTTTTGGTTTAGCCAATTTTCTCCATCCCATTCTTATTTCTCTTTTATTTTCACGGACTATTTTTTTTTGTGCTCAGGATCTTGCTTATTAATATTATTTTTAAAATGCTACTCAACAGCAGCAGCTCTCATCCTATTTTTCCTATTTTTCCTATTTTTCACAATATATTTCGTTCACCTGCTTTGCACTTCATGCCATAAACCTTCATTTGTTTCTCAAATTGTCCCCCAGGAGTTGCTGTGACTCCCCCCAGGCAGGTGACCACACACGGGGTGGGTGCTCCATCAATCTGAGCCTTCAAATCAGGACTTTTTCCTTCCCAAAGGATCTTCCCTGTCAATACCCTAAAGTGAAACAGCAGCTGGAGGCAGGAGCACGCTGGCCAGTTTTAGTGTTTCTGATGTAGGGCTGGCTGGGGGAACAAACCCATGTTACCCTGCAGAGCTCCTGCAGGACAGGCTGCAACAGCACCAGTGCTCCTGCCAGGCTGCTTCCTCTGCCCTGACCCAGCCCCTGCCACCCAGCTGCCCCAGCTCTTCCCCTCAGGGATGTATTGACTGCTCTGCTTTTCAACTCAAGCACCAGTTAGAGCTGGAGATAAACCCACCCCTCCAGAGGATTCGGAGCAACCCCCAGAAATAACCCATTCCTTGGCCATTTGCCCTGGATGTGTGAGAGCTCTGCACTCCCCTCCACTGCAAAACTGCTGAAGAGACCTCTCTGCAAGGCTAGGCCTTCCCAGACACCTGGGAAATGTGAAGAAGTTCCTACAGAGGAACTGAACAACGTTTTATTTATTCAATTCTTTATTTGAGGCAGGACTGAAAATGAGCAAAACCACATAGACTTATGGCATTTATTTTATATTTCACATTTCCCTGGCAGTCTCTGGGTAGGTACCACATCTCAAGCATCATTGTAAAGCCCTAAAATACTCCTTCAAAGAAAAAGTACGTTTTTGAAAAGGCTTTTTTGTTGGTTTTTTGAGGGGTTTTGTTTGTTTGTTTGTTTGATTGGTTAAACAAAGCAGCCACAAGGATAAAAAAAGGTTTCTGGGCCGACTCCAGTTGCTTTCCTGGCTTTTTTCCAATGACATTCAAACCAGGGGTTGTTCAAAGTAGGAAACAGTAGTTTTGCCATTTACTCATACAAAAACTCGGGAGCTCTGGTATTTTTTTAGTACACATTGCTAACAGGGTTCAAGAGTACCCTCTCCGCTGTCATGTGGCTCTGGCTGTGCATAAACATTGCTTTGACCAATAGGGGCAAAATTAGATACTTCCCAGAATGATTTGTTGCATTCTCACGACAGTTGCGATCCCAGACTGGATTAGATCCAGTGGGAAAATGTTTAGACAAAGTCCTGCACCAAGGAACACTCCTGAGAGATGTGCCTGTGGCCTGCCTGGGACAGCAGGCAAGGTTACAGCCAGGCCTGGAGGAATGTGCTGCAGGGAGGTGTCTTGGAGTGCTCTGCCTGTTCATAGAGAGCAAAAAAATTGGAGCATCAGCAAATGTGCAGCCACGTTCATGTTCTTCCCTGGGAGGGTGGGGAGGCCCTGGCACAGGCTGCCCAGGGAAGCTGTGGCTGGTCCATTCCTGGAAGGGTCCAAGGCCAGGTTGGAGCAACCTGGGAGGGTGGAAGGTGTTGGGGTTGGAACTGGATGAGCTTTAAGGTCCCTCCCAACCCAAACCACTTTGGAATTCTAAGGTCTCCAACACCAACCGTTGGGTTCAGCTCGTATTACTCCAACATCATGAAATGGAGACCAAAAAGAAGAAGGAGAAACATGGGGAGATCAGAAAAGGAAGGTACCACTCAATCCTCTCTTCAAACGCTCTCTCCTGACCCACTAGATTTTAGGTTTCAAGAGTCTTTAGGAAATATTTAGCTAAGGATTACTCCTCATTCAGTGATCCAGCAGGAGAGATAAGCACGTCAGGACTGAGAGCTGGAAAGTGCAAATGCAGCATGAAATTGGAAGCAAGAACATGGTCTTAGCACCTCCACTGTGCTGCACCAGCCAGAGCTTAACCAGCCTCTGAGGCCTTAAAAAATTAAGCCCTTCCTCATTTTTCCTCATCAACTACATTGGAGCAACACTTCCTAACAGTTGCTTGGGGTTTTTTTTCTCCTTCCTGCTGGTTTCCTCTTTCTTCTCCTGTGAGAGTTGTTTGGACTCATTCAGTCTGCAGATTCCACTCAAGGCTGTGCTTCTCATTCAAAACATTTCTACTCTCAAAGGCATTTTTGCCTTTGCCTTCACTTTGAATGAAGACTGTGCAACCTGCACAGCTTTGCCTTTTTAGCCCCTTCGAGTGTTTTATCAATTTTCCTTCCTCACTGCTCCAGCAGATTGCTCTGAGTGTTCTGCACACATCCACACAACACTGAAATAGTGAATTATGCCTGGAAATCGGACACACATATTGTTAGAAGTTCATTAAACCTGCATTCCTGCAGTCATATTGTGACAGCATGCTTAGGAATACATTTCCTGACTCAGGTGACACCGTTATTCAGCTTTTCTTGCCCTCTTTGAATGCTGGAATATTACCTAAAGCTGTTTAGAAGACAGAAGACGCGAGAAATTGAAATCATCTGGAGACAGCTTCTTGTCTGCCGCTGCTGACAGGTAACATTACAAGAACTAATTCATTATTACTGTTAAATTCCTGTTACTTTCATTCACATCTTTGCTGTGAAGGCACAGAAGATCCTTTCTCAAGCAGAGTCTAATCAACAGCAAAAGATAAACAGAACATGCAGGAATGACTTGGTAGAGCTTCAACTGTACGTCCTCCATTTCATGTTTATTCTTAGTGTTTTAATTGCCTTCCTCGCTACGCCAGAGGTCAAAGTGAAATTTCTTTCATTTATTTTCCCAGTGTGGTGGAAGCAGCAGAACGTGGTGGTGCTCCTCTGTGACAACTCTGACACTGCAGCCAGAGGCTCAGGCTCCAGCTGAGGGCTGTTTTGGAGCAGTAACAGGGGAAAGCTGAGCCCACTGCTCTCAGCCTGGGAACCTGGGAATTGTGGTGCCTTTGGGACAGCCTGGTCCCCAAAAGAGGGGGGAAACTTCAAGGCTCTTGGTTCACTTTATCAGGGTGGGAAAAGAAAATAGGAAAAAAACAGAGATAAGAAATAGAGGACCCCTGAGCCAACAGCAGCAAACCCAAAAATCTTCTTAACCTTGTCAAAACCAGCTGCTTTTAGCACCTAAACAGGATTTTGGTATTACTGTAAAAGTATCTCTGCCTCTATTGAGCCTCTTCCTTTATAAATGTAGGACACTGAGGGAGCTGGGAATGAGCAAGGAGTCAAATAAACATTTCAGGCTCCTGTACTGGAGCTTACCAGCCAAACTATCAGCCCTGCAAGGAGCCTGAGGACACAGGTGTTACCAGGAGTCTGGGAAACCATATCTGGGAGAGACAGATGCACTTCAGTGGTGGAAGGTTCAGTCCTTCAGTCCCATCTGAATTTTGCAGAAGGAGACAGCAATGTACATTCAAACAAAGCTACTGTAGCAGGAGGCAAAGTGCTACAGAAAGGAATCAACTCAGAGCCACGGGCAGAGCACCTCTCTCCATCCTCCCTGCCATGGCTGGAATATACAGAATTTATCATTGTAATCATCCCTCATCACGGGCTGCACATATCCTGTACCATTATCAGCATATCCCATAGGCCTTGTGTCCCTCTTTCCTTTCCCTAAACTTTTAACCATCTTTTAATTTACAAGTAACATTTAAGTTCATATTTCAAAAGCATGCAGGCTCTTGGCCTCTATAAAATCTCCAAGAAATCACCTTTACTTCCCACAATGTAGATCCAGAGCATCCAAAGTCTGTTTGCTTGTTATATTAATAGAATGCAGAAAATTGCTCTACAACATTCCTAAAAAAGAGAATCAGCCAAAGTTAGACTTGGCATCTGCACAAGTCTCAGTTATTTTTTGGAATACTTTGACAACACTCTTATGTTATTGTCTCTGGGTTCATTTTTCTGTTCATGTATTCCCCAAAGAAGGAAAGAATGGTATTCCTGTTCTCTGAATAAGGACACATCTTGCTTGTCAGAGAGATTTAATTATTTATTTTCCCTTCTCCTTCTTGAATTGTTGGATCTACAGATCAGGAGGTTTCAGGTCCTTCTAAATCTTGCTCTTCAGAGAAAGTCATCCGAACTGCCTCAAATAAAGCAACGAGACCAGAGTTTTACCTGCAGAGCAGACACCTTCAATTATTGTCCTTTCAGCTGGAGAGCCTTTGGAGAGCACAGAAAACCCTTTAGGTTCCTAAATCTGATTTAGCAACAGAGAAAACTCGAGCTATTCAGTGCTGGCACAAGCAGTGTGGCAAAGCTCCAGCTCCATAGGCTCCACTTGGCTTCACCTGGGTGCACCTAGGGGCAAAATAAAGGTGTAGGACAAACGAGGTGACTCCTCCAAAGCTGCTCCTGAAGGAACCCTGCAGCCAATTGAGAACATTTTCATTTTCTTTCTTCCATTTGATCTCCTCAGTGACATATTTTTCATATTATTCCTCACATTTTACTTCCATCTGGTTTCAGCTTTTGATTAGAAACTTGGAAGCTCAGCTGTAACAGCTCAGTGCAGAGACCTGAGCTGCTTCCAGCCATATTCCTCCTTGGAGGATCTTAATTCAGCCGTATGGTTCTTTTTACTGCGGCTCTATCCTCAGTAAATAGTTTGCAACTCTTGGAAAGAGCAAGAACTCTTGCAAACATAGGAGGGGTTTGGTATCCTGGAAGAAACAAAACCTGCAAGGCAGATGATACTGATTGAAAAATATTTGCTATGCAAAGTGGCATTTATAGGGCAGCTGCAAATTGCCGGGTTTATCAGACAGGACTTAATACACATTTAAATGTTGGCTGACATCTCACCAGAAATACAGGACCAAGAGCACCCTGGTATCTGAACTCAGCCCAGAATTCACTGCCGCCACCAAAAACTGACACTGAAGTTACTGCTCAGAAAAAGAATAATTTTAACTGTTCAGTAATAAGCATTGTTTCGATGGGGTCATAAAATTGTAGAACCACAGAATGGTTTGGGTTTGAAGGGACCTCAAAGCCCATCCAGTGCCACCCCTGCCATGGGCAGGGACACCTTCCACTGTCCCAGGCTGCTCCCAGCCTCATCCAACCTGGCCTTGGACACTGCCAGGGATCCAGGGGCAGCCACAGCTTCTCTGAGCACCCTGTGCCAGGGCCTCCCCACCCTCACAGGGAAGAATTCCTTCCTAACATCTGATCCAAACCCACCCTCTCCATGTCCTTCCCTGTGCAGGATCAGGAGAAGCTGCCAGTCATCAGGGCAGGAAAGGTTGGTGGATGGTCCCATTTTTACACTAAAAAATTAATTTTTACCTTAAAAGCATTAAAACATCCTGAGCCAGAACAAATCTGTGTCTCCCCAAGTGTTTGTACCAGGGCATGACTGTGACACACAACAGCAGGCACAGAAACACCCAAGAGATGTGGGTGGGAAGACAAATGGGTGATTTGGGAATAGTGACCCTCCCACACCACCTCAATTCCAGCAGAAGTGCTTAATTCTCAAGGACCTGTGAAAGCCACAAAAGAAAGATAGATACAGGCCAACATCAGAGGCACCAGGAATCCTGGGATTTCCAACAGCTTTTGAACAGCACCAGTCATTTTCCAAGGCATCCTGAATCACCACCTTCCACAAGCATCCATGAGAAGTTACTGACCTGGCCGGCAAGTGCAGGGGAGAGCTGGAGAAAAGACTTTCAGCAACTGACTGTAAGAATCAAGGAAATGGGTTTGGGCTTCCCACATTTCTGAGCAATCAAACAGAACAGCCAAAGAAAGACAGAAAGCAGGATTCTAATCACAAAGCTTTGAAGGAGCAAGTTTCCAAATTCATCCAGCTTTTGTCACTTGGATTTTTTCCCCTACATTCTAAGCTTTTTTCCTACATTCTGATACCACCTCATCTGGGCTGTGCTTTTATATTATTCTTTGCAGTATTTGCAGAGTTCACAGTGAAGACTTGAGACATATGTAGGACATATGCAGGAGATATCCTGGAATGATCTCATGTTTACAGCTCCGAGAGGGATCAGAGAGCTGGAAGCTGGTCTGGGTTGTCCCCTAGTGGTCCCCACCTTTCCTGGGGAGCAGAACCCCGCAGGGGCTGTGAGTGCTGACTGTCGTGGTCACCCCCAAGCTGTGATGTGTCCACATTAACCAGGGGTTGCCTCCTTCCCTGCAGCATTTTCTGCTCAGCTCGCAGCATCTCCCAAATTCCTCACTGCAGACCCTACCCGGCCATTGGCTCCCAATGCTGCCCCTGGGATGATGATTGTTCCTACATAAATCCATGATTTTCTATGCTATGATTAAGTTGCAGCTACTCTTCTAAAGGTTTTCCCCATTCTGACATTTACAATTCGAGTTCCGTCCTCCCCCATTCTGGCAGCATTTTACAGCTTTGTTGTCATTCATAAATTCCTGACAGAGTTCCCATTACATTATCCAGGTTATGTAAAAGGAAATACTGGCCAACACAACATCATCCAAGTTCACCTGATGGGCGCTAAGAAGTGCAAGGAACTGGTGCAGGTTATATTCCCAAGAATATCAAAGGAAAAGGACTGACTTCCAGAAACTTCTCACAGATCTTCACTTACATTTATCTTGTTTTCTTCAGCCACAGAGCTTAGAGAAACAACTCCATATCTAAAATTTGAAATGCTGCTTTTTCAGTAACAGGTCAAAATCCTGAGTTCAGATCTGTTGCCAACTCTGCCCATGCACTATTTTTAAAATTCACCTCTTGTCCAAATCAAGTCATATGGCATCACACAGGCTTTCTTCCTGCACGTTTCTCCGCGTTCAGAGCACTGTTTTGTAATTTAATTGGAAAGTTGACAGTTCCAGATATCCTAAATCTCTACGTAGTCATCTCCTCCATGTTTGACCTCAGCAACTGGAGGGGCTCCTATGCTTTTACCAGGAGCTTTGAACCCAGGGGAGAAGTTTTTGCTCTCATTCCTTCCTTTCTGCCTAAATCATCCTCCAGCTCCATGTGCATCCCAGCAGTTTGGGTCAGACCCACACTTATTGTCCATTGTTCTGTTATTCTTCCTCACTTCTCTTTTCCTTTCCATGTTCTGAGTCCCCTCTGATGCAATTTCATCTGTTTTGCTAAGAAAGCTCCTGTCAGGCCACACATGCAGCAGCACAGGAAGCCAAGAAGAAACTGTGGTATTAAGTGGCCTAAGTGCAATTAACTGAAGAATTGTCATGGGAACAATCTAATTTAAGCTAAAGAACAAAGTCATTAGCCTCAGAATTTCACTAAACTTTCATTTCTGTTCTCTCTTCCACCCAAAAACACTCAGGAAGAAGGGAGTTCACCAAAAACTTCGTCACGGTATTTGCTTAAAAAAAAACTGACATGAAATTAATTAAAAACCCAACAACAGCAAAATATATTTGCAAAACCTCCACTCAGCAGAAGGAAGGGAATTTCTTCTTAGTCCAGGCACAGAAAGCTCCTCCTGGGGAGGTAAAATCTATTCAATTTTAAAGGATACACTCCTTTTAGACAGACAAGTTCCCCTGTACACAGCACTGTAACCATTCAGGAGGTTACTACAGAATAACTCCTTTTATTACCCATGTGCTCTAAATTCTGATTATAACTAAACTGCAAAAAAATCCCCTTCAAGATACTTCAAAGAGGAGCTTTACAGAAGTGATAAAAATTGGAGGATTTGGGTGCTCAGTGTTTCTAGTGGTGTGCTCTTATGCCAAAAATACCCAGGATATACATGGGAAGCATGGAAAGATTAGAGCAATATGTCAGTAGTAAAAAACTGATCTGTGTCTCCATCCACTCCATCCCACTCAGCTTTTGCATTAACCTCATTTACAGGTTCCAAGCATAACCCGATAATGCTCCAAAAAAGCAAAACCAGCATCTGCCAGAAGACATCCTCCCCCTCTCCTCACCCATGGAGCACGGATGGAGATGCTCCTGCCTCACTCCGTGCCTCCTTGCTCCTGGAGCCAGATCAAAAGAGCACATTTGAATGGAATGCAGAGAGGTCTGAGGTGGCTCCTGGATCCTGTGAGGGCTTGTCCAGCTCTCCCAAGGCTTCTTCCTCTGCACACAGCTTGTCCTCGCTGCAAGGACGTGCTGCACATGTCAGCCTGTCAACAAACGTGTCCTACCTCACTGCTGGCAGCAGGAAAACTCCCACTGGGCCGGGATATTCATGAGGAAACACGTACTGAAAGGCAGAAGTGGTGGGACAGCAATTCAGCTGCAGTGTTTTAAGAGTTGCTGCAGGTGGGGTCTCATGAGGGCACAGGAAGGGGAAAGATGAGAGGCTGAGGAACAGCAAACACAGACAGAAAGGTCACAAAACTGGCCAGCAATTCCCTGCGGCTGGGGGAGTGCGATCCACAAAAAATGGGTGTTCCACAGTACATACAAAGTGTCTATGTCCTTCATAAGAAACCTGACTCACCAGAAAGTCTGTAAATTACCCAGAAATTTAATTGCAGCTCGTTGCTTTGTTTCAGTGATGACTGAGTGAAGCTGCTGCGAGCTGGAGTTTGGCTGTGGCTGTCAGGGCAAAAGGAGAATTGTTTGAAACTCAGCCATGCAAGCGCCTCCTGCTTCAGAGACAGCCAGCTCTGGAGCAGAGTTTGTTTTACAAACACATCAAGGTCACCTGCAGGAGGTGAATTGTCAGTGGTGCTGCAGAAGCACCTGAGCCCATCGGGCTCTGCACAGGCAGAGAAGGTGCCCGGGAGCTGCTCTGCCAGGAATGGGCTCCAGGACCTCGAAACATGGGGCCCAGCACCAAAGGCAGGGAGGCCTCGATCCCTGAGAGATCAGAGAATGGTGGAATCATTCAGCTGGAAAAGTCTTTTAGGATTATCAAGTCCAGCCGTTCCCCAGCACTGCAGTGTTCACCACTAACCCCTGCTCCCAAGTGCCACATCCACAAGACTTTTGACCACTTCCAGAGATGGTGATTCCACCACTTCCCTGGGCAGCTGTGCCAGATCACTCCTTCAGTGAAAAAAATTACCCCAATATCCAATCTAAACCTCCCCTGGCACAGCTTGAGGCCACTTCCCCTTGTCCTGTCCCTGTTCCCTGGGAGCGGAGCCCGACTCCCCCTGGCTGCCCCCTCCTGTCAGGGAGTTTTGGGGAGCCAGAAGGTCCCCCCTGTGGAAAGATGGTTAAAAATGCACGGCCATAATTCAACTGAACAACTCTGCACAAGCACAGTTTAGACAGGCCGCACGCCATGATCATGACATTGCAAATTTGCAGTAGAACTGGTACATGCTTTTCAGCAGGAATAAAGCTGGTACGTGTCTTTTAGCAAGGACAATAAACCTTTGGTAGTTATGAGAAAAGGAAAAGCATTAATACAACTGTAACTTCAGCCATACAAGATAGAGAAGCGTACCTGTGAGAATAGGGAAAGCATTACTACAAATGTAACTGCAAGGCAAACGAAGACGCAAACTGTAACCTGTGCAGCTTAGCCAATGAAATGTAATTACTGATCATAAGCTGACGAACCGCAGCCAATGAAATAATAACTATGGAGTATTGCTAGAGAACTAATAGTATATATTGTACAAAAAATTCTTAATAAATGAAGCTTGCTTATCAATCATATTAGTTGCCGTGCTTGCTTCCCTCCTACCGATCGTGAATATACGCCGACACCCCCCTAAGCCTCCTTTCCTCCAACTAAACACACTCAAACTTCTGTGGGTGTTTTCCACTTTGAGAACCAGATCGACATATTAATTTTCTTTTAACCAAACCCCTGAAAGTGGGTTATAAGCAGTGGGGTCTGCACTACCTTCCTATCCATCAGTATTTATTATGGATACTTTACAGAAAGGCTGTCAAGTGCTGCAGGTTCCACTCCCACAAAATCAATCATTTTAGGGCATCACACTCCAAATGGGGAGAGGACAGGAGCAAGACCATTACAGTGGGAGCAGAGAGCAGCTCAGCGCTCCAGACATTTGCTCTGTTTGAGACTAGATTTTCTTTGAAACTCCCAAAGTATCCCACATTTCTGTGGCTGATCCATGTACAAAGACAAAACACTATTGTAGTCAATCAGCAATTTTTACATTATTTCCTCCTAATTGTTTACAGTACCTATAAGCAAAATTTAGACCTGGAAATTCACACCTATTCCCCCCCATTAGGCTGTTGGGGGAAATGACTGATTGTTCTACCAACCTAATACTGATAAATCCTGATAATTCCCATGTTCAATTCAGTCCACTGCTGCTCCTGGATAAGCATCCTACTACTCTGACCTTTATCTACTCAAGAAAAAGCAGCTCAAGTGCCCTCTAGCGTGGTTTCAGAACATCCAGTCCATGCTTTCCCCAAGTTTTTGGTACTAAATGAGAGTGTTTGTCTTCGGTTTGAAGCATTTCTATAGATCTATAGAATTTCATGACTTAAGCCACTGTGAAAATCAGGTTGACTGCAAAACTGATGGTGATTGTGATTTTTTAACAAATTTGCTGAATGATAATTATGGCTACTTTCACTTTATCCCCAAAATAGCAAAATTTACTCAACATGTCTTATATTTTCATGACCATTATATCTGCCTGTGAAGTTGCTATTGTTGGATTGTTTCTCTCGATATAAAAGGGTTTAGAGCATCACCATTCTAGAAAAATAATTTATGATACTTCTATTTATTTTCCAGTTTCTTATGAGCCCAAACTTTTATTACATATTTATCAAAGTCGATTTTATTTTTCTTCCTCCTGCATTTTTAGTGGCTCCAACAAATATTTCCTGAACTTCTCAAGCAATTCTTACTGCTCCATTTGAATTACTTTCCTAGCTGATTCAACCCGAAGAAATTTGGCCCTTTTAAAGCTATTCACAGTCTGAATAATGAACGTGCTGAGATCATCTCGGAGCACATGTTTCTGGAAGCTTTCCTGGCTGGGCTGCACAGGCTTTGAAATAAGCTTCCTGTTTTAGCTAATTCTGATTTAACTCCAGTCGTGTGCGCACCATGTGAGCGAACAGACTCAGGCACCAAATGCGTTTGTTTGTTCCAGACTGAAGGTGGAAATGGGAAGAGCACAGGCTGGGGACTGATATTGTTTCAGATGTCTCGCAGAGTAGTGAAATTCTCAGAGCTGACTTGAAAGGAATGCCAGAGAAATAAGTGTATGTTCTGGTAGTACCAATGGCCTGTCCACTTTATGGGCAGCTGTCAGTAAATGCTAAAGGAAACAGCTTGGGAATGTAAGGGTAGGAATAGGAGGAGCCCATTCCCAGTTTGGCCTGCTGGAATTCAGTGATGTTTGTTTTAAGAAGATCAGGAAAAGAACATTTAGATGGAGAATAATGGAAATAAGGACAGGCTGAGCTGTGGGATGATTTCAAAGGAGGAGTCCCGTCCCTTGGCTTGTGGTTACACAAATTGGAGCGCTGGAAATGGGTCTCTCCAATTCCCCTCTGCACTTCACAGCCAGGCACGAAAACTCCAATACCTTTCCCCCAATTTTTCCTAAACACTTAATCCTACTCCACTCTTAACAGCCTTTTCTGTTACTTCTTAGACCTGGGAAAATGTAGAAGCCTATTTAAAACACTGGCAGGTCTCCAAGCAGCAGCAGCAGCTGTGCTCAGATCGGCTCTCTCTGATGGAAATTTTCTCCTCTTGTACCCAAACAGTATCACACCACGATCACATCAATATATTTCCTTCAAATGTTCCAGCCAGAAGCAGAAAAGCAGCACTCATGTGAATGGGACAGAAAATGAGATTCTATCATGATTGAAATGGGGATCCATGTGAAATAGGAATTATGTCCTTGTAATGCCATGGTTTTCCTTTCCACACTTGCAAATATTTTTCTACACTGCAAATATTTTAACAGTCCTGATGAGTGTTTCTTACAGGGGTTAATAGGAATTGGGGAAGGGGAGGAGGGTTATAGAACTCAGTGAAGTTTTCTGTAGTTAACAGGCAATAAACAGTTATTTTAGACATGGGTTGATTTGACTTACCATGAAAATAGGCATTTTGGTCTTAGCAGCAGGTTCCTGAGGTAAACATCAATCACTATTAGCATCTGATTTCAGACTTAAAATCAAAAGTACTTGACTTTTCTACTCAGATCCATGAACAGTTAAACACCTTTATGAGTTGCCAAATATGTCTGAATTAGTCTGAGTACATTTGCTCTGGAAGGACATTTTGTACCTCTCTAACATGCAGTTACAGATGCAAAGGCTTTGTATAAATAGCACAAGAATAGTTTTGGATACATCATTTTTAAAAGTTCCTCCTCTTCTCAGCTCCTCTGCTTTCTAGCAAATTTCCATGGAAGATGGAAAACTCAGCAGCATTTCTGCTTATTTGAGAAGCAACCATTCACACAACAAAGCTTATGTTGGACCTCTCCCTTCTGTTTTGTCCTTGCAAAGGAGCATCTCGGGGTAAAATTCAGAGAAAGGTCTTTGGACTCCTCAGTCATTGACTGGGATTCTGTCCTGAGCAGCAGCTCCTCCTGTAGGGATAATTTTACATTTAATCAGTGTGGAGGCTCTGGGCCCCAGAGCTCCCCCAACATTGATGGTCCATGTGAAGGAGCTGAGTTAAAACCATTGAATTCGAGGTGCAGCCCAGCAAAGAAATTTACTCCTGGAGTGAGGAGTAGGAGGAGAAAGGTGCTGCTGCTGCCAGTTTAACTCGACTGGAGCCCTTGCCATCCTGCAGCCTGCAGGACAGATTAAATAGCAGAGAAATCTTCCCAAAAAATTAACAAAATCATTTATTGTAAACATGTTGGACTGATGATTTCTTTGAACAGAAACCAAAACTTCCCTCAGATAACTGAATGCTGCGTCCAAATATTCTTCTGATACAACACAGGCAGAGTTTTTCTGTGCCAAGAGACAATCACATTTCATAGTAAGGGTAGAGCATGGTGGTGCCCCAGATATAACAATAACCAAATGTTAATTATGATAAAGCTTTTAAACTCCTTAGTGCTATTCGTCTGTTTGTTTTAAAAGCTGCCTTTCTTGAGCAGAAAGCCATCAATATTCAGAGAAATAGGAAAATAAGTGGGCTTAGTAGGGTTCTTCACTTCCCTTGTTTTCTTCTGTTTAACCAACAAATTTATATCCTTAAAGGCCTTAAACATGATGATTTCCCTTTGCCTTGGGTTTCAGGGAGTATTTCTCTGTGATACTGAGCACCTGCTACAGTTCATACATCATCTGCTGCTGCTGTCCTTACACTAAAACTTGAAAAAATGCCTAAACCTCCATCAATTCCCAGCTTAAAGCAGTTTTGTGGGAGCAGACACTTCTCTTTAAGGATTTCTGCTGTCTGCTGGGTACCCCCTCCACCATCACAACGAGGCACAAACCCTGCAAGTGCCACTCAGCCCCTGCTGTCAGTGAAATCTTCATCTCCTGCCAGCTGGAGGCAGCTCTGAACCGCAGCCAGGCTCTGCTGGAGGGAGACACCCAGCAATGCATCCCTCTCTCCCCGGGAGCTGACCCGGCTCCCGGACCTCACTGGTGGAACTGGTATTTCTCAGCGTGTTGCAAATCAGCCCAGTCCCCGGTGGCAGTCAAGTGAAAGCAGAGAGGACGTGGCACGTTTCACCACTCACTTCTCTGATTTCACATTCCAGCCGTGATGCATTTTTGAAGGACCACAGAAATGTGCAGTTTAAAACCTGTCTAGTAAACTTCCTTGATCCTGAGGCATAAGCTTTGAATTTGAATAACTTTCTTTTTTCCATTGCCCTTTGGAGCAGTTTCCTTTTCCTACTTGGCTCAAACAATTTTCAAGTCAAGACAGCAGCAACAGCAGCAACAGCTTGTTCCCTCCTGTGATGCATATTGTGAGTCAGGGCCTTTGGGACCTCCGTGCTGACTGCATGAAATGCCATGTGCCCCCAGGGGATTGCCCCAGGGGTATTCCTGCAACGGCTGGCAATGTTTGGAGCCCTGTACAGCACCCTGGGTTTCTGCTGTTGCTACTTTCCAGGCTAAGGGCAGAGCTGCACACCCTCCTCTAGCTCTTAGAATCATTAAGGTTGGAAAAGATGATGGAATACAGCTCAGAGATTAGCAGAGCTTTTTAATAGGCTTTCTGTAATAAACAGTCCCAGAGCACTATGAAATAAGTCACTCTTAGACCCTTTTATATGTATTAGATTTTAATTCCCTAAAGAGAACAGATTATATGGGAGTAAACCACAGGGCTGAGCTAGGACAAGACTCAAGAACTTACAGTTCTGGGATCACTCCAGTGGCCCAATCTGTGCAGAAAATCTCCACTCCACACCGGTTGTGATACGTGTCCCCTGGACCTGTGGAAGCCTCCTGAGCCCAGAGGCAATGAGCACACAAAAGTTCTGGAAAAACAGCCTTTTCCTCTGTCACTGGGCATTGAGAGCAGGCAGTGCCTCGAGGTGTTCAGTCTATAAAATGAGGATTAGAATGTCAGTCCTTCTCACTGGGAAGGCTGTAAATACAGGAGAAATGTCCATGTGCAAGTAGGGACCCCCTTCTCCTGGGAACTGCTCCCACTGTAATCCACAGCAGAGACTCTTTGGCCTGGGCAAAATTAATTAATCCCTGTCCAGCTGTCCCAGACCCTCTGTGACTCATCATGGAATCAGTTCCATACCTCATTTTCCATGCTGACCCAAACAGCCAGATTAGCTCAAAAAGCCCTCAGCCATCACACATAGCAGAAGAATTCCTTCTAATTAAACTTGAGCAACAGTTTTGATAACCTGCTTTTCCTTAGTGTTTTTCACAGTTTGACAAATCATGTTATTATCTTCTAGGCCAGGTTTCCTGGGAAACAAAGCATCTTCTTACTTTTCTAATCCTTCCAGGGAAATGATGCCAAATTAAAACATTTCATGAGCATTCATTACATTTTATCAGAGATGGTTCATGGATAAATCAACAGCAACTGCCCAGAATATGCTACTGATTAATGGGGAGCAGAAACAACTTGCTTTTTCAAAGTCTACTTCATGTCCAGAGGCAATGTTAACCAGGCAAAAAAGTTCCTCTCTGGCAGTTCTGTGTTTTGGTCAAGGAAACTCCACTGCTGAGAATGGGATGTTGCTACAGCAAAAATGTGTGAAAGGGGCTCTTCCCATGGACACCAACTCCAGCTCTTACCACATCACAGAATCCCAGAATGGTTTGGGTGGGAGAGGAACTTAAGACCTCTCTTCTTCAACCCCCTGCCATGGGTAGGGACACCTTCCACTATCCCAGGGTGCTCCAAGCCCTGTCCAGCCTGAACTTGGGCAGCCACAGCTCCTCTGGGCACCCTCTGCCAGGGCCTCCCCACCCTCACAGGGAAGAATTCCTTCCCAATATCCCATCTATCCCTGCCCTCCAGCAGTGGGAAGCCATTCCCCCTTGTCCTGTCCCTCCAGGACCTTGTTTCTCTCCATCTTTCTTGTCCAGCCCTTCAGCTCCTGGAAGGCCACAATGAGATCACTCCAAAGCTTCTCCTCTGCAGGCTGAACAATCCAAACTCTCCCAGCCTTTCCTCACAGCAGAGCTGCTCCATCCCTCTCGTGATCCTGATGCCTCCTCTGGACTCTCTCCAGCAGCTCCACGTCCCTCCTGTGCTGGGCCCCAGGGCTGGAGGCAGCTCTGCAGGTGGAGTCTCACCTGAGCAGGGCAGAGATGTTGAACTGTGATATGGAAGCTTCTTTCCCTTGGCAAGGGAAAATTTAGTGGGAATGTTCCTGTGGGACACTCACATCTGAGAGGCTGTGCAGGCTGTGGCTGTCACTAGAGCCTGCAAACCAGATCATCCTCTGTTCCTGCCCACCAAAATCACACACACGATGATCATCCGGATACGTGTCAGGGACCACTCACCTGCATCCTGCAGAGGGACTCAGCAGGAAGAGTTGCTGAATCCAGGGGGGAGGGTACAACTCACATCATCCTGAGTGGAGAGAAACCAAGAGCAGAAGAGCAGATGGAATCTGCAAAGAGAGAATATAGCTGGTAGTTGGATGAATCCCTCTCATCTGTTTAGCAAAGAGCTGGGAGGAGACTCGAAATACCAAGGTGGGACTGGGAAAGTCTTGTTGGAACAGAATAGAAAAGTAAACTTGGTGTTCTTCTATCTCCTTCTCACTTTGGACTTTAAGGGGTGACGCTAGAACTAATATCCGGATCATGCTTGCTGTAGAAATGACAGGATTCTGGGATTTTACACCCTTGCAATGCATTTTCTGAGGAGCAGCTTTCAGAGACAGGCCGGGATTGGAAGCATGGCAAATTCTGAGCACTCCTGAACAGAGGAAACCAGGCCAGTGCAGTTGTCAGGGCATCCAACCAGTTCTCAACAGCCCCATATGAGCTTTGCAAGTCTGACCCAGCATGCAAGAGCCTGATGCAAAGCAAGTAAATATATCGAAAAAAATTTCAAAAGCGTGGAAGGAAACAAAGGAGCAGACGATTTGCCCAGACACTTGGAGAAGTACAGTCCCTTCTGACCTCCTTTGTATTCCAGGGAGCAGTTCCTGAGCTGCATCCAAAGACAGACAGAGTTGCCAGGCCCAGAATTCCGGCAATTACTCAGTGGAAATGGAAACAGCAATGCCAATGCCAAAGGTATGATGCAAGTTTCATTGTCCCTGGAAGAATGGGCATCCAGTATGGGTTTGGGGCTGTTTGTTTGGAATTTAAAATCAGTTGTAGTTCCACGTAGATCAAATATTTAAGTCAGGGAATAAGATTATTTTTATTAAGGAGGCTCCTCCTCATTCCCTGGCCGATGTTTCTCTGAAGGGCTATTTTGGACCCTGAACAGGGAATTTGAGCTTATCATGCATAGATACAGCTGAGAAACAGGAAGCAGACAGGACATGGGGGGATGGCTTCCCACTGACAGAGGGTAGGGTCAGATGGGATATTGGGGACAAATCCTTCCCTGCGAGGGTGGGGAGGCCCTGGCACAGGGTGCCCAGAGCAGCTGTGGCTGCCCCTGGATCCCTGGAAGTGTCCAAGGCCAGGTTGGACGGGGCTTGGAGCACCCTGGGACAGTGGAAGGTGTCCCTGCCCATGGCAGGGGGTGGAACTGGATGAGCTTTAAGGTCCCTCCTGACCCAAACCATTCAATAATTTTATTCTTTAATTCTACAAAATCTGAACAATTCTCTGCAGAGCTAAGAAACACTCATAGGAGTTTTGCTGTTCATAAAGCATAGAATTGGAATTGTGAACCACTTAGGAAACAGTCAAACACCAGAAAGAAAAAAGAATATTGTGCTCTCCTGATATATGAAAGGTTAATGGGTTACCAGAGAACCATTTGGAAGACTGAAAAACAGAGGAACGGTAGGTCAGATCTGGAAGGAAAATGGTAAAATTCATCCCCTCCCTCACCCAAATACATTTTAAAATATTTTAATTCTCAAGTCGGGATGATATTTATGGGAATAATAACTCTGGCTTTCTTCTAGTAATTGAAATTAAACAGCACTTGCTCTAGCAAAGACAGTTTCTTATCCATCTGTCTCTACAAGTAATTCCATGTGTTTAACAGTATCTGAACANGGACAGTTTCTTATCCATCTGTCACTACAAGTACAAGTAATTCCATGTGTTTAACAGTATCTGAACACCTAGTGCTACAGTTGGATAACACTTCCCTGAAAAGTTTCCTAGCATGGTCTGCAATCAGAAAATAACCAAAACCAAATAGTCTTTGCCCCAGGATCTGCATAATTTAAATCTAACTGCAAAGAAATTGCCAGGCTTGAAGCCTGTTACAAATATCCACATGCTTGTTTCGTCTAAGAACCTCAGGGGGAAAGAACACTTTGGTAACAGAAGGGTCTTTAAAATACAAAGCAATAAAACCCATGGATTTTGAAGCGGGATATGTTCAAGATGGAAATCTCACTCTTCCCAGCAAACAGGACTAACTAGAGCAGCTCATGGAATCATACTGCGAATTGTCTACCAAGCAAATGCCTCCTTCACAATCTGATAACCCTACTGACAAAAATCCAATGCCTCTCTTCTTTCCCTAACGATACTGATCTGTTCCAAGTAGGCTACGAAATGGAAACACTGATAACCCTTGTGCTTTTCCTCAAAAGCCCGTCGATCACTTGAACACCCGGGAATCAGAACTGTTGTTATAACGTTAGAACTGTTGTTATAACTGTTGTTATAATGTTATAACCGTTGTTATAACGTTAGAACTGTTGTTATAATGATATAACTGTTGTTATAACGTTAGAACTGTTGTTATAACTGTTGTTATAACATTAGAACTGTTGTTATAGCGTTAGAGCTGTTGTTATAACTGTTGTTATAACTGTTGTTATAATGTTATAACCATTGTTATAATGTTAGAACTGTTGTTATAGCGTTAGAACTGTTGTTATAATGTTATAACTGTTGTTATAACTGTTGTTATAACTGTTGTTATAACTGTTGTTATAACGTTAGAGCTGTTGTTATAATGTTATAACCGTTGTTATAACGTTAGAGCTGTTGTTATGA